>PVKU01001000.1:0-358968 GCA_004027475.1 Anoura caudifer | reverse complement strand
TCTTTAGCTTCTACATTTCCCACACTATTCTTACCCTCCCCCTGTCTATTTTCTACCTACCATCTATGCTACTTGTTCTATGTACCTTGTCCCCCTCTCTCCTCTTCCCACTCCCCTATTGCTAACCCTCCATGTGATCTCCATTTCTGTGTTTCTGCTCCTGTTGTAGTGGTTTGCTTAGTTGGCTTTTGTTTTAGGTGTGGTTGTTAATATCTGTGAGTTTGCTGTCTTTTCACTGTTCATATTTTTGATCTTCTTTTTCTTAGATAAGTCCCTTTAACATTTCATATAATAAGGGCTTGGTGATGATGAACTCCTTTAACTTGACCTTATCTGAGAAGCACTTTATCTTCCCTCCCATTCTAAATGACAGCTTTGCTGGATAAAGCAATCTTGGATGTAGGCCTTTGATTTTCATGACTTTACAAGCAAAATTTATCTTCTTCCCCTCTGCACCCCCAACTCTCTACCTCTCTCCCCTAGAGCCACCGTACCAGAATTTTTCTTTATTACTCTCCCTTAGGACAAATGTCACCAATTTCCAAAGTCACCATGGATCATGTAAAGGAAAGCTATAGCAAATGATAAGGAGACCCACTCAGTTGCTAAATGAGGCTCCCCTTTGACCTCTTCAACCAAACCAAAGAAATCAGGTACACAAATGATCTAAGAAGGCAAAGTTTGGAATGTTCTCCCAACACCAGGAAGCCCATTGCACTCGGTGATACAGATCTGTGTCGAGCACAACGTCGGTTCTGCAAGTCAGCTGGCAGAGAGAGTTATTTTAGAAAGATCATCTCAGGCAGCACATTTATATACTCTCTTTGAAGTAACGAGTCCTGTGAACTCTTGAACTGGACACTTGAAGTCCCTAATTTTTGCTGTCACTTGGAAAAGAATTGCTCTTGATAGTTTTCTATGTAATTTATTAAAGAGCAACAAAAGTGGCTGAGAAAATTATTTGCTGGACTTTTGGCCTGTCTTGGTCAACACCAGGTAAAATGTTCTAAAGGTGGAGCTTGAAAGTCTAAGTAGACAATGTTAAAAATGCCTGTCTTGGCATCGAGCATAGTTTGCACTTTCAAATGGATTTGAGGGACTATTAGAACATTTTACCTAGCAAGTTTGTATTTTAAAAATAAGGTTATTGATCTGGCATAGAATCTTCTTCTATAAGGTATCATGAGAAAGAGCATTGAAGCAAGAGACTTTTAAGTTATAGTTTCAGTTCTTGCCCCCGTGATCCTGGCCATGTCACTTCAACGTGAACTTGGTGTTCCACGGCTACAAAACAAAGGAGCACAACTCTCGGTCCTCTCACATCAGTGATGATCCAGCTTGGATTATGCCATATCCAGATAAAGGAGGCCAAATGTTTTCAGCTACACCAACTACCGTGTAAACAAATAGCCCTTTCTCCTCTTCATGGGGGAGGAGGCTACACACCTGCCTTGCCTCCTTCCACCCTGGAGAATGCAGATGAATCCAACCGGCAACCACCAGCTAACCTGTGTGCCACACTGCCTGTTCCAGGCCTACAAGTTGAGAAGCCTTGGGAGGCAGTTGACCCAAAACGGCAAAGTGGGAAAGCAGTCAGATACGCCAAGAGTTACACAACCGTCCTTGTGCAGAGAATGGGTGAGTGAACAATGGGTCTAGGGAAAGCCACCTTCAGGTTATTTGTTCTGCAAGTAGAGCCCCAAGGCCCTTAAAGTGGCCTCCACCCACCGGCCCCTGCTCCTTTCTTCTGCGTGTCCCCACTCCTCTGTGTCGTTTGTTCCCTTTTCACTAGGGCAGCTGGCTTCTTGCTGATTCATATACAAGACAACGCACCTAAGCTACTCATCACCACCCCAACCTTTCTACTTGCGCAGTCCTTGTTGCCGGAACCTTGATCGGTTCAAGAGTGACCCCAGCCTCAGGGCTCAGTGAAGTGCTCCCAAGCCTCGGAGAAACCGTGACTGGTGTGAACCAGTCCTTCGCTCCCATCGTCCCACTGTCCTCTCTAGTGACTGGTTTAGGTATGGGCATGTTCTGCTGTGCTGGCCAATGGCAGGGAGTTGATGGAGAGACTTCCAGGAAAACACGTCTTGTCACATCTGCAGGCAACACCTTACGAGCCACAGCTGTCTTCGGAAAATGAGGAAGACGAGCTGACAGGCCGAGTAAGCCTGGCTGGGTCGAGAGTGGAGGGAATCCCCTGGGTCCTTGGGGATATAGCTGTGCTTGATAAGCCCTGGAATTGAATTCTCTATCTCTTGAATTTTTGGTATGTGAGATAATTTTTTTTTTCATACAGCTCCTGCTGGCATGCTGGAGAGGCAGTGAGGAAACGCTTGGCTTTAGAATTAGAGAGACCTGGTTTCCAATCTCAGTTCCTCCAATGGCACTTCATTGCTGAGGGACAAATTACTTCAGAACTTAGTGACTTAAAAAAAAACAACCACCAACCTGTACCATCTCTCAGGTTCTGTGGGTTGCAGATTTGGGATGGCTTGGATGGGCAGTTCAGGATGAGAGTTTGACCCCTCCTGAGATTTCGAACAGGTATAGGCTGGGGCTGCAGTCACGTGAGGGCTTAACTGGGGCCGGTGAGTCTGCTTCTTAGGAGGCCCACTTGGGTGGCTGGTGGGAGGCCTCCGTTCCTTCCCCCCCTGGGCTGCTTTAGTGTCCTCTGCTTTAAATAAAGTCTTAATCATTATTTAGGTAAGACAAGGCCAGCGCATCAGGAGAGGACTGCCAATGAAAAGATACTTTGTTGTAGTCATGGAGCCCGAGAGGAAAGGGCACACCCCACCACGGGGGCCACGCGGGAGGCATCGGGTGGTCAGGAGGCAGAAGGAGTGGGGGGGACACCGGCAAGAGCGTTACTGCTGTTTCCTTAAGAAGGAACAGGCGAAGCAGGGTAAGCAGGCTTAGGACCGGGTAGTTCGAATAATTTCACCGGGCTGTGGAGTACAGGGGCTGTCCCTGGTTGTCTGGTTCCTGGCTGTGGGGTTCTGTTAATGAGGAAGACAGGGGGAATGGATGGCAACCAGCTCTGTCTCAGCATTCACCTGCTCGGCTCCCAGAGCATCCTGCACAGTATATCCAGGCCAAGTTCACGTAGAGTGCTGAATCAATCACACAGCAGGTGAAGGGCCGAAGGCCGTGGGTAGACTATCTACAATAGCATTTCTTGTTGCCTGCCAATGGGTGTTTCATACGGAGGGCAAACTCTGGGTTAGAGCTCGTTTCTTTCTGCGGGACTTCTGAGAAGTTTACCACGCTTAGGTATGCAATGGCTTCCCGAGACGGGGACATACACACTGCTTCCCCATACGTATTTGACTGCAGAAGCTTTTCAAAATTTTTCCTGGAGTATCTCCCTGAACTAAGTTCCATGATCTTCCCCCTGCCCTCAAATGAATAAAGATGATTTACTTTAATTATCAATGCTACTTTATTTATTTAAAATTAAAAAAAATTCCAATTACAGTTTACACGCAGCATTATTCTGCGTTACAGCCCCATGGAACTTTTGCCAGGAAACCTAAACAGTATCGACGATCAGTGCATTTTCTGAGCCCCCAGACATGGAAAAAGCAAGAACACTCTTTGGGACTCCATGGACTGGTCTTATTTATTTATTTTTTAAGAGGAAAGAAATGGAACTAGGAGCGACTGGTGAGTCAGGACATGAGGTGTGGTGCCGGTCTGCTCTCCGGCAACGGCGTGGACGTGAACTTGACAAGCCTCTTGCCCTCTCTGGAGTCTCCTGTTCTTATTGGCAGAATGAGATCTCTGGGGGATCGATCACCAGGCTGCATCCCGACAAATTTAAGTTCTGCGACTTCACAGCTCCTAGACACATCAAGAAGGGATGTCTGGATAAATCTTTGCTAATGGGAGACAAAGGAAATAAAGAAAAATATTTAAGATAAAAAAGATTTGTTAGAAGTCAAGAATAGTTTTAAGGAGAAAAACAAAGAGTTTGAAGGGTAAGAAATAGGAGATTGTATTAGTTTCCTCTGGTTGTCTTAACAAAACACTACAAACACGGTGGCTTAAAAAGAAGTGGTGCCTGGCGGTCCTGGGGGCCAGAGGTCTCCACAGGCCTCACTGGGCTCAGCCAAGGCGCCAGCAAGGCCGCATGATGCTGGAGGCTCCAGGGAGAATCCACTCACGGCCTCTCCCAGTTTCCAGTGGCTGCCCACGCTGGCTCAGGGCTCCCTTCCTCTGTTTTAAAAGCCAGTAACACGGCACCTCACTGACCACTCTTCCCTGTCAGGTCCGCCCCTCTGACCCCAGCTGGGATAGGTCCTCCCTGTTTAAGGAAGCATGGGATTGGGGTGGGGGCCCACCCAGAGAATCCAGGGTTAGTCCCTCTCTCGAGGTCCTCAGTCGAAACACATCTGCTGAGTCCCCTCTGCCGGGAAAGGAGCGTATTTCCAGACGGGGTTGCGGGCGGACAGCTCTGGGGGGCGGTGTCATTCTGCTCACTGCACGATGAACTCTGCTGCTGAAAGAAGTGCAGGTGTGGAGAGACTAAAGGATGTCATGAAAAATTGAAATTAGCCTTAATAATGCGTGAGTTACAAAGAGATAGAGAGGGTTGGTGTGAAAAAATACATATTCAAGAAAGGAGATAATGTAAACCACAAACAAAAATAGGGCAATACTAGTTAACAGTGTTTGAAGCTCATGAATCCTTTGCAAAGAGTGCAGGCTTACTGTGGGATTGATTTTTTCGTGTCATATCAGATCTTTATAAAACCAAATTAAAAATTTAACAGCCACCCCCAGCTGGTGTGGGTCAGTAGGTTGAGTGCTGGCCCATGAACCAGAGGGTCACCAGTTCAATTCCCGGTCTGGGCACATGGCCTGGGCTGCAGGCCAGGTCCCCAGTAAGGCAAGCAAGAGGCAACCACACATTGATGTTTCTCTTCTTCTCTTTCTCCCTTCCTTCCCCCTCCCTAAAAATAAATAAATAAAATCTTTAAAAAAATTTAACAGCCACGCTATTTAAAGAGCAAGACTGTATTAGCATTAGCTAAGCTGGTCCTGTAGGCTCTTGCTTGACTTGCAGTAGTAAACGGTGGTGCTGGGAGCCTGAGAATGGCCTGAATCATTGCACAGCTCAAAAAGTGTTTGAAGGAATCATCAGGAACCTGGTCAGGTGAGGGCAGCCTTGCCTTGCTTTAGTAGCTTCTGGATGTGAATGAAAGGAACAAGACATCTGCATCCAAGCTGAGAATGGGTTTGCATCCAAGAGAGGCTGAAGCATCAGCCCAAGGGTCAATAATGGGGAAGAACCTGATTCAAGTACCAGGATCCAACTGAAGGGTGTGCACCGAGGTTTCTCAGGCTTGGCGCTCTCTTGGCATTTGGGATCAGATCACTCTTTGTTGTGGGGAGCTGTCCCACACATTGTAGAGAGATTAGCAGCATCCCTTTCCTGTGTGGTGACAAACAAAAATGTCCCTAGGCATCGCCAAATGTCCCATGAGGAGCAAAATTGCCCCAGTTGAGCACCACTGGTACAGGCTGGAAGAACAGGTGAGGGGGAGCATTGAGCCAGCAGGTGGAGCCCATGAGCCTGGAGAGAGTCTCAGGCTGCGGGGACAGGGCAGGAGGGACCCTTTTACAGGCAGGTTGCTGGAGCTCCTGGGCTGGCAGGAAGCCAGCAGGTTGGATAGGCTGGCTTGCATATTGGTCTCTAACTTGTCTGTGGCAGCCTTCAGGTCAAGAGAGCTCAAGTATAACTTGCTCAGGGGTTGCACTCTGGCTATCGTCCATTTGTTAATGCAAGGCTTTGAAAGGCAGTTCACCTGAGCAGGTGATACGCTTGTTTGCAGTATAAACAACTTGGGACCTATATCTTGTTTCACTTTATCTAGGTTAACTGCCAGTCTTTGTGAACCCTCATTTGTAGAGGAGAGAGAAAAGGACTGTGAAGAGATGCCTGCACAAGCTTGTTACAGATAAGTTTATGCAAATTACTCAAGGTGCACCCCTGGTGGATGAATTAGAAAAGGGTGTGGTGGGGGGAGTGCTGTTCAGGAGCAGGGCTAGCAGAGCAGATGGCACCTCACCTGCAGCCCTGGCCGCACCTGCACCGAGAGCACCTGCCAAGGTCAGGGGGAGGTCAAACTCAGTCTCCCGCACTGCATCTCATGCCTCACAGGAGACAAAGTTTATACCTGCAAACCTTGGGAGTCAGGTGTACCACTGGAGACCCCCTAGCTAAGGAGAGATCCTAAAATTTTTATCAGCAAAGTTTGAATTTTAAGACAACCCATGGTCAGAAACAAAGGCGATAGATCCTGTAGCAGTGAGTAAAAGGTGGTTTGGAATATTCTAAGGGAGGAAAAGCAAAATGGACAGCTGGGAGAGGCTGTGCCTGGTGGCCTCTGTGTGCCCGGTGGGAGGAGCCTATATTCATTTATAACTGAGGACCTATGTGATGAGGGGGATGCAGAGATAAACAAGAGAATGCTGCTTCTGTGCGGGGCGGGGGGTGCGGACAGACCTCTGAGTGCACGCCTAAGTTCCAAACCCTGGTGGCCCCTGCCAGGCCGATGGTTTGGGAGATGCTGCTCCCCAACGCAAATCGCCATGTGCAGTGTGCACTCCTGTGAGCTTCCTTTGGTGACCCCGGAACACCAGCAGTGCTGACCCTCTTCCTAGATGGTCTTGGTGTGTCATCCTGCCAAGGGATCGAGAATGTCATCCCAGATCAAGAAAACTCTCGCTAAGCACAGCCGTTTCCCTGTTACAGATGGAGACCCCGAAGCAGAGTCAGGCCAACCCCCGACATTGGCAGGGCTGGGCAAGGCTGCGAGTGGAGGCCCACACATCTGACGTCCAGTATTGAAATACGAGTTCTTCAGCCTTGCATTTGGGTAAATATGGCTTCATAGCAGCAAAGCTGGGGGGAAAAGTGAACTCTATGGTGTGTATATAACTGAAAGTGGGCCACGATTTTTAAAATAACTGGATTCCATTGTTACTGCACATTTGTGGGTGCTCTGTTAACTGGCTGACAGGTTTAAATGAGTAATATAATAAGTACACACACAATTTGTGTATAATTATGTATTTAGTCATAAAATTAATGTTCCTTGCTTTCATCTCATAAAATTACTGATTATGTTCTTGTAATATTTTCATATAAATTGTGTCCTATTGATGGCAGTGCCAAACTGATTACCTTTCTTAAAATTCAGTTTTATCTTTTTTAATGTCAGTTTGGAGAAGTATTGCTCTGCGGAGAATTTTATTGACAATTATGATTGTCAATAAAATTCTTAATTGAAACTTCAATTTGGAAACGGGCCATGAATTTTATGGCCGTTTACAAACATTGTAATTGGATCACTTAGGATATATTGTCATCACAGACACTCTTACAACTATTTTTATTTTGTCCTAAATAACTATCATTTATATCACAATTTTCAAAACCTCTTAAGCCAATATTTTTAAAAAATCTAGATCTGCACAGTATTGTAATGAGGTGATGCCATGTTTCATGTATATTTTGTGTGCACCTACATATACATATGTTTAAGGGTAACATGAAGTGTGTAAATAGTGTGCTAATTCATGAACAATCCCAGAACCTCCCGCATTCAGGCTGTGGGAGAAGACGTTTTGGGAAGCTTGTTACCTTTCCTCCTTCCCAGGAGCTTCTGCTGTCATCTCCGTCACTCTCCAAGGAAGTGTCTGCATCTCACGGGAGTACTGGCACACCTTTTGGGTGTGGTCACCTTTCGTCTGGAGAACACAGGGCAAAAGACAGAAGATTCTTTGGGCCCTGAATGGTTAGCCACCAGCAGATAGGTATTCAGGGCTGTATGTGGGACGGAGCTAATGTTGAGTGCCATGTGCTGGAGGGCCTTCTAAAGGGGGCCCAGGGCCACCCGTTTGGTTCTAGGGCCAGTTCCACACTATTTGCTTACTAACCATATAAATAGTACTGTGGTTTGTGAGTGAATGGTGCCCCTCCAACAGATATGCTCACACCCTAATCTCCAGTACCTGTGAATGGGACCTCCCTTGAAAAAAGTGTTTTTGCAAATGTGTTACATCAGGCATCTCGAGAAAAGGTGATTCCGGATTGTCTTCATGGGCCCTGAATACATGACACACGTCCTAATAAGAGACAAATAGAAGAGAGTCAGGGCGAGAAGTGGAGCAGGTCTTACGACCATGGAGGCAGAGACGGGAGTTCTGTGGCCACGAGCAAAGGAGTGCTGGCAGCCATCAGAAGCCGGACGAGGCAAGAAAGAGTTCTCCCCGAGAGACTTCGCAGCGAGCCCCACCCTGCCGACACCCCGATTTCAGACCTCTAGTCCTCAGAGCTCCCACAGAATCAATTTCTGCTGGTTTAAGCCATCAGACTTGTGGAGATTTGTTATGGCAGCCTTTGGGAAATGAGGGCTAATTACAATAATTACTAATAACATCAAGCATTTATTAAATTTGATTATGTGCCAGGCACTATGCTAAGCTCTTTTGATATGTATTTTCTCCTTTAAACCTCACAGAGCCTCATGAGATAGGTGCTGTTCTTATCCCCACTTTATACGTGAACCAAGTGTGGTTCGAGCGGGCAAGGTCGCTTGCCCAAGGCTATGGCTAATAAGCTGGGATTTGAACCCAGGTCTGTCCGACTTCAAAGATCTCCTTTAAGCACTAGAAGCCTCCCTGCCTAGTCATACATCCAGTTCAACAGAGAGAAACCCCATGCTTGGTGGTCTTTAGCTGAATGTTACACGTTCTTTGTCCCTTTACTTAAAAAGAGGCCTAATTCTTTCAGCAACCTCTCTCCCAGTCCTCAGCAATTTACCACCACCTCTGAAGCGAGATATGAATTACAATGGACTGTTCTTCTGACTCAGTAGATCATGGAAACAGTGTTTCTGTCAGAAAGAAACATTTTAGGCCCACAGAATCACACAGCATTCTTTGCATTTATATAGCCTCTGGGGTGTTCATTTAAAAAAAATTTTTTTTGCAAATGTTGCCAAGATGAGTCAGAAATCTGGAGAAACTATTTGTCCTTGAGGAAGGACAGTGGTCAGGATGGGCTTTTGTTTCTTTTTTGCAGATTTTCAGTTTGTGTGAAGACTAGCTCACTGTCCCAGGAGAAATGGTAAGAAAGAAAAGTGTATTTTCTCAGGACTTAAAATACTCAGCGCACTAAGGTATCAGAACGCCAACTGGAGGCTGATGATGGCCTGATTTAGGTTGTAAGCATTTCTTCCCTTTTCTACTTTTCTTCTCTTTTGGGAAAAAAAATTATTTATGTATAATCTAAACTTTTTTCTATTTATTTATAGTTAAAAATTTTTTCAGTTACAGTTTACATTCAATATCACAATAGTTTCAGGAGCACAGCATAATGGTTCAATATTTATACAACTTACGAAGTGGTCCCCTGATAAGTCTGGTGCCCACCTGGCACCACACATAGTCATTACAATATTATTGACTATTTTTGCTATGGTGTATTTTATATCCCTGTGACTATTTTGTAACTACCAGTTTGTACTTCTTAATCTGGAAGGGATTATTCTTATCTGCTGACAAGCCCCCAAATTGTGTGTGTGTGTAGCGGGGGCTGGATGTGTTGGTTACTTTTATTTTTGTACCCCTTATTTCTCTTCTTTCCAACAAAATGTACCCCATTTTACAGGTAGAAACATTGAGTCTTGGTGACTCAAAAGGATTTTCTGCAGGATAATTCAACCCGACCGGCTTCATTACAAATGCTGTGCTTGTCCTCTCAAGAAACCGTTCCCTTCAGTGAACACAAGAGCTGTTATGCAATGAGTTTGGAGGCTAATTTTAAAGCAGGTCATGTGTCCCTCCTGTTGCTCTGACCCAAATATGAGACAGGGACTCAAAGTTGTGTGCAGAGGAAACCAGAGTCAGTCAGGAGGCCCCACAGGAACAATTCGATTGATTACAGAATGGAAGCCTCCTTTCTCAGCCTCTGCAAGGCCTCTGCACTTGGAACTTACCCGCCGTTCCAGTTAGGGCACTGCCCCGGAGACCCGAGTCCAGAGGCAGGCCTAGGGCTGACCTGGGGGCATTGTTCTCTCTGTACCCAGGTTCCTGGAGCAGAAAAGAGATGCTAATCTAACCTCTGTCACAAAGATGGCTTTGTACTGTGCTGACCTACCACAGCTAATAAGGTTTGAAACCAGGACCAAAAGCATTCTCTTGCTGTGTCAGGGGCTGATGATGGAGGTGAAGGACAGCCAGGTTGCGGACAAACCTTAGGTGGTCCTGGGCTGAGAAGGGTTGATGCAGACAGAAGGTGCTGGCCTCCTAAAATGGAAGTTCACCCCGATTTCACTTTTCTGACCCTCTTCCTCCTGCCCAAGGCTCCGTGCACACTCACCAGACCCGGGGAGCTCCCCTCTCTCATTTTGCTAAACCCAAACCTGCTTCCAGAAAGGAGTCTGATCAATTCATTCACTGCAAGGAGAATGGGCCAACAAGCAGAAAACAGACTTTTTAGGGGCCTTTGCATCTTGAAGACTTGAAGGAAAAGTAATGGGTCTCCGTGCATTTTGGGATATCAGCAAAGTTAGGGAAGAGGGGTGGGACAGCTCTGGGAGGGCAAGGAGTGCTGGCGGCAGCCAGGAAAGTTCGGGTGAAGGCAGGACGGCAGGCTGTCATGGAAAGGGGTCCAGTGGCAGATGGAGGAGACCATGGGAGCTGAGGAGGCAACAAGCAGGAAACCTGGAACTGAAAACTCACGCTGGAAGTTACCGCCTTTTCCTTCAAGTAAAAGATTCAAGAAAAGGAAGTATGTATGTAAAAATCACATTTATACATCCATCCATCCATCCATCCATCCATCCATCCATCCATCCAAATGAAATTGTATTTACCATGTTCCAGGTATCAGAGAGACAGCCAGGGACAAGATATATACTGTTCCTCACTGCATGGGACCATGGAACTTTCTATTCAACTGGTGGGTGAGCTAACAATAGACATGTAATTTCAAGTGGTTGTAAGTTTTCTAGGGGGAAAACACAGGGCAAGGAGCTAAGAGAGCAGAGCGATGAAACCGAAAGGCAGTTGGGGTGGGGAAAGCTTTGGGTGAGGTGATTAGGAAAGACTTCCCATGCTGGGTTACAGATTTAGTGAATAGAAATGCGGGACCCCAGTTAAATTTGAGTTTCAGAGAAATGATGAATACATTTTTAGTATAAGTATGTCCCATGCAATATTTGGAACATAGATGTACTAAAAAATATTTGTCATTTACCCGAAATTCAAAGATAACTGAGTGGTCTGCATCTTGTAACTCATAGGGTCCTCCCTGCCCCCACCCCCATGCCCACCCCCAGTGACTGAGATGCGAGAGTGTTCCTGGAGAATAAACAGGAAGTGCAAAGCTTTCCATGCAGAAATGAGCTTGGCTTGTTCAGCAAGAAGCCCTGTGTGGCTGGAATAGAGGGAGCGGGGGATGGCAGTATTTATGACCCCATGGAGGTGGGCAGCAGCCAGGTCAAAGCCAGTGTGAAGAGTGTGCATTTTGTTCCGACCTGTGGAATTTTAAGGCATTCCCTCAGCACTGCAATTACTCATTTCCATGAATATTCCAGTTTCGTACTGATTCCCTCAAAGCAGGTCCACTAATATTGCTTTAAGGCCAGAGGTTAGGATGGGAGTATAGATGCCCCCACCCTGGAGGAAATTGAGCAGTATTTTCCCTGAATTCATTTGCCCCACCCCCCATCCTCTTCACTATTATCTTAAGTGTTCCTAGCACCAGGCAGAGCCTTTCATTTTACCAAAAGAAATGAATTTAAAATGCTACTGGAAAAAGAGACTTAGGGACAGATATTCTTAGTAGTGTGTGAAGGACTACTAGGAAGTATTTTCAAAGTAATGAAAAGGAAAGCATGTATAGGTCAAGGAAAGATGGGACAATAGAAAAGTAAAATTTGGGGTGCTGATGTCAGGTGCTGGCAGCTTGCCTAGTTTGCCTAGCTGTCCCCTAACTAAAGCTGAATGTTGGCTCAGTAGAACTGAAAACCAATTCTGTCCCCTTTCTGTGTTGAGATGGTGAAGAATCTCTCATAGAAGAGAGATTCAGAACCAAGCTGGCTGCAAACTGATACTGCCAGATGGCAAAGCAATCAAAATATTTAGCCGCAAAGCCCACGCTGTGTTTGGGGAAAGGCTGAACTTGCATTCCCGCCGCAGACCTTAGTGGGCTCCCGCCTGATAATGTTTCCTGGCTGCTCTCTGCCATTTGCCTCGGTGACTCACAGAGTGACTCACAGCGGGTCTCCAGCAGCTCGCTCCTCGGGAGGGTTTATCTAGCAGAACCAGCCGTCGGCTCCGCTTTCTAGCGAAAGATCCCCTGAGTCAAAAAGGAGTCTTGACTTATTTCTGAGAGAATGGCCCTACCTTACTTTCTAAGTGTTGTGGGGTTTTCGAACTCAGTGCTAACTTTGGGAGGTAAGCAGAAAAGTAACCACGTCCTCTGTTGTACAGATGGAGCAAGTGGCTGTGAGGGGCTTGTTGCCTCGGGTTTCAAGAGGCAGAACATGAACTTGAACCTTTGACTTGGGTCTTTTCTAACACACCAGGGGTTGTCAATCCATTTCAAAATTACTTAATGACTGCACAGCTACCTGCTGCCCTCTGAAATCAAAATGTTCTCTTTCTATAAAAGCATTGTTTAGAAACCAAGAACAGTATGTGCAAGGGGAAAGGAGGTACCTCCTGTTGAAAAGCATTTACATCAGAGGTTGAGTCATTGGGCAACAGCCTGATTGATTCTTTCAAAAACGTTTAATGACCCTCGCCCAATATACAAATGATAAATGTTTGTGCAGGAACTTTGGAAAAGTTAGAAAAACACAAAGGGAAAAATAAAAATCACTTGTAATTCTCCCACTCAGACATAATTGCTGTTGACGTTTTTATATGTGTCCTTCCTTTTTTCATTTGCACGAGTGAGCATATTTTAGCAATTGGAAAAAAATGTGGAGTAAGCTGACTGATAACTTGCTTTTCCATTTGATGATATTTCCATGACCATCTTCTCATATCATTAACATGTTTCACAGCATTTTTGAACCACAGCATGCTATCTGTTAACCTAAAAAAAAAGGCCAAAATGAGAGGCAAGAAACATTTGTTCAAGATTTTTAAAAAAACACTATTCAGGAAGCATTGATTTAAGTGGAGGCCAGTAATGTTCCAGAGAGGAGGTGAAGGCGAGGGTGCTCACAAGGAAGGGGAGGGTGGCGCTTACATCCGTAGAAGGAAGGAACCTCTGTGGGCGCAGATATGCTTCCATAGTGACACCAATGCTAAAGGGCGTTTTTAATTTTCAGTCCCGTGGTCATCGGTTCAGTAGTTACAGTATCTGCTTTCTTGTTATCCTTGCAAATGGTTCTTCGGGACGCAGCTCTGCTCAGGCCCAGCCCACCTGTGATTTCGCCTAGTTTGAACATCCAGAGTTTTGAGGCCTGAGCAGCGCAAGGTGGTTCTTCTGGGCTGGTAGCCCTGGCTCCGTGACACAGTGGCTCCTTTTATATTATGTTTTACATATTTTATGAATGATGTCCCCAATTTACTGCACCCATTGGCACTTTTCAATTGTTACAATTTTTTTTTTTTAATAAACACCACCACAATGGGCATGTTTAGTGAGGTTTCCACCCAGTGAGTTGTCCAAGCCTTGGTCTGAGAAATTAAAAAGGGGGAAGACACAGAGAACGTTAACAGGCATGAGTTTGGTTTTCGTCTGCTGAAGGGAGAGAAGCGAGGCTGCTGATTTCACATGTCTCCTCTGTAAAGGTCGCTTCATTCCCCTGTGCTCCTGTGTTCCTTTCACTTGGCTTTCAGACTATTCATCATCCTGTCTGCCCCACAGCTTCTTCCTCCCCTCCCCACCCACCCTGCCGAGCTTTCAGCTGCAGCCCTCTGCATTCCCTCGCCACCTGGGAACCGCCTCAGCGTGTTTTCTGGGGCTCACTCAGGGCCTGAGAATTATTTCTAAGAGGAGCACACGAAGAATCCTTGTCACAATAGCTGAGGTGCCTACAAAGCTCTTTCGAAAACTACTGCATCATTTTGCCTGTGGGTACGCTGCACACCCATCTGTAACTGCCTCTGAAAGTGATTATAAGTTCAAAGTCATTAACGATGGTGTGAACTCGGTTTCTTTAATTTCTTAGCTGGACTAAGCTGCTATCCCTCCATTCCCTTCTCATTAGGCACCATCGGTCTCTTAGTTCTAATAAAAACTAGAAAAATTGGGAAGATCATTATTCCCAGGCTATAATTCAAGAAACAAATAAGAGAGGTCAAAGAATCAAGTAAGGTTCAACTGAGTGCCAAAAAAAACAAAACAAAAATTGATTTGTTGCAGGATTCTAAGAATGGTTCCTGATGCTATCTTTCACTTTCACAACTACGTCCACCTTTAGTTCTAAATATGAATGGCACAGAGCAGCAGAATTTATACATTGGTCATAAGAGAACAGACAGCCCTGGCTGGTGTGGCTCAGTGGACTGTCAGCCTGAGAACCAAAACGTAGCCGGTTCGATTCCCAATCATGACACATGGCTGGGTTGCAGGCCAGGTCCCAGTAAGGCATGTGAGAGAGGCAACCACACATTGATGTTTCTCTCCTTCTTTCTCCCTCCCTTCCCCTCTGTCTAAAAATAAATAAATAAATAATCTTTAAAAAATAAGAGAACAGACAGCTCATTCTTAAATTAGTGGGATTTCCCTGTTCACCATCACATACTCCATTCCAAAATGTATCTGGGTCTGCTTTTCTGAGATGATTATCTTACCGATAAACTCAGGGCTGTTAAAAAACAGTGCCCTTCTTGTGTGTGACGAGGTTACAGCCAGAACCCTGCCCACCCGCCCCCACACACAAGGGACACTCATCATCTCATGTTCATTCACAAATTCATCTGTCCAAGTATTTGTCTTTCCTATGTGCCAGGCCAGAGAAAAAGCCCTTGTCTTCCAGGACGGAGACGAGTAAATACCTATTTAAGAATGAAAATGTTACAAAGAGAAATAAAGCCAAGTAAGAGACAGGAGTGTGTGTGTGGGGTGTGGTATGGGGGTGATACTTTAGATCTGGCAGTTAGGGAACGCCGCTTTAGGGAGGTGGCGTTTCAGTCGGGGGAGGGGGGGCAGGTCATGGAAGTAACTATCTGGGGAGGAGCAGCAGGGAGAGAGGCCTCAAGATGGGAAAGGCTCCTTGCAAGATCCTGCAGAGGCTAGGGCCAGGCAGCTCCGGGAGGTCTGCAGGTCACAGAAAGATTTAGGATTTTATCTGTCATTTAGCGATTGTCTAGAGGTGGTCCCAAGGCAGAGGGAAGCTAGTGGCCCCAAGGGGTCCATGCCCTCTCCCAAGTACCCATTCACTCATCACAGACTCTTGGTCCCTGAACCCAGCAGTGACGACCTTGGGTCCCAACAAGCTGGAAGTATGTAGCAGGGGCATCCAGCCTGTGGCCTACGGGGCCCAACACAAAATCGTAAATTTACTTAAAATTTTGTGACATTTTTCTTGTGATTACGTGTCATGATGTGGTTAATGTGTGGCCCAAGACAACTCTTCTCCTAGGGTGGCCCAGAGACGCCAAAATGTTGGACACCCTGGCATGCCCAATAGGGATTCTGGGGAGAGGCTCTGGCTCCTGTAGAATGGTCACGGCAGCTGCCAGGCCCGTCCTCCTGGTGCTTTTACAGTTCAGATGAGCTGCTCTGGCATCCTCGGGCTTCTAGGATGAGATTTTTAACGGAAGCTGACCTCACTCCTGCTATGCACCACGGCACATCGCAACTCTTACGTGGGGATTAATTCCTTTTGAGTCTCCTTGGTAGACTGTAAAACCTATATGCATTTCCTCCAATCCTAGAGAGTCATGATGAGTTTGGGAAGCTGAGGAAACTTGGCGAGGTCATACTGTGTTGCAGTCAGTTTGGGCTGCTATAAAAAAAGTACCACAGACTACGTGGCTTACAAACAATGGACATGTGTTTTGCACAGTTACGGAGGCTGAAAGTCCGAGATCAAGGTGCCAGCGCGGTCGGGTTCTGGTGAGGCTCTCTTCCGAGCTGCAGGCGGCTGACTCCTCACTGCACCCTCACGCGGCAGAGAGCAGAGGAAGTAGCAAGCTCTTGTGACTCTCCTAAGGACACTAAGCCCATTTATTGAGGGCTCTAGTCTCCTGACCTCCTCTGAACCTAATTACCTCCCCTAAACCCATTTCCTAATTATACTATCACATGCCTGGGGAAGGGTTTCAACATGGGAATGTTTTTTAAAAATATATTTTATTGATTATGCTGTTACAGTTGTCCCATTTTTTCTCCCCTTTATTCCCTTACACCCTGTACCCCACCTCCCACCAGCATTCCCCACCTTAGTTCATGTCCATACACCGTACATGAGTTCTTTGGCTTCTCCATTTCCCATGCTACTCTCAACCTCCTCCTGTCTATTTTGTACCTACCATTTATGCTTCTTACTCCCTGAACCTTTTCCCCCATTCTTCCCCTCCCCCTCCTCACTGATAACCCTCCACATGTTCTCCATTTCTGTGATTCTGTTAATGTTCTAGTGTTTGCTTAGTTCATGTTTTTGTTTTTTTAGGTTCAGTTATTGATAGTGAGTTTGTTGTCATTTTACTGTTCAGAGTTTTGATCATCTTCTTTTTCTTAGATAAGTCCCTTTAACATTTCATATAATAAGGGCTTGGTGATGATGAATTCCTTTAACTTGACCTTATCTGAGAAGCACTTTATCTGCCCTTCCATTCTAAATGACAGCTTTGCTGGATAGAGCAATGTTGGATGTAGGTCCTTGCCTTTCATGACTTGGAATACTTCTTTGCAGCCCCTTCTTGCCTATAAGGTTTCTTTTGAGAAATCAGCTGATAGTATTCTCAACATAGGAATTTGGAGGGGTCACAAACATTTAGTCCATGACACATGGCTATTGACTGATGGTGGGATTTAAACTCAAGATTTAACTGGCCGGAAAGCCTGTTTTTCTTACTCTGTACCACACTGTATATTCCTTCCTGAGTACTTCCGTTCATTCATCAAAACATTCATTGATCATCTGCTGGGGTTTTGTGCTGTGCTAGGCACATGTTAGGGATATAGACACAAATGAGAGCGTTCCCGCACTCAGGTGTCGCAGGCTCGAGCGTGCTGTCTAGAATTCTACTACATCTCCCAGGGTGCAGTGAGGTTATAATGCACAGAGACCCTCTCATCCCCTCAACACTTTCTGAAATGGAGATCTGCCCTACTCTTCTCATTAAAGGACTTCACCGGCTGCCAGCAGGACGGGCCGTTGCTGCTGTGAAGCATCTGCTGACACACTGTCCTCGGCTGGCAGTACTACTGTTCACAGTTGGATTTCACTTATATTTGGATCCTTAATTGTCGCTGTAAAAGGTTTTCAGAGATCACCCTATCATGACAAGTTGACAGGACAAATTAGTAACGTGGCACCTGCCCATCACGCACAGGCAATGCAGCTGAAGGCAGCAGCAACTGCCAAGTCCCCGAGCGCTCACACAGTCGTCAGAGCCGAGCGCAGGACCTACGCACGCACGGTGAGGGGCTGCAGCGCAGGTGGAAAACAGATCACTCCATCAACAGCTCCGGGTGACTTCCGGGAGAATGTGTGAAGCTTCCAATGATCTTATTCAGCTCGAAAATATCAACCACCAATTTAAACATAGAGATAAAAATTCCGATATCCTTCCTTATGCCTCACAATAATCTGTTACAAAGTGTCTAAGATTATTTTCAGTGTCGGTGCTCTGATTGCTTCCTTCAGAATGGTTCCTAGAATTTTTAACTATTCTGTTTTTCTCCCAGAATGGAATTATCTTTCATTGCCATCTCCTCAGCAACCGGCAAAGTGCCTAGAGCAGGGTGTGCCCATGCCCAGTCGTCCTGGAGCCAAAGCAGGGGTTGGGGGAAGCAGCGTGTTTCTGAGAAGCTAAATACCTTCCTGTGGCCCAAGTGACTTGGAATTATCTTTCTTTAGTGTCTGGGAGAAGCTTAGACTAAAAACTTTTATTGTGATGCCGAAAAAAAAAGTTCTATGTAGTTGTCTAAATTATAGTTGTCTTAATTTATCCAATTTTTTTTTTGTGTTCCCTACCCAAAGCTCAACCAAAAATATTTTGGTGGACTAATTCGTGTTGAGCAATAGAACCTAAAATCTGACGCAAAATGATCAACGTGCACCTTCTTCCTTGTTCACTTACCAATTTGGTCTTTCTTCCTTAACAAGTAAGTGACTGCTACTGTAAAGTACCGAGGTAAATACTTTATATCGCATTTCTGCATGTTACCTCAGTCATCTGAGCTAAGCATGCGTATTTCTCTTTACAGTGGAGGAAACAGGTTCAGAAAAGTGAGGTTAACTCGCTTTAAGTCCCATAGTAAATACTGGGTTGACCAAAGGATGGCTCCAGCAGTGCTTAGCTGACTTATTCAAAACAGTTTTGTTAGATTGCGTTGTGACAGCTGTCATACAAATGTGCATTTAAAAAACTTACCAAAGTGGGTGAATTTTTGTGCAGCCATTTTAATATTGAAGATGGAAGATACACAAGATTTTTGGCGTATTATGCTTTATTATTTCAAGAAAGGTAAAATGCAACTGAAACACGCAAAAAGATTTGCACAGTGTGTGGAGAAGGTGCTGTGACTGACTGAACGTGTCAAAAGTGGTTTGTGAAGTTTCTTGGTTACTATTGACATTTTTGCCAAATAATCCTGTGCTGTGGGGCTGTTTTATGCACTAGAAGATGTTTAGCAGCACCCCTGGCCTCTACCCGCTAGATGCCAATAGCTGGAGATAGCTGCCGTATTCAAAATATCCAAGTCAATAAAGTTATTGGTGGAAATGAAAAATGTATCTTTTATTTTACAGAGAAAACCAAATGGACTTTTTGGCCAACCCAAGAGCAAGCCTTTATTCTCACAAGTATGCTATGTCACCTCCAAACACACACAGACCCTTCGAGCAGATGAGCGTTGCCTATGCGGAGACACACACCCTGCCACACCCAGTTCTAAAATAGGGTGGAGTTTAGGACCTACTTGGGGCCCTAACAATGTCTGCCTTCTGGTGCCCTTTTAAGAAAGGCACTGTGTTTTTAAGATTTGGATTCCTACTGCTCCCTTGTAAGATCGGGCACGCCTTGGCCTTGGTCTTCAAATACACTTTTCCCAGCACCCCTAGAGCAGAGGGCTGGAGCTCAATGTCAACGGGACAGTGAGCAGGCAGGCAGGTCAACCCCTGGTCACGTGGCTTTCTGAAGGACTGACAAGCTTAGCATTTCATGAAAATAAAGGAAGGATGAGGTGGTGGGAACCTGGTGCTGATGCTTTGTTTCACACCAGTACTTGTCTGAGTGGGAACGCTGTCACGGGGAAGGTGTACACTCTGCCTCGGAAAGGGCTGGCTTCCTTAAAACACTGTCAAATTCACCAATCAAGGGAAATCCACATCTGTGCCCATTATTTGAACAAAGAATACCAGGAGTAATATGTGTCGATATAATCGCCTTTGAATTTGTTGTTTACAGACCAACAAGGAACCCCACCCATGGCACCCATTCCTTCATGCGTTGTGTTCCAAGCTTTCAGACTTCAAACGCCATGTCTGGTCCGGAGGGATTTTTCAGCAGGGCTGAGGCCCCCGTTTAACCTGCACATCTGACAGAGGATCCCGCCAACTTAGAACTAAGATGTGAGTCCCAAGTCTAAGCACAGTCACCTCCCTGCCCCTCCTTAGCAAAAGGGCACCTGGGCAGGAGGCACAGCTAAAGACCAGTCTTGCAGGCAAAATGACTACTTCCCTCTGGGAACTCCGGACAACATTCTACTTATTTCATCAATGAGAACACCCAAATCCCACCCTCTTCCCCTTTACCTGTTATTGTGAAAATAAGCAGTTCCCCCCCTGCATTCAATAGTTCAGTGGTATGTACTGTCTCACTGGCTCAGCCTTCAACTCATTTACTCGTGCCTCCTTCTGTGCCCGAAGTGCTACCTCTCAGGCAACCTTCAGTCACCAACTACTGGCTTTGAAGGCTCAGATGAAGGCTACTCCTTCAAAGAGCTCTCCTTTATCACCTTGCTAGAAGAGGTCTCTCTCCTGAACTCACTATTCGTTTATATCAATCGCATGGTGGCTTGCCACAAACCATCCTGTGCTCAAGTTGCCCGTAGGCGTGTTTGATCGAAGTCTAGCTAAGGCTCCTGTGGGGGCTGAAGTCGTTTCTCACAGATCCCCGTTTGCTCGATACACCTGGCTCCGTCCTCTCTGCCGAGCACTATCCCAGGGACCCAGGCAACATTCCTCCAAGGTCTGGTCAGCTCACGAACACAAATGGGCATCAGGGGGCAGCAGGCACTGTTCGGGGGAGCCTGGATGATCTGCCACCACTACGTCACCAGTTCCCGGGTCCCACTCTGCTTGTTCCTACAACTTCCAGTCTGGAGCTTAGGATGTCTTCCCTGACCCTGGACTGCAAGCCGGGTGCAGATATCCTACACAAACTATGGCAAAAACGAGCCCAGAAACTTTCTCCCTCTGGGTTTGTGCCATAAATAGATTGGAAAAGAGAGAACATGAAGTTCCTGAAAATGTCAAGGATGACAAAAGTGTGTTTTAAATCTATGTCTGGAATGAGAACTACAGGCTGGTGGTGCAATGCCATGAGAGCGGACAACAAACAAAGGAAAACACTACCTTCTCCACCGGGGACAATATTCTCCAAATTAAGAGTGAAGAGGAAAAGCGGGTTAGTATTTGAAGTCTCAGACAGATGAGGGGCAGGGGACATCTGCTTACACTGAGTCCAGATGACTGAAACGACCCGTGGGTGTGACCGCTGCACTGCGGTCGGAACCTGAGAAATAACGACCAGCTGAAGACCAGAAGCTGAAAGCACAGCCCTGCTTTCCGAAGGGGAAATAAAGTAGCATGTAGAAACTCCCGAATGGTGAGTTTAATGTGGAACTCTGGCCAGATCTGGGACATAGATAGTGAACATTTTGTCTCCTAACAACCGCTGGTTTCTTTTCAACTCCTGATTCAACAAAGTGTCATAACCAAACTAACTTCCTTCCCTTTCTGATAGGATTACTAGAGCAACCAGCCAATGAAATGACAGTAAAACAAAGCTGATACATAGTTTAGAGGTGAACTGAGCAGAACATAATCTTGAAGGTGACAGCTACCACGTCAATAGTTAGCTCTGTGCTAGACTTGGTTCAAGGGCTTTTTGTATCTGTTATCATCTACTTAATACCCCTAACAACCCTATCATGTGGGTCCTAACATTATTCTCAAGGTCATCCAGGCAGGATTCCCGCCAGGCAATGTGGTTCCAGATCCTGTTTTTCCCATGAATGGCAAGGCTGATAAAGAAGGGAAATGGAAACACCTCTTTTCTATGCGGGTGAGCAAACTTGCCCTCTCAGTTCCATCGGGAGAGGGAATTGCGGACACACATCTTGCCTCACTTTGCCCTCTCACCACTCCCTTCTCTGAAGGGAGGAGGGCGGCGTCTGACTGCCAAGACTGGGAGATGCCACCGATCCCGCTTTTTCGGCCTCGTCAGGTCATCGGGGCGGAATTTGACATTACAAGGGGAGCGTGTAGTTTAAGTGGGTAAATTCCTGGGATGATCTTCACAACATATGAATCACCAGTTCCTCACCAGATCAGAACAGAGGCAGGCCATAAGCCACTGATGTGGCCAGTACCAGCCCCGGAACGCTTATGTAATTAGGATTACTGGCCTGGGTAGGGAGCCCTATGGTGATCTTAGCTTCATCAATCTCCTCAGTAAGAGATGGGCTATTTCGATTTCCTTTAGCTCGACCTCTATGTCCTGTTTTTCCAATTCGTTCTGGACTTAAATGATTTTGTTCTGAGGCTATGATTAATCATCACCACCAAAGCCCAATAGTCCTTCATAACTTTTCAGTTAATATCCCAAATACGAAATGCAGTTTCAGATGACATTTTAAAGGTGATAATGACAAACTGAAAGGCATCAGAAGCCAGGATCAAGCCTACACACTAGGGCTGTGTGGTGTACAGTCGCTAGAAGGAAACGGGGCCACTTACGCCATCACTCCCACCGTGGACATGGATGGGCCTGAGAGTCCGCAATGCGGTGGCTGGGAGGGGCCAGGAGCTGGGACAGGAACGGGTCTCTGGCAAAGACAGTGCCAGAGCTTTGGGGACCGAGGTGGGATCTCATTACCTTAGAGCAGAGGGTAAGCAAACTAGGTGTTCTGCCTGGCGCTCTACATTAAAAATGTGTGATCCTCTGGTCTAGGTTTCAAAAAGGAACTCCTAACAGCCTGAGTGTGGGGAGAGGGAGCAGGAAGAGAAGGGAGAAAGGAGTGTTCGTTGAGCCAGGACCTCTGCGGAGGAACCGGAAAAAGGCAGAGAGGAGAGCTGGGGTGGAACCACCACGGAGCCTTACCTTACCATGTGGAGGTCCCTCCGCAGGTGAGCTGAGCAGCAACACCTCCTTTCAAACTTAATTATTCACACCTTTGGTGAGTCCCCAGGAGGTGAAGACGATGGATTTTTCTCTAGTCTTTCATAATTTGCAGCACAAAAACAACGTAAAATGCAAGCATAGGTAATCAAAAATGTTTTAATGATTAATTTTTGGACATTATTTAACAGTGTGGGTATATCCAGATGAGCTAAAGCACACTTTGAGAGCACACTATTGAATGTTTAGTTTCTGTATTGAAATATGTAAAGACTTTCGCAAACCAGTACCTAGGAAGACATACATTTACAAATATACACATTCTAGATTTGATAAGGTAAATGTAAACAGATGCTGTGACTCCTTCCAAACAGAAAACCCACAAGACTAATAAGAGAACCAATTGGCTCCCTATAATATGAATGTGCAAAATTAAAGCATGATATTTACATAAATATCAAACCAACAAATTAGTTTATACATTGTCAATGACTTTCTAAGATGTGTCATGAGTGGTTCGACTAATGTTTCTTCCCCCAGTGGAGAAGGTATTTAAAGACTAAAGTCTGACACCCCGAAATGACACACACAATAGTCCTTGTCGATCTGACCACTGCCTCACGGGAGCGAGACATGATTTCATAAGTAGTCCACTATTTTTAAACAAGCGATTCTAAAATTTTTATATTCTAAGCAGAAAAAAGTACAGGTACTATTAGATTTACATTACTCAAATGATCTCTATCCAATTTCCCAGTTCTCTTATGCTGTAGCTATCTGTTTAATTTTACCTTAATTTTTTTTAAAGGAAGGTCCTTTTTCCTCCTTTATTAATTTTGGTAAGCTAGGCACATTTTAAAAGGAAGTTTGTGTCAAAACAGATAGCAGTACAGAAATCATTTCACACTTGGACCCCGGCAACCGCTGCCCATCCACGGGACTCTGTCAAACGGGAGATGATCCTCCCTCTCGGAAAGTGTGTCTCCTCTCTCACGAGTGGAAAGCAAAATGGGCTTTGTTCCTGTATAAAAACACTTAGCGCTTCAGAAATTAAAAATGGCCTACTCATCCTACACACTTCCTAAAATCCCGAAGATAAAGAATATATATTTAAGTTTCCTCAAGACTGCTTTAGAGCCCCCACCCCACCTTTTTACATTATTAATAGTGGCACTCAAAATAAAAAAATAAGATCTGTTAAAAAGTTAAACTGACTGTTCCACTAGATTGGAGCCTGCCTGACTTAAAGCCGATATTACAAAACCGAAGGTGCCATTTCTGATTTCACATGTACAAGTCACCTGAAATTATATGTCACACGCTAATTTCATAAATCACGGTCTTGGATTTTCCTAATCAGAGCTTTTGGAAACAAATAAAAACTTGAAATAGACCCTAATTTAAATTAACAAGCTTTGGGCCCTGCTTTTTTAATTTTAAGGCATGTGTGTTTCTCTACTGTAACATTGTATAAATTCACAATCACATGCATGATCTACAGTAAAAAAAAAGTTTGGATTACAGTGTTTGTATATTGTGAATCACAATTCAGCACCTATCATGTTAAAACTAATAAGGCAACAGCAGTGTTGTATATACTACAATAACACGCCCTCTGCAGGGTAGCGCAGGGGTCGGTGAGAGCCCAGAAATGTTAAAAATCTTATGCCTACTTGTCTAATCGGTACACATTTTCTAGGGGTTTTGAACTGATGAAAGAGATCCTACGTGAATCACACTATTGTAGGCCGGACTAGGTACAGCAGCTGTTAACGCGCATCGGGCACAACTCGTATTGTGCTTACAATCAGACGACGTGGCTTGGAGGTTTGCGACTCTCCAACCTCAATCCTTCCGCTGCTTCCTCGGCTTCATGTTGTTTTCCAGGGACGAAAAGCTGTTGGTGTGTCCATTGGCAGCAGCCACGGACCCGTTCTGGTGGTCCCTCAGGTGTTCTTTCCTCCGGGAGGCCCCCTTCTTGTTGTAAGTCTGAAACACACGAGAGCAGGTAGCAGCGTGGGACCCAGGACCGGGCAGGGGCTGTGTCTCCAACACCGCCCAGCTTTCCTCTAAGGACCCAGTGCTACCCAGGAGGAGCTTCTGTAGGGGACCAGCCATGGAAACGTTTGCTTTGTTTTTGTGGGGTTTTTTGGCCACTGGCTTAATCACTCTTCTGCTTTCTGAGGATTAGCCTGAAGTAAATTCACTGAGACATAGGCTGCAATATAAAACTATTTAAAAAATGAAACAGAAAATTCCGTTTACATTTTATCGCTGTAGCCTTTCGGTCTGCAAATGGCAGAGGACAGGGGCCACATGGCCCAATTAGTGTCTCTCTGTCGCACCTCTCCTGGAACTCACAGTCTTTGTCTCCAGATGTGCTCGTCACTCCAGAGCTACTTCGGCCCTTACAGACCAAGTGCCGTGCTGCTGGGGGCAGTTCGGTAAGCATTACGGCACCTACTCGGGGTCCTGTCCTTCCAACGCCCTCGTAGCTCGTGAATGTCCCACAGTGCAGCACAAACTATCAGTCCGGGAGTGTATGGACTCGACCCAAGCCTGCCGTGCCCAGGTAGATATGTGTGAGTAAAGTTACAGGCGGGCACAGGGAACAGGGAACATGGCTCAGCCTCCACGGGGCTGCGAGACATGACCAGACTTTAGTGCCTCTGCATCTGCGGCCTCTGTCCTTGCTCCTGACCTGCTGCGCCTACCCTGGAACCAGACACGGCCCACAGGAGTGAGAACACATTATCCAGGGCTGACAGGAGGCAGGGGAATCAGCAGTGGCCGCAAAGTGGTCAGGCTCCACCGGTGATAATCTGCCTTAAATGGACCCTTCTGGGAGCAAAAACTTGCCTTACATCATGCACTTGGAAATGAGCTGAGCCTCCAAGCTCGAGAAGTGGATGTACAAGAAAACTGGGACAAAAGGGCAGATTTCTATCTATAGCTGACAGATCATGATGGAAATTTCTTTGGACATTTAATTTAGCCATGAGGTTCAGAGCAGCCGGGTCGTGAGAGTCTGGACTGGAAATCACCTGCCATGAGTCTGTCTGCCACAGGCCTTGAGGGGAGTAATGCAGGAACCTGCTGCAGAGTTTCGCTTTCCTACGTAAACCCCAAGTCTCCCTTGCAAAGACCTAGAACTCAGGAGGACTGGGACAGGCTTGGCATGGTCTGTGTCAGCAGGGACCCTTCTCTCCCAAAGGCAGGGGCCACCTGTCGCTGTGGCTAAATCAGAGCCCGGTGCCCGGCACGCGGCAGGGTGTCGACACGTCGCCCTGTAGACATATGGACAGAGAAGGGATCCTGCTGATAAAGCCCCAAGGCCCAACTGCTGCAGGAGTGAGACTTACCTGAACGTAGAAGTTTGTGAAGAGAATAATCAGAGAAATCATGTATCCAATTTGGAAATACAACCAGCCGAGTGGGAAGGAACACGGCCAGACGACGCCGCAGCTGGTCTGCACAATGGTCAGCACGAACTGCAGCTGGTGGGAGAGAGGGCGCAGCTGAGCTGGGAGGCAGCTGCCTGCGGACCCGGGGCCATGCTGGGCGGGCTGTCCACCCTGCAGCCCCATTTGTGAACTGCACTTACTGACCTTCCTGCAGGTGCCACAAACAGGAAGCACAGGCTAAATTTATCCCAAACTATAATCTCTTTTTGTATTTGTCTTATATACATTCTCCTCCCTTTCGAGCTACTTAAACCAGCTTTCCTGAAATTCAGGGAATAGTTAACAATACTAGTTAACAATACTGTCCTGCATATTTGAAAGTTGCTCAGAATAGATCTTAAAGTTCTCATGATAAGAAAAAGAAAAAAACCACCCTGTAACGATGTGAGGTGATGGATGCGTTAACTAAATTTCCTGTGGCAATCATTTCATAATATGTACATATTATCAAATTACGCTGTCTAGCTTAAACTTATGCAATGTCATATGTCAATTATGTCCCAATGGGGCCCAGCTACCAGTGTTAGTACGTAAAGAATGGTTTTTTTCTTTTTCTTCTTCTCTTTTTTAAGGTTAAGTACTCTAGGTTGGGTAATAACTGGGAGTGCTGTTTAAAATACGTCTAGGTAAACTGGATGTGATCTTCTGCCTCAAAGAACAGAGCCCAGTAGGAGACCAGCTTCCTCAGTCTGTTCTTTCACATGTGACTTCTACAGAGCCATGGCTGCGTGGCATAAACCCATCTCATGGCTTCCCCTGGAGGGCAGTGAGAAGGCTAAAGAACGATCACCCTCACGGTAGGTGAAAAAAATTAACAAGACTGTGCAGCAGCTGCAGCAAATGATAATGAAGTGACAAACATGTAAGGAGTTCTGATCTCTGCTTTGTTTTCCAGATTGTTATTTTTAAATATTGAAATATCACAATTGACTTGGAGGCATCTGAATCAGCGTGGCTTCTTTAGAAAACTGTTAACAGGGCAAGGCCAGGACTAAGTGTTTAATGTTGGCTAGTTCTGGCCTGTCGCTTCAGTGTCTTCTACAAAACAGGGATAATTGTGGCAGACCCTTCTGCGTGGCGTGGGCCCAGCTCCCACTCGGAGATGCACAGGACCCACACCCACAGATAGGTTCCCTCGTGGGAAATCAGATTTGCAATATACCTAGGCTGTTTTGAGACTTGCTGTTTGCAAAGACCCCCTCACCCTGCAAGTGCAAAACCTTGGGACCAGTGTAACCAGCTGCCTATTCATTTGCTAATGTCCTTCTTCTGTGATGTAATGAGGGGCATTGGCTCCTTTGTTGTAACTGGGAGAGTGAGGAAGAACCATCTTGGAATGTGAGGAGATATGATTAGAATAAAGGCCTGTGATGGCGGAGGCCACAGCTTTGGCTCCTCTTGAGAGAAAAGCCAGTCTGTTGTCCTTATTCCTCCACTAGACTTGATTGTATGTATGTTTTAATTCATCCATAATGACTCAGACACTGCTGGCCGGTGTCCGCATCAGATAATAACACGAAAGGCAGGTATTGGGGCAATTCATGCAAAACTGCTTACTTAGTTTGAGTGTCCAACACAGTAAACTCAACAAATGTCAGCATTTATCATTAGTAGTAATAGTAGTAATGCTGAGTTGGTGGAAAATTCACGAGGGGAGAGGAGTAGGGATCTATAATATACTGACAACTAGAGACAGCTTAGGAAAAGGTTGGTGAGAAATAACCACCAGGCACAAACAGCTGCTAGGTGGCCCTGGCCCGGTGAAGCCTGGGAAGGGGGCTCCACGTGAAGCACGGCAAGGGTCAGTCTCACCACAGGCGCGCCATTACGCAAGAGCTGAGAGGCCACCGGCACCTGCCTAAGCAAATGTCCTCGCTGCCCAACAAGCTACAAGCACCTTGGACTGATGCCTTTCTGAAACACTTGGAACACAGATAAAAGTTTTCACTTGGGTTTTGGATTATAATTAGAAGACACATAGACAGAGAGACATACACGTGTACACGTGCTTTGTGCGCAAACTAAGAACAAAGGACTGAACTTGAGTCAGAAAATTAGATTCTAGTCCTTGTTCTACAGCTGGACTAGCTGCATGGCCACAGGTACAGTTTCTCCATTGATTAAAATTAAAATTCCCTGCTCTGCCCCCTTCATGGAGCTTTAATTGGACCAAATGAGAAAAGATGGGAAAGGCACACTGTAGATGCTATTAAACAACAATAAAGCCAGGAAGGCAGCAAGAACAGCCCCAGGAAGAGCTCTGTGTACCCAGCAGCAAGTACTAGGTAAAGAAGCCAAGGCACTCACCAGCTGCCCCTGAGTGATGTACTTCTTCCACCAGAGGTATGGACGCATGGAAGGGATGGAAGACAGACCATAGTACGAGTACATGAGGACGTGGATGAAACTGTTAAGCGTGGCACCAAAATAAGCTGCAGGAACAGAGAGGATTTGAAGAGGATGCATCAGTTGTCTATACATACAGGCAAAATAAATAATAAATAAATAAAATCCTAGATTCTTTCTAAATCTGAAAGTCAGATGATTCTGAACAGGGGCTGGCAAACACCGCCGCAAGTGCTACATGGATGTAAATCGGAATTCAGCTTCCACTCGGACAGGCAGCGATGAGGATGCTTTCAGCCCAGGGCCAGCAGCAGCTTCCAGGTGGGCGTCTGACACAGAAGCCAGGAAAGCACCTGCCCGCCTCCGACACCTGAAGGCTTTGTCACCAGAGCCTCATCCACTTCCAGAAGCAGCTGCTTTTCTTTACAAGCCCAGGGCCTCACACTGCTGGGCTGAAGGCATGGGGAAGACAGCGATGGGCACCATGTCCAAAGCTGGCCCTCTCCGCACACTGACAGGGGTCTGGAGAGGCCTCTGAAGACCTCTCCCTGGGACTGCAGTACTGAGGCCATATATTTCTACTGCCAACGCAGCTCAGAATCCAGTTCCTTAGAAATGAAAGACCTGCCTTTTATCACATGATTTTTAATTTTCAGTAGGACCACCATTTCTTTTTTTAGACTCTCTGTCCTCCTCTCCCACTGCAGGCAACACACAAAGCCACCCAGCTTTTCCACATGTGGCTGGAGGTGAACAAGGCTGGGTCGGGGAATGAGTTTGTACCCTCAGCTATGATAGTAACTGGCTGTGTGACCTTGGACAAGTCATATCCGTTCTCTGTTTCTCATGGGCCAGGTTAAAACCTGTCATACTGCAAGTTCTTCGAAACACTCTAGTTCTTAAAGCACTCTTCAAATGTAAGGAGGTGCTGTTTCTCTGGTCCATAGCCATGAGGTGTGATGGTAAGAAAAAGAAACACGAGAGGCAGCCAGCCTGAGGTCCTGACCTGCCCCAGCCCTTCTACCAACTCGGTTTTCTCTTATACTGAAAGGGGCTGCAACCGGAAAGTCTTTTGTAGCGCTGAAGTCCTGTGTGTAAGTCTTGGCGGGCCACGTGCGTTAGGGCAGTGCTACCCTACAGGGTGAAAATATGAGAACAGACTCACAGGTTCTCAAATTTACTGGTGATGGATGGCAGGAATTTTGATCGGACATTTGTGTGAACTCCCAAGCTGAACCTGAAGGTGACAACTTACTGATCTCTTGACAATTGTACGAGAGCTCAGACCGTAAGTTTCCAAAGCCACCCACATCCTGCTAAATGTTTCATGGAACGTGAGGGTCACAGTATTAGAATGTGTGTGGATTCCCTCACGCACAACTTAGCTAAAGCTGTATTTCATAATTAGCCTTGTTCTCTGGCACTCACTCAACGGTGCGACACCATCTTCCTGACCTGCCTGTCAAACGTCTCCCAAACCGACCAAGAACATTGCCCGTTTCTTAATATGCCCCAGGCTGGGAATCTATTTTCTCCCTCACCTTGGCAAAATCAGCACAGGACGTTTGCTGAACTAGAAAAAGGTTTTGTCAGCTTACTGAGTGCAGAGGTCACAGAAACTATCATTAGAAGCATCCTGGACAAAAAGTTCAATGCTTGACCTAGAAATCCACAGAAATGGCACCTTTTCTAAAAGCCTTAGTTTCAGTTCAGCCTCCCTGCTCCCACCTGTCCCACCTCCCCCATCTACATGAGACTTACAGTGGCCACAGGGGACCCAGTTCATCACAAACCACCAGATGTTCAGCATGGAGGCATGGTGGTAGACGTGCAGGACCGTGACCTGATGGTTGTTCTTACGTAGGATGAAGAAGAAGGTGTCCATGAATTCTATAAGTTTGGAGAAGTAGTACCACCAGAGGACACGGATAATCTAAGAGGAAAGAACACCAATGTTTCTCTGGAGAATCACCCCTGACGTGTTCACTAACACACCAGAATCCCGATGTTAGTGTGAAGAAGCCTGAGCTCCCCGCTGGCCCCTGAAGTCCTTTGGCCATCGGGAGTGCTGGTCCCTCTGCAAGTAGCTTTAACCAAAGAACATGACTGGGGGGTTGGGAGAGGTTTGAAATGACAACAAGGAAGGTTTTAAAAGGGACACTGATACTCTTCAAGACTCTAACAAAACAGGAGGCTCAATATTCAAAACCCTCAAGTCAGTCTGTTTCCTCAGAAGGAGCTTGCAGAGCTGTTGGCAGAGAAAAGCCCCCTGAAAGGGACTTCTGATTTCAGGGGCTGGTGTGGGGCAGGTGACAGGCCAGGAGGCAAAGAAGAAAAGGAAGGAACTCTCAGTGTCAGGGCCCCGCCCAATCGAATGCGTGGGACAGGCGCTCTCAGGAAATGGCTGCCCCCGCTGCGCTGCTCCGAGGACCGGAAGTCCGGCTCCCAGGACACTCGGAAGGAGAGCGCAGCATTTCAGGCGTTATCCTTATGACCCCGTTCAGGTGAACGATGCGCAAGCACTGATGGATGCGTGCACTCTGTCTCTCTGGAAACTGTAACTAGGACTTACTTTTGCAAAGAAAACTTTACTTTTCATTTTATATCTTGTTTAAATTTCGTATTACGTGTACATACTGCTTTTTAAGATTCTTTTCAAAATGTCAACAGGAATGACCGGGACGGTGAGGTTATGAGTCATTTTGCCTTTTGTGCAATTTCTTTATTTAAAAAAACCATTTAAAATAAAGAGAGACGGTACCTTCATATCTGCTTCTCCTGCACTGCGTGTGCCCTGACAGAAGAAGTTGTATTTGCCTTCCCATACTCCTGTCACCAACTGAAAACAAAACCAACAAAAACAAAAACAAAAAAAAGAAACAGGGAAAAAGCCGATTACCAATACTTATCAGAATCATATAACACTCTGACCAACGGAAGTTCATTCATTTCAGAATCACTGAAAATTGACCTTGGGCTGTGCAGGGGAACTCATTTTGGGTGCAACATGGCTCCGGCAGCAAAGGTGGCTGGGAAATGTGGGACTCTCTAATTCTCTGTGACTGTTTAACCCTTGGCTGCCCAGAAAGCAGGAATGCCACCCAAAGATAAACGTCACGCCCCTGGAAGGAGGTTAATGAATATACAGAGTGTGAAAATTACCTGATGTTACCTGTTAACTCAGGCATGCACTGTTCTTTCCGGTGGTCTTTGTGACTACCCACCGTATGGTTTTACTATTAAATCCCTATAAAAAGAGACCTTATCCTGGGAGGGGTGCGGATTTTTCCTGCCATGAAAGTGCAGCTGCTTTGCCTTATATGTCTAAGTTTCTCCCATTAAAGCTCTTATGAATTTGTACAAGGCTATGTGTCAGTTCTTCAGAATTGATCTTGAATTTAGACTTTTGTGGCTTTTCCCTAACAGGCTGACTGAGGTGAGTTTGCTCTGAGCAAAAAAAAAAAAAAAAACATGATAGGAGAGTGTGAATAAATTTAAATTGAAATGAAATTGAGCCTCAGTTTCACAAGGGATGGACCTGGGGTCACTCTAGGCTGCAGTTTTCAGAGATGCTTCTTTACTGAGCTGACTTCCTCCAGAATCCTCAGTTCCTGAGGTCATAACAAGTAGCTCCCCATCCTGCTGCCAGCGGCTTCAGGGTAGATCACCAGCAGGCTTTCCCTCAGCCACAGCTTCTCAAACTTGGGTGGAGTACCAGACTTACCTTAGGGCACGTTAAACCACAGGCAGGAGTTTCTGATCCAGCAGCAGGCTGCCTGGGGTTGGACTCCTAACAGTTCCTGTTTCTAATCCGGACCCGCACTCAGAAACCACTGCGGCAAGCCTTGTTGTAATTTAGTCCAGCCTCATCATCTTCACTATTTCCTGTTGCTGTGCCATCCCCTGGATCCACTAACCAGACCTCTGCAGTCTGAGGAGACTGCACCCATTCCTCAGAATTCACCTGCAGCGGAGTAGGCACTGTGGTGTCACAGAAAGGACCCCAGAATCGGGGTGCAAGCTCTAGGTTACGAACCTGCAGTTATCGGCAGCTCACCGTGGGGCCTCAGTTTCCTCATGAGCACACAACAGGACACCTGGCCTAGATGAGATGCACAGCCCCCTCTGGCAGTCAGAGGGGAGGTTTGATGTGACCACCCTGTGCACACCCGCTGTCAATGCTCTATCTAGCCACACACCTTCGAGTGTCGTTCTTTGTCTACATAAACTGCAGCTCACTGTTTCCTCCTGATGCCTAGGGCAACCTTGAATTTTCCTGGTGATGGTCCCTCTGGTGACCAATTGGCACTAGATGGGGAGAAATCTGAGGTGTCCTGCCTTGTGCCTGATCTCATCCTGGTATCCAACCAAGGACTGGCCCTGGTTCTCAAAGCGTGCTCTCCAGTCCAGATGCATTAGCATCACATGGGAACTTACAAGACAGGCAAATTCTTCCGGCCACCCCAGACCTTCAGATTGAAAACTCTGGGGATGGATCATCAAGTCAGGGTCTCCAAGTCCTGGATCACAGATCCTTCAAGAATCTAACGTTGTGCTTTACACAGTGTGATCCCAATCCAGTAGCGTCGGCATTACACAGAAATCTGTTAGAACACGAAATCGCAAGCCCTACCCTACACTCACTGAGTCAGAAATCTCTGGGTGTGCAACCAGTAGTGGTGCGGTAACAGGCTGGTTGCTTTCCAGGTGATCTGATGCTGTCACAGTTGAAGAATCATTAGCTGAAAGCTGTGGTTCCCATTCTAGCTGCGTAACCGGATTGCCTGGGGAGCTTTTAAAAACTGCTAATGCCTGGCCTCTCCCCAGACCATTAAACCAGAAATTTGAGGAGCCTTTTACAAAGCTCTCAAGGTAATTCTGATGTGTAACTAGGAGTGAAAGCCACTGGTTTCAAGCTCGTTCCCTTCAGGTAAGAAATGATTTGCCTACCAGTGTCTTAAGAAAGATGTAACTACAGGGCCCCAGAGACTCCCCTACGTCCCTGCCCTGAAACAGAGTTTAGCTGGGCAAGCAGCACAGACACTCAGGGAACAAAGGATTACAAGGGTCTAAAGACCGACACTGTCAAACCTCCACCCAGTCTGATCTCAGAAATAAATATCCTGGCAGTGGGTAGCTACTGAATACCCTATACCCTGCTTGGAATTGGATTGTTCTATCAACTTCCTTTTTTGTTGTTTCTGTCTGCTTTGTCATCTTCTATACATAAAAAAGCACGAAGATCGGTTTTTGTGGCCAAAGATGGGCCCAGAGATTCAGAGTGCACCTGAGGGGAGGCAGCGTTCTGTGATTAGGAAGCAGATGGGTGTTAAGGATAGTCAGGCAACCTTCTCCACGTAGGTAGCCTAGGACCTGTTTTTACTGTAAAAGACGAGGGTGGGCCCTAGTCGGGTGGCTCAGTTGGCTGGAGCATAACACAGCCACGTGTCACACCAAAAGGCTGCAGGTTAGATTTCTGGTCAAGGCACACACCAAGGTCGCAGACCTGATCCCTGCTCCGTGTGTGTACAGGAGGAAACTGATTGATATTTCTCTTTCTCTTTCTTTTCTCTCCTCCACTTTCTCCTTCCTTCCCCCTTCCTCTCTCTAAAATCAATAAACATATCCCTTGGGTGAGGATTAAAAATGAGGTTGGATTAAATATCTCTAAAGGTTCTGTTCTAATTTTCTACAATGTCTCTGTTGAGATTTCTTGAGCCAATCTTTGAAAGACCAGAACCCCAAAGATAATTTATGAAAAGGTGTATTATCTTTTTGGTCTTAAACAACTCTCTAAAGTTATGACCAGATAAGCATACCATGTGCAAGACCTATAAGAAGTTCCAGGAATCAAGATAAAAAGCCTGAGTCCAAAGTGCAGTTGGGAGAAAAGTCCTACAAGGAAGGATACAAAGTACAAGCCACACTGAAGTTGGAGAATGAGCTGGTATATGTGGCAGATAAAAATTGGGAGGAATATCTTGGTGGCAGAGGTCCCCTCTTGAGGAACGAAGGGTGCCAGCCCCATACCAGGTCCCCCAACCCAGGGTTCCAGTGCTAGGAAGAGAAGTCCCTATAACTTCTGGCTAAAAAACCAGCAAGGATTGTGGCTGAGAGAGACAGGGGGCTTCTAGAGTCCCAGGCAGTTCCTCTTTGAGGGCCTGCACACGGACTTACTTGGACTCACTTGCTCAGAGCTCCGGCACAGGGACAGCAACTCAAAAGGCATCAGGGACATACTGGGGAGGAACTGAAAGCATCAGGGTGAGAGCTGGAGGGGCAACTTTCTCCTAGGCAGAAGTGCTAGCTGAGGCCATTGTTCCTCTGGTGAGTCCTCCCCCTACAGAGCCAGCGTGGGCCCCATATCTGGGACTGCATCAGCCTGGCTTGCACTGTTTACCCCACCCCGAGGATTCCGAGACCCCTCCCCACCCAAGCTGTTTCCAGTGGCTTTTCCATATGAACGGCCTGTCCTAGCTCATGCTTCAGACTTTCCTACAATCTCTCAAACAAGAGCATCTGGCTTCAGTGTGCCCCATACTATTCACTAAGTGGCCCCAGGACCAGCACTAGTGGCAGCCAACCTTTGTTCACAGCTTGGCCTCTCCTGGGCACCTGTAAGCCCAGCACAAGCAGCAGCCACCTGCAGGTCATTTTGTAGTTCATGCCACATGGCCCTGGGCAGAACACAGCCAGCAGCTGACCCTGGCCTGCATCACCCAGAGGCCCCCAAGCCGTTGTGCCCAGTGGACAGCTACAGACCATGTCCAAGAACCAACCCAACCACCTCCACAAGCAACACACTCAAGGTGCTGACTCAGTAGGCACCAGACCCCCACTGAAACACGTCCTGCTCCGGGGGGTGGGCCCCTGCACAGCTAATCCTCCACAGTGGTCACAACCAGTCCTTGCAGCCAATCGGCCGGGAGTAAATCCCTCCCACCGATGTGCCAACAGCAATCAAGGCTCAACTACAACAGGAGGGTGTACACAACCCACATGGGGGAGGAGCACCTGGGTGTCCAGCTCAGGTGAATGCGGAGGCTGTGCCACTGGATCCCACAGGACACCTTCTACGTAAGGCCACTCTCCCAAGCCTGAAAGATACAGCAGCTCTACCTAATACATAGAAACAAACACAAGGAGGCAGCCAAAATGAGGAGACAAAGAAACATGTCCCAAATGAAGTAATAGAACAAAACTCCAGAAAAACAATTAAACAAAATGGAGGCAAACACTCTACCGGATTCAGAATTGAAAACGCTACCTGTGAGGATGCTCCATGAACTCAAGGGAAGAGTAGATGAACTTAGAACTTCAACAAAGAGGGGAAACATAAGAACAGAACTAGAAAACATAAGAAAGAATAAGCAAGTAAAAAATGCAGAATACATTCAGGGCATCACCAATGGAACAGATGAAGCAGAGGATCAAATCAGAGATCGGGAAGATAAGGAAGCAGAAAACACCAAATCAGAACAGCAAAAAGAAAAAAAGAATCCAAAAAAAAAGTGAGGCTAGTGTAAGGAGCGTCCGAGACAACTTCAAGTGCCCCAACATTTGCATCACACAGGTGCCTATAAGGGAGCTCCTATAAGACTCAGCTGATTTATCAACAGAAACTTTGAAAGCCTGAAGGCATTAGCTAGAAATATTCAAAATGACAGGAAAGGAAGGACCTACAACCACGATTGCTCTACCCAGCAAAGCTATCATTAGAATCAAAAGACATATAAAGAGCTCCCCAGACAAGAAAAAACTAAAGGAGTTCATTGCTACCAAACAGGTATTACATGAAATGTCTTCTTTAAAAAGAATCAAAAGGGAAAAAAGATCAAATATGGATTATAAAATGCCCATAAATATATATCTACCAACAACTGAATCTAAACAACAAAATAAACAAGCAGAACAGACACGGACTCATAGACACGGACATAATGATGGTTGCCAGATGAGAGGGGCGTAAGGAGCTAGTGAAAAAGGTGAAGGCATTAAGGGGTACAGATTAGCAGTTACAGAGCAGTCACAGGGGTGTAAAGTACAGCGTAAGGAATACAGTCAATAATATTGTGATAACTATGTTTGGTGTCAGATGGATATGGGATTATCAGGATGATCACTTAGTAAGTTATATAATGTCTAATCACTGGACTATACACCTGAAACTAATATATTATTACATGTCAACTGTAATTTAAAAATAAAATTATGTAAAGTAAAAGAAAAATAAGCAAAAACAAAGTGCAGCTGGGGGTGGAGGCTGCTGGCCCGTGGGTCCTCAGGAGACTGGAGGCGGAGAGAAGGAATGGATGAATTATCTTCTGTGGCTGGAGGGTACAGAATGGGAACTGCTGGTTCTTGAGGAAATTTTCACAGGACTACCACAAGAAAGAAGGAGGACAACACAGCAACATTTTCATAAAGATAAATCTGAACAATTTAAAATAGACCTTTACTTAAGATAGCTATACTTAGCAAAATGAAAAATTTGCTAACATGATTGTTTTCATGTTTGTTCTCAATTTTATCGCCTTACGAATCTAAAATTCTAGGACCTACCATCATTGTTTTCCAGCTCCTTTTTGGGTTTACGGTGCCCTAAGATACCCTGCGTTAGTGCTTTTGCCAATTCTAGAGTGAATGACTGATGCGTGCGTGCGTGTGCAGTGGTACGGACGCTGCATTCACCAATGTCTACCTTGGCAGGGGTGGGGAAAGGCTAGGGACCTCTCTGGGGAAGATGACAAATCCTCCCCATAATGCCATAGACACCCCAACCTCGAGAGTGGGCACAAATCAAGGGGTCTGTTACCTCTAGCAAAAAAGGTACCCTCTGACACATGCTTCTTTCTTTTAAAATGTCTTTCAGAAGGAATCCAGGTGGGATTGCCTTGACTCTTTAAGCGAATTAACCTACAATTCCATTTGCCTTTCCCCATAAATGACAACAAAACAAAACAAAACAAAACAAAAACAACTCTGCCTAAAACACCTGGCTTTGGAGCCTAAAGAACTCAAACCTAGGTTTGGGGTGGTGAACTTCTCCAATACTGAGCATAAGGCAAGCACACAGCTGCCCCACTACCCAGAGCCCACCGTGCAGCCTCCTCAGAGGCTCCTACAGGAGCTCTGCCAACCTTCACAGCAACCCCCCTGCCCGCAGCCCCCATTGATCGCTGCTGCCACTCAGCACGTCTACTGAGGCCCTAGTGCCTGTAAAACCACAGAATCGTGTAAAACCCTCCAGTGAGTCATCATAGACTTCAGAATGAAAGGCTAAGTCCTAGGCATAGTATTCAGATATACACGTTCTTCCACAATGTTCCTCCAAGCTGATCCTTCTTCCCCTGCCAACAGCACACTGAACCCACTCTCGTTCTCCAAGCCTCCTTTTCCTTCACCAAAAGAGTGAGGCATGGGAGCTGGCCAGAACAAGGTTAAACCCTAGCTTCCAAACTATGTTTAGCTGGGTGACAAGGGCAAGGTATTTCATCTCTTTAGGCCTGTTTCTTCACTTCTTCAAATAGGCAGAAATAATACTCCTGCCTCTGACATTAAGGAGATGAAGTGAATAAGGCTGCTCTTATCCAACCTGGAATGCAGAATAAGCAAAATAAATGTAAGCAATGACCATTCCTTTCTTCCTTTCTATCGGAATGCTCTCTACAACCATGCACTCCCATCTGCAGCCCTTAAAATCCTATCTGCACTTCAAAGTTCAGCTAACCTTCTGTTTTCCTCATGGCTGCTCCCTTGAGGGCTCCAGCCTGAAGTCCATCCTCTTTCCTCTGAGCTCGTGCTTCCTGTGTGTCTTGCACTCATTCGCTCCTGTGCTCCCCTTCAAGCCCTTTGTTAATGGGTCTACTTGAAGCTCCTGGGAGCTCTGGGAGGTGGTGACAGTGGCTCCCGCATCCACAGAACCAGCCCAGGTGCTTGTACACAAGAGGTGCTGAACTAACGACAGAGAGCTCAAGGTGCTGCCTTTGTCCCCCAGATCCAGGCCTAATGGTTTATTTGCAGGGAATAAAGGTTTTGTTTCTACTTTGCAAGTGGAGGAATTGAAAGGCAAGAAAGTCTTTTAATGAGACTTGAACGTGATGACGTTCATCTGAATTCTGTTCACAAGATGAAAACCAGTCCTCATGAAATATACCGGTGATACGGACAGTTCAATTCTTCAATATCCTTGGCTTTAGAGTAAGTTAACACACAAGGACCAACACCTGAGTTCAACTGTACACGCACATCTAAGAGTCTCAGAGCAATCCTCCATGAAGCGGGCCAGTATCAGGGTCCTGCCCCTCCATTTCCCTGTCAGAAGAAAAGCCACAGAATTTTATGTTTTAAAACTCTTTGGTGAGCCCTGGCTGGTGTGGCTCAGTGGACCAAGTGCTGGCTCGTGAACCAAAAGGTCTCCAGTTTGATTCCCAGCCTGGGTTGCGGGCCATGTCCCTGGGTAAGGGTGCAAAGGCAGCCAATCAATGTTCTCTTTCACATCAATGTTTCTCTCCCTCTTTCTCCTTCCCTCCCCCGCTCTCTAAAAATAAATACATAAAATCTTTCCCTCCAGGCCCACGAGGAGACAGTGCTCTGGTGAAAGACACCTCAGCCACTACTTCCCTCCGGGGCTCAGGCCTGGCTACTGCGAAGGAGCATTATTTACCCTGCCTGGCTTCTTCCAAGCTATCAGGATACAAACAGCATCACTGTAAACCATACATGCTTTGTCCTTTCTGGGAGCAAAGCACACTTCAATCATCCCAGAAGCATGTGAAGAGCTATAATTAAAGCCAAGCGAGCAGCTTTCCTCTCTCCTTGTAAGAAAAATTCGATAACCAAAGGTGGTTTCATGCACCTTCTCATTTAAACACAAGTCAGGCGAGCACCACTGCTGGGTCTGGGGGGATGCAGTTCACGGAGTGAGTCACTTCTAGTGCTGAGGGTTGACTCTTCTCATCTAACACAAACTTCAACCGCAAGTGAGGTATAACCTTTAGCATGACATCCATTTCTATGGTATGTTCTGGAATGCTACCAAAGCAGCTCAAGGAACACAGTCATTTAAAACACTTAAAAAACAAGGAGAAAAATGTCATTCTGAGTGGCCCTTATCAGTCATTCACCCCAACATCCAAGGTGTCAGAGTAACAAGATAACCCCCTTTAGTAGACATTTCTTAGCAACATCCCCAAAAGTGTGTGTGGGGGGGGTTGACATTTTCACAGTGTATACTTTTTAGACCTGATAGAAGCTCATGGTTTCAATAAGGAAACAGACGAGTCATTACATCAGTGACCCAAAGTCATACAGCTTCTTGGAGGCACCGCTGGGACTAGCACCCAGGAGTCCCAGCTCTCCGTAAAAATACGATTTCAAACGGCAGTTCCAGCTCCCTTGATCTTCTTTGTCTGTTTTCAAGTCCTTAATAAGAGCACAGCGGGAATACTCTACCCATGAAGAATTCTGTGGAAAAGAAGCTCTATTAGTTGCATCTTTATCTTCAGCAGATGCTTGGTTTAAAATGAACTATTAGCTACTACAAAATTAAATGTACCTATTCCCTCTAGGGTTCAGCTGGCCAATTTAGCAGTGCCATTATGGAAGAGGGTCAGGTCAAAGCATGTGGTATTAAATCACAAATCTTCCATGTCCAGAGCATACAGATGCTCATTAAGATAATTTTATACCCATGACCTCCAAAAGTGTTTTCTCCCCTTATGGCCACCGAGTTATAGCTGAATGGGATACTCTTGATTCAGGCATAAGGACCGGCTCTGTACACCAGAGAATTCCTTAGAACAAAGCACAAAGAAACAGCTTGTCCTCGGCCCAGCCTCAAGCAGGTACGTTTGGCATTTCTCCCTGAACTCTAGGCCCCACCCTCTTACGCTGGCAGTCCTTCTCTCTGTTCAGGCATCCTGAGAGGTGATTTCAGGTAGACTGCTCCTCCACACCAGGTAAGAAATATTCATTTTATATTCCATTGGGGGGTGTTAGTAGCTGGGAAGAAAAAACCTCGAGCTCATACTTAGCATTTTGAGGCAGTGTTGCCCAATGGTTTGGAGCAAAGACTTGGATCCCAGGTCTACCTGGGGCTCTCTCTCTGCCGGAATGGTACAATAAGAGTGTGATGAACATTAAATGAGCTGGCCTAGGACCTAGAGTAAGGCAGGCACTGTATTTGTCTTTGCTACAATTCTAGCCAAATGCTAGCATCTTCTGCTTCCAACGCCCAAAGGCTCATGACTAGGTCTGAAGTGGTGTTGCTCCTGCTGTGTACAGAAGCCCAGCCAGAGCATCCTTTGTGTCGAGAGATCTCCAACCTACCTACTGACTCTGGCTTTGTAGCCTAAGTCTGCTTTAGCTGTGACGTTGTGGAGTGACATGCTCCTTGTTACACCAGCTACAAAGCCGTGTTACCAAAGATCTATAGGGTCAGTTTAGAGGAGGAGTCAGGCCAGGCTTTGGAACAACCCCAAAGCTGCCTCTGTCCTGGAAGCAATCCCCTCCTCTTCCCCTGGGCGTGGGGGATGAGGAGAAGGCTGCCTGGGCCACGTCCTTCTCTCCACTCACCCCACTGGGCAGCACTGCCTCAGGGCAGTGCCAGATAAACCGAGGGGCAAGTGGAAAGCTGCTACTCCTGCGCTTCTTTCGGAGCAAGGAATTTCAGTAGTAAGGGAATAAAAAATGAGAAGTATTTCAGGCAATGGCTGGGCCTTAGGAGTATCAATCGCACAAGGTGCTTCAACTTTTCTGTACTTTTCTTAAATGAGAAAAAGTAGAATACTGACTTTTTCAAAGTATTTTGGCAAATAATATTTTTGCAGAACTCAATCAGTTGCAAGATCTTTTAAGTGTTTTTCCAAATCTCATTTTTCCACAACAACATACCTATTTTAGGAAAGCCTAAAGGGAAAGAAAAACAAGAGAGTTTAGAATATAATGTTTCCAAAGCAACTGCTCTGTGGTCCTACCAAGGACGTTCAAAGGCAGAGCCAGGGGAGGAAGTGCCTGCCAGGCGCAGGGGGAGGAGCTCCAGCAGCACCCGCCCCACAGTCACAGAGAGGTGGGTAAGCACCAGCAAAACACCCATCCCATCATATACTCGGTTTCTTTCATCCTTCCAATAATGCAGTGCCAGAAACTGTCAAAAGAAGTTTCAAAAATACTGATCTCTGGTTCTGGCAACACAGCAAATTGAACAAAGGCAGAACCAGCTCCCCCGCTACTGACACAAACACAGAAACGCTACATAAATCACACCAACACAACTCTAACATCGTGATGCTTAATTATAAGGTAAGGTTCCCCCAAAAAAATTATCTTGAAAAGAGGAAGTTAGCTCATATTCAAGTCCTTTTAATTCTTTCTTTTATCTGGGGAAGCCACATTCACCTCAGATGACCCCAGCGATACTAGTTCAATATGCCTAACAGGACACTTGATAAACCATTCTGTTTTTTGTTTTTAAAAAGGTAAATAAATTTAATGTAGATTCAATAATTATTCCCAGAGGCATGACCTCCCATACGTTGCTGAAAGAAAACTTTTTAAAGAATATTTTAAAAGCAATATAGTGAATGGTTAAGTTTGGAGATCACTGTCACTATATCACGGAGGAGAAAAGCAGTCTTTTGTGTTAGAGAATGAAAAAAGGATGAGCAATGACCATTTAGAAATAAACTAGCCACAGAAACTAAAAATAAATGAAATGGAAGAAAGAGCAGATTAGACAACTCAGTGTGAGTCAATTAGAATAATGAAGAACAAGATACCGAGCTGCAACAAACACAAGAGAGAGGATACTGGGGGCCCGAGAATGTCCAACACATGTCTAACAGGAGCTCTAGGAGGCAATGGAGATGGAGGAGGAAAGGCCCCAGTCAAGGAGATGATGCCAAGTTCTTTCCCAAATTAATAAAGCATACAAATTCTCCGATTTCAGGCACGCAAGCCATGAATGAGATAAATAAAAATAAATGTCTAGGTACCCTATTTTATTTTTAAATGTAATTTAAAAATACCTGGAAAGAAAAAGATTACCTACAAATGAACAATGAGACTGCAACATACCTCTTTAGAATAAATCTAGGTGCTGAGAAAAAAGAACTGTTAATGTAGAATCTATACTCTGCTAAAATACTATTCAAGCATAAAGACAAATAAAATTATATCAGACAGGGACTTATAGAGTTTACCCTTCAGAGAAAAGAACGACTTCAGAAGAAAACTGAACCTCTAAGGAAAGAATGGATTTCACAGATCAAGAGAAAAAAAAATCACTAAGTACTGATTGTGATAAAGATGACAGTTTAGGACCTTAGGAAGAGGTGGAACTAAAACACTTGCTAACAACAACATGGAGGCTGGGGAATCAGAGATGAAACATTCTAAGGTCCTTGTATTACTCAGGAAAATAGAAATAATCATTTAGACATTATCGAGTCAAAAATGCATGGTAAAAACTTATGGGTAACTAACAGAATTAGAATGAATAACTTATAAATCAGTAAAATGATAGTCAACAGAAAGCAGAAAAGAAAAAAGGACAAAGAAACATGTACATACATAAGAGATTAAAATTATTCCAAATAAATAATATGCTACATGAAAATGCATTACATTTTCCCACTAAAAGGCAAGAGACTGTCCGATCCAGTCATTAAACTCCTACATGTGTATCTGTAAAAACAAAAACACAGTCGCCTGTGCACAAGGAGACATGTCCAAGGACATTGGACACAACCATTAACTGGGAACCTACGTCCATCCCCTTACCCTGCCAAACCCAGATAAAATGGTGTAAGAAATTCTGACACTAAAATAATACAGAGAAGCTAAACTTAATAATGTCAACTGTTAAGATTCTCAAAATACGAGGTCTGTCTGAAGAAAGTCCAGCCATTGTTAATATAATGAGAGCTGTTTGTGTGACATCAATGTAACCTGGCAGCAAGGAGAGTGGGCTGGAATGCACACGTGCACGGTATTAGTCAGTGGGGGTGGCAGGTGCCATAGAGTGAGCATGTGCACTGTGTGGCCGCTGCATTCAAAATGAATGAATAGAGCAAAGAATCTGCATTGAATTTTGCATTAAGCTTGAACATTCCTCCATGGAAGCTACTCTGATGATTCAGAAGGCCGCAGCTATGGGCAACTGCCGAATGGCAGCTTCATCACAACAATGTGCCCAACTCATGTATCATATCTTGTGCAGAGTTCTCTGGTGAAATATCAAATCACCCAGGTGACTCAGTGCCCCTACAGCCCAGATTTGGCGCCCTGTGACTTCTGGTTTTTCCTAAAACATGAAATCACCTTTGAAAGGGAAGAGATTTCAGATCATTAATGAGATTCACAAAAATAAGACAGAGCAGCTGATGGTGACTGGGAGAATTGTGTGAGGTCCCAAGGTGCCTACCTTCAATGGGACTGAGGCATCATTGTCCTATGTACAATGTTTCTTGTATCTTGTATCTTTTTTAATAGATGTATATTTCATATTACGTGGCTGGACATTTTCTGGACAGACCTCATATAATGTTGACTGAAGAAAGTTATTTGAAAAAGTATAAACAGTATATACCATTTATGTAAAATTTTAAAATGTTTGGCTGTTTTCTTTAAAAAAAAAGATTTTATTTATTTTTAGAGAGAGTGGAAGGGAGGGAGAAAGAGAGGGAGAGAAACATCAATGTGTGGTTGCCTCTTATGCACCCCCTACTGGGGACCTGGCACACAACCCAGGCATGTGCCCTGACTGGGAATCGAACCAGCGACCCTTTGGTTCACAGGCCCATGCTCAATCCACTGAGCCACACGAGCCTGGGCTGTGTGAATTTTAAGAAACTGTCTCAGAATATGCTATATATTGTTATGTATACATACATACATATGTAATAAAAGCATTAAAATATTTCCAGAGAAGAAATGTATGAACTTCAGAAGAAATTTACATCTGAGCTGTACTTTAAATGCATTTTGTTATGTTTTATACACAAAAAATTCAAACCAATAAGAAAATGTCAGTATTTGTTAGATGCATAGACATCATTTATGTAATTTTTCCATATTTTATAGTTCAAAATTATAATTTAATATGAAAACTGCAAAGGGAAAGAAAGAATAAGTTTTGGATCTGTGTGAATCCAGATCCATCTATCCAGTTAGCTGTCAATCACTGTTTTAAAATTACATTTTAAATGTTCCGAATACTCTCTCACACTACTTACAACATACAGCTCTACTTGCAAGGGAATAAACATACATAAATACTCAAAAAATAATATTGTCTGTAATCTGTGATTTGTCTTTGTTGAATAAAGTAAATTGATGGCTCTGGCATTTGGGGGTTTTTTTAGCTTAATGCTCAGGACACATTTGGTGGACCATACCAACAAAGGAGAGAGAAAGACGTGTAAGAAACATTGTAACAACACTCATCCCGTCTGAAAGGATGCTACAGGGCACGTCTACCTGACCACTTTAATGGAAAGGAATGTGTCACGATCCTTGGGAATGGGGAAGCAAGCCACACTGAAAAGTCACTGCTCTGTAGCTGAGCCCTCTCACAACTTCACAGAGGAACCGATCCTTGAGAGAGTCCTCAAAAAGAAGATGGAGGTTGTCAAACTGAGGTAAGCTTAGGTCAGAAAGAAAGAGGGGATTTTTAAGGGGTAGGGACCAAAGATGAAAGAGCCTGGTGTGGAGGGGGCAGAGGGGACCTGAGTAGAGCTGGGCATAATGGACAGGCTAAGCTCAGTGTTTCCTCCTAAGGAAAGGTTAGCGGGCAGTTCTCTCAGTTCCAACCCACGTGGGCTCTGCCCCCAGCAGATGCTGATGAGTCCCAGCATCAGTGCGTGGAAGCAGGCTGATTAACAGGGACGGTCCCTCTTGGATGGTAGCAAATCAAGCACTTAGATCCTCTTTGCTTAGAGTGGTGAGGCCAGGGGTAAAGAGGAGAGAAGAGACACAACAAAATGGTTCCACATCAGGACAGAGCAGCTGCCTAAGTGGGAACCCCATGTGTGATATGTCAACACAAAGCAGTAAGAAGAAGAGGCTTGGACAGCTTGCTGGGTGGGCCAAGGGAAACTCGAGTCCAGCCTGGGTATATGCTGCATAATTCGGAAAAGCCACAGTTTCATGTTGGGTAGGTGGGGGTTCCCAATCTGGGGCTTGGGAACAAGGGGAAAGACATGTGGATAGTTTAAACCTCCACCCCCCCCAAAAAAAAACAAAACCCACCAAAAAACAGTGGGACATTTATTCAGATGAAATATGTCCTGACTCTCTGGGGGAACAAAGGAACACAGGATTTTTATGTTTGCTATGAGGGAAGTTTCACAAAGCTGAGTAATGCAAACTGAGTTATTTCTCTTCTATAACTTCAAATTTTATTTCTGAGCCTTCACCACTGACTGTGACTTAGCACCCAACTGAACAAGTAAAAACTAAAAGGCCTGCCATAAAGTCCTGTACTTTCAATTTAAAACATCCCACTGTTCAAACATACTTCTAATCAGGAATCTATGACCTTTTTCCTGGAAATAAATACTAAGTTCATGAGATAATTAGGAATAATGCCACAATTTTCCTTTTAATTTCTTCCTACTAAATGCATAAACTATGAACAAGTCTACTTCCCCCCTACATTTTAAACTAAATTACTCAATTTTAAAACTGTCATTTACTTTCTTCTAACAATTTTAAAGTTTCTGTGTCCACCCTTTCCTTTTTAAGATTTCTCCTTGTCTGCTTTAGTGACAATTTTATTTGTCTTAACATAGAACTCACCAAGGCAGCTGTGAATTCATGCCACAGGATTAAACAAACAAAAATATCAAAGACTAAGTATTTATTTTTTCAATTCTTTACAGACCCAAATATGTAGATAAGCAGAAGGGTTGACTCTGGAGACTGACAGTCAGGACCGTGCCAGCTGTGTGGCCGCAGGCGAAAGCTGTAACTCTCGGGATCGTTCTCTGAAGCGAGGGGGCCCAGGCGGGCTCCATGATCGCCTCGGTTTGCTGCCACACAACTCCACGACCGCCCTCCTACGTTTTACTATTCACTAGGACATAAGCGCCAAGTTCAAAAAGAAAAACCAGTAGCTAAAGTGAAATTAAAAACTTGACAAACAATATGCTCCAACAGTATTCCTGATGAGTTTATGTAAGTACAGAAAAACGGTCAGGAAAAAACCCCGCGTGTAAACATCATTTAAGCTGGAGTACCAGGGCTTCTTTCCGACTGAAGCATATCTGACCTGGGTAGAGTTTATAACCTTCATTTAATTTAAGGAAATATTGCCCCCTCACCTATTACTTCTCTAAGTACTTTAAACTGTGAGTTAAAATTGTTATTTCTTTCCTCTGTCTAGTTCTTAAATCTCTACAGTCAATGCTGGAACCCCCCAATGCGGTCATTTGCACACAACTGTAATTTATACAGCCCTTTGCCTCCTCTATTCACCAAGAAATTATCTCTTTAAAAGAGGCTGAATTACGAAGTTACAGCTATATCTCTAGGGTTAAAGAAACATTTACAGCAGATGCTTAAGTTCTATGAGACTTAATAATCTTAAATATTTTTTCTCTAGATGACTGTTATGTATAATAACAAACTCTATAAAAGCTTTCTTAAGGAAACAGCTCTATCATCTACCAATTATGGGAAAGTAAACAGTTCACTCTGAAAAACCTGACAGCTTGCTGTGGTTCTGTCCCTTCAACACAGACAGATGTGCACAGGGCTGGGCCCAGGAGTCACTCCCGGGCACTGGCCCTGCCTCCGTCCTGCAACATCCATCTTGGAGGCTAATTAAACTGCCTTCGTTCTAGAACAGGACAGAAAAAAGCAAAAAAGGACTTGTAAGCATTTGACAGAGTGTCAAGAATATAAGTAATGATAGTAGCATCTACTGTTCTAGTCACAGAATCTTTACCAGGGCTTCTGAAACACATGTGGGAGAACAAGACACTGATCATCCGCAGCTACAATACCTCTGCCGACCAAACGCAACGCTCTCAACAGCGTGTGCACCGGCAGCCGCTCTCACACAGCCGCCGGCAGACAGGGAGACACTGCAGCCTGGGGCTGACGGCAAACTTATTCTGTCTTTAAACATTAACTTTAGGATTCTCCTCCTCCCCTTATTTTCTTTACTACTCCTTGGAGAATTAAAACCTCACAAAAAGGTTAACAATTTAAATAGGACTGCTTAAAAGTGTTTACGTATGGCTTAATTCTCCACCCCAGAAGTGTGGCAATAGTTTTGCATTGCAAAACATCCGTGTTGCAAGCCCGAAAGGTGTAGTCCTTCCCCTAAAACTGCACACGAACTGCGTTCACCGCCGCAGGGGCAGCCCCGCTGCCCTGTCGCTTTAAAGGCTGCATCATCACACTTGGCAAAACAGGAAGGACATGGTATTGATTCTGTTTTGTCTTTCATTTTTACTTAAGCTACATTTGCCTTTGAGATCATTGAAGGTGGTTTTCAACATTTCAGTTACGTAGAAGAAAAATACTAGGGTCTGAACATACGCAGACCATTCCAACCTTAACAGCAGAGCTCATATCCACTCTTCTTAGCTTATAAAAAATCAAATCTCAAAACTATTTACAGTGATCAGGTCAGGATATAGAGGTGGACTTACCACAAACATGACTAAACTCAAGAAACACCCACTTCCTTCCTCCCCACCCCCAAACAAGAACTATTTATTAAATGCTTAGTAATAAAATGCTTATAGTTTAGTTTTTACATTTTGTTCATTTTCCACTCTGTATTTCATTTGCATAAGAGTATTTCTGAAATATTTATATTAATTCTAAATACAAAATGAAACATGAGAATCAATAGCAAACGCTGTTTGTGCAAACAGAAGCCATATTTGTACAAACAGGTCTGGCATTTTGAAAAATCACTTTTAAAACATACTCCAATGGCATGAATGTACTTGCTTGACCAGTTCTCTCGCCACCCTCTTTCTTCATTTAGGAACACAGCTCAGGACAATGGCATGAATAAGGGGAGAGGAAGCCCATGTTAACCTCTAACCTACCTCACAGAACATGTAGAGAGACAGCAATGTGAGCCCAAGGTTATACACCACTAAAATTCCTCGGCAAGAGAAGGGCTGCCTGTTCTTCATGTATTTTGGTCCCAGCCACACAATTAGTAGATATACAAGGGAGCAGATAAAAGTAGGGATGTAATTGTCCAGAAGAAACCATCCTTTTACTCTGGTATCTGGGAAAAAAATACAGGAACAATATTTAGTGATTAACAAAGTAAATATTAGAAATCTTCACATTTTTCAAGTAGTAAAAAAATTTCTCTGAGCACAATTTTGTAAGTTACCTAACATTCTTAATACCAGCAGGACAACAAGAGGAAGCATGATGCTTCAGTCTAGGTCATACAAGGTGAAGCTGCTTTACAAGTTTGAACAATAATGTGTATATTACTTATGGTTTTTGCTAAATAAAATAATTTTAAAAATCCTTTCCAACAAATCTTTAAAAAAAGGAGGAGAAAGCTAAATTTTCCACTAACTGGACTTATTAACCTGATTTGTTAAATCATGCACGGGATAACGAAACCCTAGAAATGGCAGCCTTGGAACGCCGAAGTCCTCCCTCTCAGCCAAAAGTCAGCAAGCCCTCCCAGCATGCGCGGACTGAGAAAACGTGCCATTTACCCGGCTACGGACGGTCACTGAGTAGACGGGCAGCATCTGCTGTAAGCGTAATGGTCAACAGCACAGGGCACACTGATTTTTTTTTTTTTTAGGTGAGGGTGAAGCAGCAATGATCAGCAGGTGACCATTTAAGGTATGTAAGAACCATGTGAGGAGTAGAAGCTTGAGAGAGAAGACTTACAAGGATTTAAGGGATCTACTGGTATGGGAGAGACCTCCCTTGCTCCCATCCTTTTCCTAGGCAGGAATGAGGAAAAGGGAAATCTAAGCAGCTGCTGGCAGCAATCTGACAGCCATCTCCTTGGATGGGAGTAAAGTCCCCGGCAGTCAGATCCTCTACGGGTGTTATCTGTCCACTGCAAGTCAACTTCCTCTCTGGCTGACTCCCAGGAAGCCACCTCTGCAGCATGTTCCCCTCCCCATCCTGCTATAGTGAGCCCCCAAACCTGTAGCTTCTCCAGGACCCCCCACTCTGGAGCTCAAGGCACATGCAGGTTTCACCTCCTGCATCCTCTGAGAAACAGCTGTGAGAACAGCCTTTGGCCTTCTTTGACCTCCTGGCTGGACCATCTTGCTATCTCTCCAATGCTTTTTCCCTTGACCTCGAAGGATAAGCCTCTGTCTACTGGGGGGAGCTACTGTCAGTCTACTTTCTTGCAGACACCTTAAATTCTCCAGTGTTCCTGGCTTTCTTCCTTGGCTTCAGAGGGAGAAGGCCTCCACCCTCTCCCACTAGCTGTGCTAGGGCGGTTCAGGGTGCTTCCGTCAGTTCTGCTGAACTGCTGGTTCTCAGAAGTCCTTCAGGGAAGTGGCTGGCCCCAGTGCACTTAACAAGGGGATTCTGAACACTTTGTGTTCAGCTGTCAAATCTGAGAAAACAAGTTCCCACCTAGCAACTGACATCAGGTTTGTGTGTATATTATGTATCACAAACACAATAAATGCACAAACATCTCCCATTTTCTTTTACTTAGAGCTTTGTTTGCACCTGCTTTTTAAATTTTGTAACAGATCTTCCTCTTTCCATATTGGCAAGTATCCAACCTCCTTCTACAACGCTGGGTGGCTCGCCCTGGCCTCTGCCCCTGCCCCAGCCCCAGGTGGGAAATCCTCAGGGACCTAGCTGATCAAGGTCCTCCTAACCCACTCTCTGGTGACTGGTTCAGACATGCGCACATGAAGTTTTGAGATGATGACAGCTGGAAAAGAACTCTGGGAAGAATTTCCTGGTTCTTAAACCCATGCAAATGCGATTTCTCCCTCCTCTGGAGGCACTGCCATCCTAAAACCATGAAGAGTAAGGACACCTATTCTGAGGACAAAGCTGTTGATGTACTGAGGATGCAAAGTAGAAAATGACAAGAATAGGCATCCTTGCTTAATGACATACAGCCCCTGGAAAAGCCCTGGAGTTGACCAACATTGTAATGCAAGCCAGTAAGTTTTATTATTACTTCAGCCATTTAAAATTGAATTTTGGGGTCCCAAAAAGCATCATCCCAACACAAGCATATACAGATATACAGATGGATCTAACTTGTTCTTTTCCATTGGCTGTGCACAAATTTATTTAACCTGTCCCCAACTGATGGGCATCCAAGTTACTTCCAGTTTTCATAAGCAATGCTGCAAGGACCACCCTGATACACATCTTTGCATTAGTTGTACCATAAATTCTTAGGAGTAGAACAGCTAAGTCAAGGGGCATGTGCATTTGAATTTCAATAGAAGACACAACTACCTTCCAGACCAATTCAGACCTTCTCCACTTTCTTATTATTATTACAAATGGTATCATACATATGACTCATCTTTGCCATATAGTCTTTTGTTACTTTCTTTTGTATTTTAATAATCACAACTGAAACTGAGAATCTGTTTTTAAAAGATCTGTTTTAACACTGCAGTTTTTCTGTGAACCTAAAAAGTTCTTTCTTTATAGATAAGACATTAAGAGACATTCTAGCCCTGGCCAGATGGCTCAGTTGCTTGGAGCACCATCCCATACATTGAAAGCTTATGGGCTGGCTCCCCAGTCAGGGCGCAGGTGGAAGCAACCAATTGATGTTTCTCTTACACTGATGTTCCTCTGTCTCTAATCAATAAACAACAGGAAAGCAACATGGAGCTGATTTACTTTCTAAAAGAGAAATATAAAAAATGAATGCAAATGTATATTTACTTGCTGACATGACACACATAAAAGGACATTAAAAAAGCCCTGAAAATGGTAAAAGGCAAAGAATTTATTTTAATTGCTAGTGCAGCAGTGCATTTTGGAAGGCTGTTTCAGCTGGAGACTCAGAGGATTGAGGAAAACGCACAGGTGATCATGGTGATATATTGGCATTTTCAGGCTACAAGCTGTAGAGCATAATTTGATCTCCAGCTAAAGCAAGCAGAGAGTCACAGTAGCTGTTTCCTCTGCTCCAACAGCCAGGGGGACACTCACCATTTCAATGACATCAGAGGACTTCTCCAAGCCCCTTGTTATCCAGGACAAAGCATGAGTCTTATCACAGAAAATGCTCATGTTTTCTAGACTCTCATGGTGCAACATTTATTTACAAGTGGCTATATTGGCGGGGGCGCAGGGAGGGAAAGTAAGTGAAACCAAAAACCACCTTACCTCGGGGGCCTAGCCATGCCTTGAAATAGGTACTAAGTGATGCATCAAAATTTTCCATTTTAAAACCTATTAAGGAAAAAAAAAACACCATTAAGTTCTACTCAAAATGCTTCTTATGTGTTTTTTTTTTTTTTTTTTCATAAAAGAACAAATTCTTTTCCAAGAATATGCTATGGACAAGGTTAAATTCCTCATGCTAAAATTCTTTTTTTAACTCACAAAGGTAACTTATGTGCTAGTTCTAATTTGAAAATCAAAAGGAAAGACACAATCCCGTGAATTCACTTTACAAGTGCCAGTCTAAACTCTGTTTCTCAGCTCCGTAAAAACTCTTCTGGTGAAGCTGAAATCTCAGTGGGAGGAGCGGAGAACGGGACTGGAAGGTGGCAGACAGCAGCACATCCAATCCGGGCAAGAAGCAAAGCCTGGGCTAAGACAACAAAGGCAGGAGGAGCTGTATCAAAGAAAGGAATGCCACAGTAAGACAGTTTTCTCTGCTTGTTAAGTCTATTATTATTTGTAATACCTCATTCATGCTCACAGTAGAAAATTCAAGTATTAAAAATGAACAGAGGGACAAACCAAAGGGACTTTAGGTCAAGAAAGCAGCACAGATGAAGACCTCAGGCTCAGACAGGGTAAGACACTGGCCCAGGTCACTCAGCCAGTCAGGGCCAGGCACCTGGCTCCCAGCCTGCCCTGCCATACCACTGCACCTCTGGGACAGGAGCCCCAGACCCCTGCAGTCAGTCCCAGGAGCCTCTGGGGGAAGGTACAGGCTAGGGGAGTAGAGGGTTACAGAGTATTTCCTTCCAATCAGCGATTGTGCTAACCAATCAAACCAATTAAGTCTAGAATGCTTAAAAGCAATTAATAAACAAAAACAACAGCAGAAAAAAACTAATAGAACTGGTAAAAAAAATCTCACCACTTCCCCCCATCCACAATCCCTTAAGCCCCAATGTCAGAAGAACCTCATGGTAAGATTTATTGGGTATATTTCCCAAGATTTTTCTCTTCTAAACACAAAAAAGGTCACACCAAATGGGTGTTTTTACAATTTTGGGTTGTAGATGCAGATATTTTAGTAGATGATTAGGTTAAGTTTATATTAAAATTAATAAATTGATCTTAATAATCAAAGTGAGAAAGAATGTTTTTTCATAAATCTTTCATGTTATTGTATCATATTTTTAACTACCATGCACTCAGCTGTGTGTAAAATATATTTGTACTCTGGGGGGGGGGTCACAGTAAAAAAGCAGCTTATAAAAGATACTGTTATACCAAAAAGTGTACATAGTTAAGTCCTCCCCTAATGTCGTCAATACAAACTGCAGCAAAATGAAACCCATTTTACCATAGGCTAATGATATAAACGAGCGTTAAGTTCTTATGGCATCTCATCAACATTATGGTGAAATGACGTTATTCCAGGACCTGCTGTATGTTACTTGTTTTCACTTAATAGAACATCTTGAGGATAGTATCAAATAAATAGTTACAGATCTAACTCCATCTTCTAAGATTTTGTAAATCCCTACATTTCCCTCCTATCTAAGATTTACAGGGTAGCTATGCATCTTTTTGTGCACATTAACTAGATTTTCATATACATTAATATTAGGAGGCATACACTTTCAGCTTTCCTGGTCATTACTCTTACAGAAATAACCACAAATATTTTACCTTCCAAGAGCAAAGTGAAAAATTAGTCTTATTAACTAAGTTGTTAATCATTTAATGCTATTCCTTTTCCTTGGCTCGCTACACTGAAGCGTATGTACTCTTTGGCTAACTCATGGGATTACTGAGTGGGCTCTACCCAGCCCTGCTGTGAGACAGAGATACGTGAGGCCATCAGTGACAGTGAGAGCAGAAGCTACCAGGGTTCTGGCCCTGACATCTGTCCAGCCCTGGAGGGGACCTCAGGGAGGGCATGCACTCCTTCAACCTACGGCTGGAGATCAAGAAGCCACCACAGATCCAAGTGCCAACAATTGGATGTGCTACCTTTGTCCCTCAATAGTTACACAACCAGGCCACTAGGTCACTTCTGAAATTCAAAACTTAAATAGCTTGTTAACATACAGCATTCCTAAGACCATTCTTATCCTGAGCTGCTGTCTTCCCTCAGACTGAATTTCTTCAGGGGACAAAAACTCTAGAACATCTTAAGAAGACATTCTAGCTTTGCATTTCCTCAACAGAATCCTCTTACTTAAGGATTCTACCCTTAAATTGGAAACACTTTATCTATGAAAGGCTATTAGAAGTTCTACAGTTTAAAAAAGTGATAGTCTTATCTATTTTTGTGTAATTTATGAAAATGATCTAGAAAATACCAATTTTGGGAGACAACCATCATGTTTTTGTGAAATCTAAATTGCTAACACAATTTAACGTCATCTGTTGGATGGTGGGCCTTGTATATGGAGCACACAGGGTCCCTTGCACCTCAGTCAAAAGCAAATAAAGATACTGCTTAAGGAGGAGTGAGGTCATAAGCCCCATGACTATCGCAAGGACTACTTGATGGACAAGCTGTACTGATGGACAGACTTACCTTCTTCCAAGACATTTTAAATCTAGACCCTGCTATTACTTGCTGGGTAAACAGCTCACTGAGGGGTCTACTACTCAGGTATCAGGCATGAAGGAGCTAAGAGCAGGCATCACACACTGGCAGGTGATTAATGGCTCAGTGATGGGTTTGACACTTATTTTTTCCACTTACGAGCAATGTGACTTTGGACATGTTGTTTAACCCTCTCTCTGTAAAATGGGGGAAATAGTAAAGTAATTCCCTCTAAAGGTTGTTAAGAAGGTCAGTTGGCGGCCTCCGGGTAGTGCCTAGCATGCAGCAAGCTCTCAGTAAACGCTGCCCACTGTGTGTGCGCCACAGGCTCAACTCCGCAATGGACACTGCCAGCCATCTGTGGGCGCCAGTCTTCTCAGCAGGGACATGCCTGGCACTCTGTGCCTGGGCCAGTCCACTAATTGTCATCAGTGAGCCCCCAGTGGTTGTGACAAGCCACAAGGTCCACTTCAAGTCCTAAAAAGGCCCCCAGCCACAAAGGTAGAGAAGTTGGTAACACCACAGGAGAAGGAACTTGCCAGTGTGAGGCATGATCTAAACCCAAAGACAAGGCTAAAACGAACATACTAATTAAATACACAAATATCAAACACTTATTGTGTACAAAGGATTGCTGAACTGGAATAAATGCAAAGGAGCACCCCTGGAGACCAAGAACAAAGTAGACCTTCACAATGAGGAGAAAAGCCCGAGGCTGTAAACCAAACACGAAATCCAGTCTGCAAGAGTAGATGCTAGAATGATGTGTACTAAAACAGGTTGTATGTACACAATTAATACCAAGCTGTAAATAAAGTTCAAATACCAGTATCCTGGGGTCCGACATCAGGAATGTCCCTGACAAAAGCAGTGGGGAATCGTCACAATTTTTAACTAAGAGGCCTTCAGAGAGCTGTGACCAGTTTTGGTTTAAGGAGGACATAGAAAAGCTGGCAGTAGGTGTAAAGAAATGTCAAAAATGATGGGAAACAAGCCTATGGGATGGAGCTGGGGGAGGAGAAAGATCATGAGTGGACTTAGAAAAAAAATGAGGCCCTTAAGAAAGTGGTGTAAATGAGCTATCATTACAAGGGCAATGCCTAAGACAAAGCTGAACTTGAGAAACTAGGTTAATATCACAGCAACAGAAAAGCAGCTTGATTAAACATATGGTAAAATTTCAGTCCAAGTGTACTGAACCCAGCAGCAGGCTACCAAAGGGTGTGAAATTTAGTATTTGGAGATACTGAAGAATTCTGTTACCAGCCATCTGTCCTAATCATCCAAGTCTAAACCCATCTCAAATGAGGCCCCTGGAAGCTGGCAAGCCCAGAACACTCCTGTCTTTCCCAGAAGGAACACCTCTACGCACAAGCGCACACAAGAGGTGGTTCTGGCAGCAATGGTACGTCTGTTCTCCGACTTTTTCTCGGCTTGAGAATTCTTCTCTACGTCTGCGGAGCTTTTCACAACGAGACTCCGGAACGTGTAAAATAGCTAGTGAAACATTCTGTAAAAAGACACACGTGGAAAATAACCGTAATTTTCAGAGTTGCTCCTTATCCCTGAAACATCTGTGTTGAAAAGGAAGGAAGGATGTGCAGAGGCGACCCCTGGAACACAGGCCCCTGACCAGCAGAGTCCCGATCCATGAATCACAGGCCTGATTCTGCACTGGACTCTGCTGTTAAAGGCTTTCCCCAAATGTCCCCCACCACGCCCATAACCGGACGTGAACTGGAACCTTCTTAGGCTGTTTGTTTCTACACAGGTTACCAAGAGACACCATAGTCACCAAAGGTTTGCCTTTATCCTTTACTCTGCACAATGTCATGTTTCTGTCTAGCCAGCCACATATCTAACATCCCCCACTACCATGTATTCATTTGTTAAATTCATACACCACGTGCTTTCTGAGTGTCTCCTATGTGCCAGGCTAGGAGGCACTAGGGCCCTGAGGGGACAAAAATTCCAGGCTGGGGTAGAAACACACACACACACACACACAAAATGTTATGTGATGTTACTGATGGCAAGAAAAATTAAAGCCGGGGAAAGGTGGTGGGATCACAGAGTGGGAATTCTCTTTGAGAAATGCAATTAGAACGGCTACCCTGAGATGGTGACAACAGAGCAAAGACCTGAATGGAGAGCGCAAACCACTTACCACGCACGATAAAGGGAGTTTCAGTGAGAGGGACAGGTAGGTGGAATGATCCCCAGCTCAGGGCTACTTGGCTGCACAAGGACCACAGGCCAGGCCAGGGGCAGAGGGCAGGCAGCAACTTGGAAGGCCTGTTGCCTGCTCCCTGCCGGGTGCCCAGACCTGGCTCAGAGGTGGTCCACAGACATCCATCACACAGCGCAACTGGGGAGAACGTGTGACCGACAGGCTGGGAACAGAAGCGTGCCAATCCTTAACTGCTCTCACTGCCACCATCCCCTCATGCTCCTGGCTACAGCCTGCCTGCCAGCACCGTGCCCTTTTCCTTCTCATCTCCCTTGCTGAGCCTATCTGCTATGCCACAGGAACAACACAAAAGGAGTCAGCAAATGAATTCTTCACTGCCAGGCTGGGCCAGCCAGCCCCGCTGGGTGAACTGGGCACTTGCTGAGCGGCCCGTGGGCCAAGCCATACACTTTTGTACTTTTCTAAAGGACTGACGGAGGCACAGGGCCCTGAAAAACCCTTGATACTTTGCCTATTGATCTGGAATCATGGGAACAGCATGACCCACTTTGCGCAAGATGGGTCGCAAAGGCCCTAACTGCACTGGCAGGGCCGCAGCCTGCCGGACTGCTACAGTCCCCACCTTCCAAGCTGCACGTGGGCCAGTGACATCACTTCTTAGTAACCCGAGTCACTCTACAGACAGCTTGGGCGAGCTGGGCCAAGTGGGAACACAGCCGCTCTGTACAATTGTACTAGCAGGGACCAAGCCCAGGCGCTGAGCCCATGGAAGAGGAGCTCTGGTCCTAAATGCAGCAAAAGAATAAGCCATTCTTTGATCTGGCTGGTTCCCCACATGCAGACAGGAACAAGGGCTGGTCACCACCTCCCAGCAACCAGATCATGCTAACACCAAGCCAAGCATGGCGTCCCCACCTCCTTAGACAGGAGGCTCTGTCACCCGTTCAAGCCACAGGGCTTCCTGGGATTACAGGTCATGACGAGGACTCATAGGACACATTAAAAAAAAAATTCCAATCTCAACAGCACCCAAAAGCTATTAACTCACTAGTTCCAGGGCTAGACACAGAAAATAATGACTATGAAAACAAGAGAAGGGTAGGAAACACAGACAGGTAAGTAAATTAGAACAGATTTTCAAGAATTCCTCTTTTATGCGTATTTTTCAAAAGCCACTCCCTACTATCAAATTCAGGAGTGTTTCTGGTTACCACGCAACTCTGTTATAATCATGGCTGGCTCTAAGTCTCTCACTAGGAAAAGACATTAATTGGGCTGGTCATTCTCTATATAAATTACCCTATATTAAAAGAGGATGTTAGTGAGAAGTCAGCATACTGTCACCGAAAGTAAGTATTAGCGCATGCGCCCCAGACAGAGAACTAAGTGTTTCAGGATTCAGGTGAGCCTCTGGCCTGAATTCAAAAGGAACATTGGAACTACCATAGCACACATCACCTGGAAATACTGACGCACAAAAACTGAATCCCCCAAAGAGGGCAGTGCTCATGCAGAAAACCCGTCTGTCTATTCGCGAGCTCTGGCAGGAGTGGGATGGCCAGGTGCATCATCTGCATGAGGTTAAATAAGCATTAGTGTTCACTGTGATCTAATATCAAACAGAGTCTGCTGGAAGCTGATGAGATAAAAAGACAAGACAGTAAGCTTTACAGCAAACCTGCCCCTCACTTTCCATTTAGCTCCCAAAAGGGACAACAAAATGTGGGAGAATGGTGGGGATCGCACCAATGGAAGAAGGTGAGTGGTTAATGAGAGACGGTGTAGTAAGTTGCTACCACAGTTCTCCAGATAAAGTTGAGAATTATGACGGAAGCAATTTATGAAGTTATCTGCCTTGAGAGAAATGCAAATGCTAATTATTTTGGCCATTATGTCTGGAGAAGGAGAAAGCGAGAAAACCACTTGGCAAATGAAAAGTCCTGGGATCTTGAGGCATATCTGCTTTAAAGGGTATCAACTTTTCTTTTTTAAAGTATTATAGTAAATACAGTTAATTTCCTAAACCCACAACAACCAGGCTATTTGCTGACTCCAAAGCAGTTGAGACCTTTAGGGTCAAACCTGGTTTTTCTTGCTGCTAAGACAACGGTAGCAGAGAGCTTTGAAAGCCCCCTTTCCTGTGACATCAGTCACAGTGCATTGCTTTTGGTTTAAAAATGTGTTTATGGTGGATGTTTACCTACGATTTAGCATAAGTTTCTCATCATATCCTGTTTTATTTATTTATTTTTGAATTGTCACAGTTCCCCTAAAGATAGGTCAACTGAGCTGGCCTTACAAGTGACAAGAGGTCAGGATGAAATTTCCTTCTATCTTCTGTTCTCTCTTCCCCATCCATCCCTTGTAACAGTCAACTTGTGTTAAGCAGGCCTGGGAACAGACTGGCTGCCAGTAACACAAAAAAATTAAATGGCACTTTAACTTGGCAGTTACAATACTGCTTGAATTTAAAGAGGTTCTTCTAAGTTGGAGAAAATCTGCTCAGGAATGAGAGGAAGAAAACCATACTTTGGTAAGAAATATTAAAATAGAAAGCATTGTCATAAACTTGGTTGGTGTGGCTCAGTGGATTGAGTGCGGGCCTACAAACCAAAGGGTCACTGGTTCAATTCCCAGTGAGGGCACATGCCTGGGTTGCGGGCCAGGTCCCTGGTGGGGGGAGTGTAAGAGGCAACCATACATTTCTGTTTCTCTCCCTCTCTTTCTTCCTCCCTTCACCTCTTTCTAAAAATAAGTCAATAAAATCTTTTAAAAAATAAAATAAATATTTTAAAAAAACATTGAAGCATAAAGACCACACAAGAAAGAACATCTAACTACGAGCACACAGAACTGAAAGCAGAACGCCTTTAGCATGTTGGCATTTAGATAACTCAGTCCGGATCTTGGATTTACTAACTAACTAAATCTTGGTTGGAGAGAAATATCTGCCATATCAACAGTGGTACTGTAATTCTGACAATCCAGAAACCTAGGCTCATTTTTCCCCCCCTCACAGAACCCCCCTACTTGCTAAGCTCCATTCTAAGGGCATAACAAACTCTTGTTAATAATGACTTTCCCATAATCAGAGGCATTTTTCTGTGCTATAGGTCGTATGTGTAGAAAAAGAACACAGACCTATTTGGGGCCCCAGGTAAGTATTTTAACTGCAAAATTTGGGCGCTTGCATGCACTATAAGATACTGCTGCAGGTTAGCTCCAAGGTTAAAGAAGGCTGAACAACCTCATTCTGGTATTATGGACACTTGACGGAAATTTTAAAAACTTTTATCTTGTACAAAAATAAGATTAGGCAGGTTTAGGAGATAAACCCCACCTTCCACTCCTTGGTTGCTACCAGTTAATTAAAAAGTACTATTTTAAACATTCCTGGAGAAGGGCCTTTTTAAAAGCAGTAGAGAGTCACACAGTGACTCTGATCTTAAATGAACCATCTGTAGTTCTTTCTGTCTTCACTTTGACCCTTTCTCTGAGGCCCAGATTAGATGTTACAAAGTTACCCTTTGCCTTCTTGAACCTTGGCTGTCTGGACAACTCAGCATATAGCAACTTTGATTTTTATATGACTTAGACACGTTTTCAGTTATGGTGGAACACACTTTGTACCTTCTCAGGTAAAGCCCAGATCCAATTTGTTCTCCGTGAACAATGATTACCTATGGGTGACACTATAAATGGGGTAATATACCAGCTATTACAAATAAAGAGGGAAACTGTGACACACTGACACATGAGAGTCAATGGCAGCTTCCTACTTAAGCCCTAGTTACAGAGGGCATTTCCTCAAAGAAAAGGCCCTCCATGCTGGCGATCTGGAGCTCTCAACAAAGATATCCTATTCCTGTTTATTATATGATCAGTAAAACATTTTACAAGGTATGCAGCAAACAAATACCCAAACAAAAACGCGCACACACACCTCCTAAACATTCAAAAAAAAATTTTCCCCCCACTCAGAGAGAGAGATATTTTTCTCCTTTTGGAAGGTAAAACATAAATATATGTGATCTAAAAAACTTAGATGTAGATAACTTTTTCAGCAGCAGAAAGGGGCAGAGTTACATGATCTTAGAATGTATTCTAGGGGAATTCTTACAGCTAGAGAACAGAATGGTACCATCAAATTTAAAACCCTCCCTCTGGTTCTCAGCAGGGGAGATTAAGGGACCCACACCCCAAATTCACTTAACCAACAAGCATTTGGAGAGGAGTTCACTGTAGAAAATTACTCTTGTAGGATTTTATTACCTAAAGATGCTGACTTAGTTCTCATTTGAAAGAAGCAGCAGCAGTGACGATTTTGTTCTGGCGGAAGCACACTGCCACCTGGAAAAAACGATGCTAATCCCCACACAGAATGCTTCTGGCTGGTGGATGAAGGCCAGCTTGCTGCGGATGGACTTGGAACTCTGTCCTCATAAACAGCCTGCTGACGGTACTAATTAATCTCTGCAAGGCTGCAGTGAGACAAGGTAAAAAAATCCATCGAATGCTGGGAACAGGTCACCCCCATGACTTGTTCTACTTCAGTGTTCCCCAAGCATCCTTGGAATCACTGCCCTTCACTCTACCAGTCACAAGAAAAGCAGTTGATGCATTAAATTATCAAAGACCTTATGAGTGCCCGCTATGGGCCAGGCTGGATACTGCTCATTAGGAAAAGGACAGTGACAGGGTATGACCTCTGCCCTCTTAAGATGTAAAGCAGTAGAAGTGGTAAGCAAAAGATACCTGTAGGTCAATCGCTTTTGGGTAGCAATGGTTAGGAACACCCATCTGGAGTCTGACAATGGATTCAAACCCCTGCTCCACAAGTTACTCTATGTAACAATCTCAGGCAAGTTATTTTACCTTTCATGCCTTAATTTTCTCCTTATTAAATCATGGTAAAATAAGTAATTAAGTACCTTCTGCATGTGATTTAGTAAATTAATATGTGTAACATATTGAGAGTAGTGCATGACACAATAAATGCAAACATACCCATCATTACAAAGACCTGGGGCACTGACCAACTCACATTCAATGTTTAAGGAACAGTTTATGCTGAGCACAAATCCAAGTTCACGCAAAATTCAGGGGACATGAAACTTGCCCACACCCACACCTCACAGCTCAGTTATTCTCTACTTTGGATGGAATCACATAATGATACTTGTGAATCAGAGATTTTTAAGAGTCACCAGACACATTCCTCTACAACAGTGACTTTCAACCTTTCATCTCATGGCTCCATAAACTAATTACTAAAATTCTGCACCACCCCAACAATATACTTTTTGCTGATCTAACAAAAAAATAGGTACAATTTTGATTCATTCACACCAGACAGCTACTGCTGTATTGGTTGTTGTCATTTTTTATTTGACGGTCTAACAGAAAAGTGGCCAGTGCCCCTGACTAAATAGTCAGGTGTGGCATGTGTTAAAGATTCTTGTGGCGCACCACAAGTTGAAAATCGCTGACCCAGAACATTAAGGGGATGCTGGTCAATGACTTCTTTGTGAGATCAGTATTCATATCATCCTTAGGACAGAGTGGAAGCCAGTGTGGATCTGATACGCCTGTTTGGTATTCCTAGAACCTAGCATAATACAGTAGATGTTCAATGAATTTATTTGTTTACTACAATTAGAGAGGTGGCTGAGTTGCCAAAGGTTGCAGAGCTTGGGTGCTGCCGAAGTTTGAATCCATATCTCCTACCCTATGACCTACCATTCTTAAAATGCCCCATATATGGCTTTTTGAGAAAGCATCTTCACCTGGTTATTGTTAAGAGGATGGTAAAAATATGCATTAGTAGTGTTTGAGTTCATACAGCTTTAACCATGACAATAAGATATAGAAATGACTTAACTTTAAATTACACTATCAAAGTAAAACAGAACAAAAACCAATTGTATTCACCTATGATGTTTGGTAATGAAAGTCTTAGAAATCTCTGTAATTAAGACCTATATGTGGAGACAGTGAAAAAAGGGGTAGCAATCCTCTTGGCCTCGTTTTCACATGCTCCTCATCACTTCCACTAGACCTCAATCAGTGATAAAATTATATGTTTATTTGTTAAGTGTTGTAATTACCAGTTATATTGTAATTATCTGCTCATTTGTTCACAATCCTCATTAAGCTCTAAACCCTTCTAGGGCAAAACCTCTAATGTTCCCATTTGTGTTTCCACAGAGCCTGGACGAATGCCTGGAGTGCTGATTACCGTTTGAAACCACGAGCGAAAGAGCGCATGCCTTCACGCCTTCAGTTCCCTATCAGCGGCTTCTCAAGTCTGTCAGCAACTCGAAGGTACCTAGGACCTTCAAAAAACAGGTTTCTATAAATTATGATTCACTAGTCTAGAGCCTGAAACATCTGCCTCTTTGAAAAGTTCCCTGGGTAATGAGGGCAGCAGCATTCTTTTGGAACCACTGCTGTATGGAAAGTTTGCCTTTGGACTCTAATAACATTCCTTGCTGCTCCTGGAGTTGTATCGCCCATATATTATTGATAGTACTACACTCACTGAATCTGCGCTGGGATGGTGGTCAAGGGCAGGACATATTTTACTCCAACAAATTTGGTTATAATTCCCTCCCTGCTTTAACTCCATCATTTCCTTTCAAACCATCTCTCTGAAGTTGAAATAAAACCCCATTAAGTTACCAATCAGTTCTCCCATCTGTCAAACACCGTGTTACATAGTACATACCACATATAACCAGTATGCATGAAGTACTGTAAGCTCTTTCTCCATTCTGGAATGCTGTCAGAAAACATACCACTGTCAGTAGGAGAGATCCCTTAGCCTGTCACTTCCTCAACCAAGTGTCAGTAGTGGCCAGTGAGGTGGAGAAGGTATCTACTTGTTCCTTGTAATCCCCAGCTGCTGTTCTTAGCACACAGGAATTTAGTATCTAGTTGTTTAATCATATTGAGCTGGGGTGGTGTGGGGTGCCACCAAGTAAATGCCTACCACCACCAGAAACCATGGCACATACTTGGCCACATCCAGTTGTATATATTCCTCAGAGGGAAGCAGGGTGAACGGTGGGAAGAGCCTGGGCACTGGCTGAGATGTGGGCTCTGGCTCAGGCACCGTTATCGTATGTCCTAAACTGAGCCACTTCTGTGAGCTTCACTGCCTGGGGTAGAAGGTCAAGGTTTCAGGTGAATTTGGTGTCTGTGGAAGGCAGCCTGTAACATGGTCCCCAGCGACCCCCTCCTGCCTGAGCCAGGGCTGTTTGGGCAACCCACAGAACACAGCAGAAAGGACGGCATGCTACTTTGGGGATTAGGCTGTGAGACAGTGACTCTCGTCTTGGTCAGGCAGGATGTTTCTCTGTTTCTCAAATCCTGAGCTCTGGGGGAAGCCAGCCGCCAATGCTGAGAGCAGTCCTCTGGGGAGGCAGGCCTCTGCGTGACCACCTGAGTGAGCCTGAAGGCAGATTCTTTGGCCCCTGTCAGCTCTGCATGGCTTCAGCGACACCTGCAACCTCATCAAAGAGCCGGGGCCAGAACCGCCGGGCAGAGCCTCTCTGCAGTCCCTGACCCTCAGAGCCTGTGTGAGATAATAAATGGTTAGTTTTAAGCTGCTAAAATTTTGCAGTCTTTTGTTACTCAGCAGTGGACAAGACTTGAAACTAACGAGGTCAGTGGCATTAGAGAAAGAGGTTCTTAGAAGTCAACTCTTCTTCCCCTAGCTGGCTTTCCTTTTGGTTATTGCTACATGTAATCAATGCAGGCCCTAAAAATTAAATGCTTCCCTTTGATTTAATTGGAACTGAAAAGAAAATAAAAAAGCCTGCTATCTAAAGTATAGAATTTGGTTATGAAAACAATACAGTATTTATTACTAGCATGAAACTTAACAGACAAGGGAGCTATCATTTATTATCTATTGCATACCTAGCTTTTCGAAGTCTCAATAAGGAATTATCCTCATTTTATAGATAAGAAAACTAAAGTTCAGAGATTTTAAGTAACTTGGTCAAACAACAAACAGACCCATTTAGTTAAACGCAGGTTTGTATGACTTAGGGTGGCCAACCATCCTGATTTATTGGAACATGAGTTTCCTGGAATGTAAAAATCAAGGGAAAAATATCGGGAAAAGTCCCAGGACACTGGTTACCACACTATGTGCCCAAAATGTGCGCTCTTTGAAAATCATCACACAGTTGTGTGGTTTTTATTTTTTTTTACCACACAGTTTTTTAAAAGTACATTTTAAAGCTATCATTTTGGCAGTTTATAATCTGCAATAATTTTGAAATGTCACGATGAACATGAAAACCACAAGTCTTTCTAGTCTTTATCTCACAGTTTCTAAGAAAAACAGTCTTGTTTTTTTTTCTGTGAAGGAGTAAAACAATAGCTGTTGTTACGATAAAAACTAGCATGGAAATTTTTCAGTATAAAAATTTCTGTAAACTTGTTTCAAAGCAGCAGCCTAGTCGCAAAGCACAGACAGGTAGGTACTCCCCCCACCGCCAATGTGGGTTCTTCCAGCTGGGCTGGCTCAGAGGGCCCCACTGGGTGCACCCCGGGCAGAACTGCACACCAAGTGAGGTGCTCTGGCAGGAAGAGCAGGCAGGCTCACAACTTTCTCTTCACAGAAGCCTGGAGACAGACGGCTAAAACCACCAAGAACTTCAACACTAGCAGAGCACGGGTGGTCTCCATACCTGGTAGGTCAGGAGGACCAACTACTACCAAGTTGGCACAGCCCAAACAGCACTGGCCCTTTTTCATTTAAAAAGATCCACGTAACAACCATCAGGATGGCTATAATCATAAGGACAGACAATGACAAATGCTGGCAAGGATATGGAGAAACTGGACTACTTGAACATGGCTGGTGGGACTGTCAAACGGTATACGTGCTGTGGAAAGTAGTTTGGTGGGTCCTCAAAAAGTGAACAGAGCTGCCATGTGACCCAGCAATTCTACTCCTGTGTGTGTGTTTGTGTGTGTATGTATCCAGAAGAGAAATGAAAACATACATCCGTGTAAAAACCTGCACACAAATATTCACAGTGGCATTATTTCTAATAGTCAAAAAATGAAAACAACCCAAATGTCTATCAACTGATGAATAAACAGAATGTAATATATCGGTACAACAGAATGTCATTTCTTCCTTCCTTATACATAAGGAAGTACCTCCTTCCTTATACATGTTACGACATGGATAAACCTTGAAAATATGCTAGCCCTGGCGGGTGTGGCTCAGTGCATTGAGCATAGGCCTACGAACTAAAGGGTCACTGGTTTGATTCCTGGTTGGGGCAAGTGCCTGGGTTGCAGACCATGTCCCCAGTTTGGGGCGTCTGAGAGGCAACCAATAGATGTTTCTCTCCCTCTCTTCCTCCCTTCCCTCTCTCTAAAAAGAAATAAAATCTTTAAAAAATATATTATACTAAAGAAGTGAGTGACAAAACACACATGTATATTCCACTTACATGAAATGTCCATAATAGGTGGGCCCACACAGACACAGTACATTAGTGGGTGCCAAGGGCTGCGGGGAGGCGTGATGGGAAGTAACTGCTGATGTGTATGGAGTTTTCGAGGGTATGAAATGTTCTGGAATTAGATCCATTTTAAAAAATAAAAATAAACTTTTAAAATGGAAAGGTATTTTTAAAAAGCTTTAAAATATTGCATACTCAAGCCCACTTCTAGAAATCCTTATACACGTGCATTAAGGACATAAAAAGCATTAAGACTGTAAGATTATCATCAGCAGTTTAACAGCAGAAAAACGGAGGGGGAGGACATCTTTAAATATCTATCTAAAAGTAACCTGATAAGATAAATTATGCTGCAGGCATATAATAGTATGCCATCATTAAATTAAAGTTGTTGGGCATTTATTCCAGTGAAATTAAAACTTATGTTCACACAAAAACTTGTACATGAATGTTCACAGCAGCTTTTTCTGTAATAGTCCCAAACCAGAAACAATCAAGATGCCCATCGTCTTGGCGAATGACTCAATACACTGGTACATTCACGCTACGGAACACTGCTCCGCAATAAAAAGGAGTGTACTACTGATAAACTTAACATGTAGGAATCTCTAGGGAAGTACGTGGATTGAAAAAGAGCCAATCCTTTTATATAACATTTTTGAAAAGATAAAATTATAGAGATGGAGAACAGACTGGTGTTTGCCAGGGTTAAAGGTGGTAAGAAGGCAGGAGGAGAGCAGATGTGGCTATATAAGGGCACGTGGGCTGACAGGACATTCTGCATCTTGTATCTTGACTATGACGACGTCTATATCCTGGTTGTGACGTTGAACGGCAGTTCTGCAGAATGTTACCATGGGCGGAAACTAAGCAAAGGGTAGTTGGGATCTCTGTATTATTTCTTGCAACTGCTTATGAATCTAGAATTATCTTAACATGAAAAGTTACATTTTTTGAAGATCTACAAAAGTGAGAAAAACAAATCAATGAATAAGACTATGCCTTTGATTTTTAAAAAAATTCTACTACCTGCCCCCTCCACTGCCCCCACCCCACTGATACATGGTTGTGATATTCTGACATCTGTAAGTACATGTCAAGGAAGCAGGTTGGGGCTGGAAAGGAATAGTCTGAACTATGACTCCATTCATAAAAGTGACCCTTCCCCTTCATGCTGGTGTTTTCACTTTTCAGGTTTTTAGCCTCCTAATTAGCTTCCCAGTAAACATTTACCCAGACTAGTCAGGCAATGGGGAATACTGTTTTCATCCACCTAATGTTCTGATTCACTTCAAGGTATCATGCATCTTACACAAGCCAGTCTTCAGAGTAAGAAAATCATTACATTTATCAAATAACATCTTCCTGAATAAGAGTTAATCTTTGGTGCTTCAGAGACGTTCTGGAATCAGAATTATGAGTGCCACATTCTGCTGCACAGAACTGTGGATGAGCAGGCACCTGTAAATCTACTGTTTCCATGCTTGAAACCCTAAGCTCCCGCTATCAGTTACTCCCTGCTGCTTTCCTTTATCTTCATAAATGGAACAGAGAAAACTGTAGATAAATACACTGAGTTGTCAGATTTGAGGTTTAAAAAAAAACTTTAATTTTTACTTTATTATATTTTTAGAGAGGGAGAGAAACCTCCATGTAAGAGAGATAAGTATTGGTCCATTCCCTCACACACACCCCCGGTAGGGTGGGGGGCGGCCCGCAACCCAGGCTTGTGCCCTGACAGGGAATCAAACCAGCGACTTCAGTTCTCAGGCCAGCACTCAATCCACTGAACCACACCAGCCAGGGCTAAAAAAGGTTTTTAACTGAATTTATTGGGGTGACACTGGTTAATAAAAATTATGTAAGTTTTAGGTGTACAATTCTATAATACAGCATCTGTATATTGTATTGTGTGTTCGCCACCTGAGATTTTTTAAAATATTAATAAAAGCTTTATGTAATAATAAAAATAAAGGAAAAAAACAAAATGAGAAATAACAAAAAAAGCTTTTTGCAGTATGAAAATGACCCTCTATCTTTTGGATCATTTTCTTGTCAGTCCACTGGGGGAAAACACACACACACAGTGGTTTAGAAGCGCTCTGATCATATGACGGAGTCCTGTCATTACATGACTCACGAGTTGACTGGGGTGAGCTCTGTGCCAGAGTCCCACGGGCTCAGCCTCGGGCCTTCTGTGCCTGCCAACAGGAAGGAGCCACTCCACTCTCACAGCTCTCCGGAGGACAGTGGACGCTTTCCAGAAAAGGCTGAGATGACTACTTCTGTAATCCTCACTGGAAATTCTCCAGCAAGATTAGATCTCTTCCTAGCAATGCTCTTCTTTTCACCAAGTGCTACTTTTAACAAATGTGCCACTGTGTTTAAACCCCCCTTGACAACTATTAAAAGTGAAATACTGAGAATTAGGCCCTAAGCTGATTACATTTTAGTGGAAATGCAAGTATTCTAGCAAGTCATAGTAATATAACTGAATATTCTGACTGGCTAATAATAAGACTTTCCCTTCATTTCAACTCTTCCCAAGCACCAGTATTCACCTCCAAGCTATCATACAAGCCATCTTGCTGCAACAAAATAAATGGAAGCCAGTGATCAAATTAACATGAAGTCAATTAGATGCCTACCTACAGGCAGAACACCAAGGGAGAGGTATTAACAGGTCCCAAAATGCAAGTGAAGGACATCATTGAGGGGAAAAAGAACTATTTGTGTATAGACCTTGTAAAAATTCTTTCCTGGAGAAGTCAATCCTGTGAGAATTGTAGGGAAAACACTTAGGCTGTAAAATGGCACGTTATCATTGTTCATCAACACGCCTTTACTGAGCACCAAACGTGTTCAAGGCATTGTGGTGGGTGGCAGAGATGGAGGATGTGGCCCTTTCCCTTAATCTCAGAAGTCTAGCTGTCACCTAGTTGGAATCCATATTTTTAGTTGACTTCAGAACACAGAAATCCAGCACAAACCCACAACAGCTCAACACGTCCCCCCCCCCCCGAAAAGGCAAGGATATTTTATTGGTGGGGGAGGAAGAAAGATACAAAATAACACAAACCATCCTACTTTGATTTGGAAAAGCTATCACATTTTCCTATGCAGGACCAAATGAAAACAGTTACTTGAAGGAAATTAGTATGACTATAGAAGTAATGACATGTTTAAAATGTATTATGGTTTCTTCCACAGACTTTTTTCCATCTACGCAATTTAATATATGCCGCCAGGTGGGAGAAGGGAGGGAACAGTGTCTTAAGTCAGCTCGAGGCTGCTCTAACAAAATACCATAGACTGGGTGGTTTCAACAGAAACTTAGTTCTCACAGTTCTGGGGGCTGGGAAGTCCAAGACAGGTGCCAGCAGATTCAGTTCCTGTGAAGGCCTTCCTCCTCCTCCTTCGCAGACAGCCACCTTCCAGCTGTATCCTCAGCCTCACAAGGAGAGGAAGGGTGCTGGCCACTTCCTTCTCCTATAAAGACACTAATCTCATCATGGGCCGCGTTTCATGATCTCATCTAAACCTAATCACTTCCCAAAGGGCTCACCCTGAAATACCACCACACTTGGGGTTAGGGCTTCAACACATGGTTTGGGGGGGTGCCATATACAAACATTTGGTCCCTAACAGGGAGGTAGTTTTCTGTTTAAGAGGCAAAGGGAATGAATCACTGTTTACAGATTCTGGAGAAAATTGCTACTTTTTAAAAAGATAGTCTCTAAAGTGAATCATTTTTATTCATTGATTCCAATTATTAAAACACATAATCTCTACTCTACAAAAGGGTTGTGTTCCAGATGTTACTTTGTAAACTAGTTATTTGGCCTTTGAAAAATTCTATTTTCTACAGAAACTAGTTGTTAGTTCTTAACCTTTGGGATCCCACACTAATTGTAAAAAACTGATTAAAGCAGAAGAGACTGCTCTATCCCCAAATGACCAAGACTTTGGATAAAACTGACATTTAGAGTCCCCCAAACCCTAGGGACCCTAAGTCCCCAAATTAAGAACCCTACTTAAATGTGGTTAATAGATCTCCAGATGAGCCCTGAACTAAAAACTCACAATGAAGTGGTACCAACACGACTACAGACCTCACTGCCGCTATGAGGAAATGGAACCTACAGTTGGTGCACTCTGAGTTACAATCCCCTGGGCTCCGAACGCTGTAATATGCTCTTTGGTATGCTGCTAAACCTGTATAGAAACATGTGCATAACAATGCCTACACTCCGGGTTGTTGTGAAGAATAAACAAGAGCCTATGAATCATTTGGCACAATTCATAAGCACCTCAATAGCTGCTTCATGGCAGCTATTTTTAAAATTACCATAAGCAAATATCCATTGAACATACATTTAATACACTGAGTTAGGTGCTGGGACACAAAAATTCACAAGACAAAGCTGCCCACAGAGAAGTCAGAGTCTAGCAAGGGAGAGAGATGTGGTAAACAACTACAATACAGTGAGATGTCTTGACCAAGTACATACAAGGGGAAATGAGGATTTAAAAAAAGTCAATTTTATTTAGGGACAAGAGGGTCAGGTGAGGCTTCAGAGTAATGTTTGAGTTAAGGATTGCCAGTGGGGGGTGGAAGGGAGGGGAGAGAAAAATGGGGTTAGAGGAGTGGATAAGGCCTCTAGTGTCTGATATTAAACAGGGGAGGGTGCTGAGAGCAGGATGGTCAGGACGCTGGGAAGAAGGTGTGAACCAGGTCGCATCAGTTACAGAACCACTACTGCAAGAGTCCACCACGAAGGATGGAGAACATCCTAAGGCCATGCAGGGGAGGGATGGACAAGACGAGGGACAGGAGGGAGTCCAAGCTTCTGGCTTCTCACTCTGCACCCTGGATTAGGGTGCTCTTTGATGAGTCAGGGAGTTTAGGGGCAAGTGGGCTGCAATAAGGGAGCAAGCAAAATTCCTATCATCTAGAAACGGACTGCTCCGCTGCCAACCTTACCAATCACAGATCCATTATACAGCTTCACATGTTGCCTGTTGAGTTAGAAGGTGGGCCATATATTTTGAATTATGGGGCTGCAAATTAGTGAAAATTCACTGTACTGGCATGTTCACTTATAGAGAAAAACCTGTTAAATATAAGAGGTTTAAGCTTAAGCTGGGACCTAAGCCATATATTTGTTTAAGGAAACTACTATTGTCCTAAGAAAACATTAAGCCAGCTATACTCTGCCATGAATTATACACTTTGAGAGGTTGAATTATTTAGCAAATTTCTATTTCCCTTCACTAAATGGTCTGCTAATGACTAGTGCTATGAGGAAGCTTTCCAAAGTCATTCGATCACATTAATATCTCTCCAAGAGAATCTAATAACCATTTAGAACCTCCTCCAGCCTACTATTTCAAATGATTTTTTTAAATTTTCAAGTCCTTTTCTTTGAAGATCATAATGGTTATAATAATTAACTATCAGTCCTCATCGTGTGCCATAGTGGTTCTGCTGTACATTTACAGGGACAATGTCACTTAATTCTCATACCAGCTCTTGCACACACACCCCCCTTTTACACAGAAGTACATGGAGGCAGAAGGCAATGAAGTCACTTATCCAAGGTCACACTAGAGGCAAGCAGAGGGATGCCAGAGTCTGCCTGCTCTTTTAAAGCCACTACACCTACTTTCCTCCCCATGGTACTACAAAATTTAAAAAACCGATGTTCATTAAAGAAAATCTAGAATGCAGAAAAAAACTTTGTTTCATTTCAACAACTTTTAAAACCAAAAAGCAACCAAGAATGTGGCAGAATCCATGTTGCCCCAAGGTGTCATTTAGCAAAGACACCTTGGACCAAATTCAGCTGTGAAAGCCTCAGTCTCCCAACTGTAATATCCTTTACCTTGAAATGGAAATCACAATAATTTGAGTTCTGGAGCAGTATTTATATAAATGCCTTAGTGATTCCTCCATTATTAGTCACTTAATCTGTTTCCATGATTTTACCATTCTTAAATATTGTAATATTACAATAAACATCTTTGCATCCAAAACTTCAGCTGTATATTAAATTATTTCCTTGGGTGAGATGCCAAGAAACTGGGTGATTAGGTCCAAGGGTCTTAAAATATACAGCAGAATTTCTTCCCAAAACATTTTTCTCTACTAATGTTCCCATCAGCAGGGTCTACATGAGTAGCGGATATAACTGCACCCTGGCCAGCACTAGGTATCTTCATGAAGCAAAAAAAATTTTTGCCACTAATTTAGTCTAATATAAAAGTCCCTATGCATATATTAAAAATATAAATCATACACAAATCTCAATAGCTGAATAAACATTAAATATATTGAAAGTTTGTATAAATAAGGGGTTAATATTCAAAATTTACAAAGAACTCATATAACTCAACACACAAAAAAACCCACAAACAATCCAATTAAAAAATGGGCAAAGGATCTGAATAGGTACTTTTCCAAAGCTGACATACAGATGGCCAATAGAAAAGATGCTCAATGCCACTAATCATCAGAGAAATGCAAATTAAAACCACAATGAGCTATCACCTCACACCTGTCAGAATGGCCATCATCAATAAAGAAACAAACAACAAATGTTGGCAAGGATGTGGAGAAAGGGGAACCCTTTTACACTGTTGGTGAAAATGCAGACTGGTGCAGCCAATGTGGAAACCAGTATGGAGTTTCCCCAAAAGCTTAAAAATAAAACTGCCTTATGACCCAGTAATTCCACTTCTGGATGTATGTCCAAAGAAACCCAGATCACTAATTTGAAAAGATACATGTACTCCTATATTTATTTTAGCATTATTTACCATAGCCCATATATGGAAGCAACCCAAGTGCCCATCAATAGAAGACTGAATAAAGTTGTGGTACATATATTACTCAGCCATAAAAAAAAAAAGAATGCATGCTGGCTGGTGTGGCTCAGTGGATTGAGTGCCAGCCTGTGAACCAAAGGGTCACCAGTTCTATTCCCAGTCAGGGCACATGCCTGGGTTGCAGGCCAGGTCCCTAGTAGGGGGTGCTCAAGAGACTATCACACACTGATGTGTCTCTATCTCTCTTTCTCCTTTGCTTCCCCTCTCTAAAAAATCAGTAAATAAAATCTTTAAAGAAAATGAAATCTTACCATTTGTGACACCATGGATGGACCTTAGAGGATATAATGCTCAGTGAAATGAGTCAGACAAAGACAAATACCATATGATTTCACTTGTACATTGAATCTAAAAAACCAAATAAATGAACAAACAGAAACAGATTCAAACAAATAATAAACTGATGATTGCCAGAGGGGAGGGTGTTGGGGAAAATTAGTGAAAATGGTGAAGGGATTAAGAAGTACAAATTGGTAGTTACAAAATAGGCACAGGAACGTGAAGTTTAGCAAAGAGAATACAGTCAATAACATTGTAATAACCATCATGATGACAGGTAGGTACTTGAATTTTGAGGGTGATCACTTTGTAAATTATATAATTATCTAACTGTTATGCTATATGCCTGAAACTAACATAAAATATTAAATGCTAACTGTAATTGAAAAACAAAATTAAGAAAATTTGTATAAATAGAAAACCATTTGTGGCTAATGCATGGAACACTAAAATGAGTAATAATTAAGTTCTGTGTATCTTACACTTTCTAAAGGATTAATTTGTCTATATAAGCTAATATTTGTTAACTGGTCACTTATGTTAAAAATCTTTCTTTCACTCAGGTGATCAGCACTGGTGTTACCTGCTTTTTCAAAGTTTGCATTCCACCACTTTGCTTTGAAGTACACCCATTTTGCTAACAAGAAAAAATCTGAAGAGGATTTTCATTTTTATGAAAAAAGGTGAAGTGAAAATAGCGTTCAGGTTTATTTTGCAACAACGACATCCAGCATTTCAGCATCAAGCTGCCAGGGCTTTGAACTGTTTCTGTGAGCATCTGTGCTTTATCTCAATTCATTCTGAGCAACTGTTAGCAACATGTATCCTAAGGTTCAGAGAAGCCTGAGAGCTCATAAGGGTGTTATGCTTAGTGTAAAACTGGATGTAAATCAGTTATTTCCTGTGATGGTGAATGAAATAAAGATGTGTGTACACCCAATTTGGAGTCTGGGAACCAAGTTTTTCAATATAAATCAATAGTGATTGCTTCTTTGCTTTCCACCATCTTGGCTGGCCAAATGTTTCATAGGAACACTCTAGTTTCAGGTTTCGGGGGAACCTGTAAATGGAACTGTCTGAATTCCATAAAAATTCCCCCCCTCAAACTAAGGAACTAAGTCTAGTTAACAGTTTTGTTTTTTTAAAAAAAGATTTTGATTATTTATTTGTAGAGAGAGGGAAAGGAAAGGAGAAAGAGGAGAGAAACATCCATGTGCAAGAGATACATTGATCGGCTGCCTCTCACACACCCCGACCTGGGGCCCTGGCCCAAAACCCAGGCATGTTGTCCTGACTGGGAATGGAACCGGTGACCTTTCAGTTCCCAGGTTAGCACTGAGTCCACTGAACCATACCAACCATAGCTAGTTACCAGTTTTTAAAAACTCTAAGAGAAGCAGTGCATCTTACATAAACAGTAACAATCCTTGGGAACAGGTATGGATTTTAAAAAGCACAGTTCAAGCATTTGTTAAATATCTATTTTGTCTAGGGACATGGACTGTTTTTTAAAACACCAAATCTATAAACCCACCCACAAACAAGCCCTATAAAACAGTAAATTCAATTCTATTTAAAAGAACCTCAGAAAACTAGCTTTAAAAGAAAATGTTTTCTGAATTTTTGAACGTGAAGTAAAAAGACCCTTTCAGTTGTTTTTTTAACTGTGTACATAACATTTTGCAGAAGACAGGCCAGTTTTGCTAATCAGTAGCCGAGTCAGCCAAATTAGTTTATGTCATTAGTAGTAGTATCAATAAAGCATCATAAAACAGCTTGATTTTTCCAATCCCAAGTGCAGGCACTGAGTGAACGTTTAGAAAAACGCTGGACTTCTCAGGGAGAAATTTCGTATGTATTAGGACACTAACGAGAAACCCCAGACTCCCCCTGCCTACACTTTTCAGCTCGGTGACACACCCGGAATAAGTAAGTGGTGTTGGACCCAGCAGCTTCAAATTAGAATCAACCCGACTCCTGCTTGGTTCATAAAACTCCTCATGACGACAAGTGGCCCAGTGCCAGAGAATTAAGTCACACTGAAGGGAAGACATAGCAAAATGCAGGACAAGCACTGGGATAAGCTATCCAAGGTCTAATAGGATAAAGTGGCATTAACTCTGGCCTAATTTGTTCCACTATCAAACAAATCTCACATCCTTACAGACTGTAACACCTCACTAATGAGTTAAGGGGATTTCATTATGAAACCATAATATCCTACCTTCCCTTAGAGAGTTCCCAGCTTCAAGATAACATCGTTAAACATAGAACACACAATACTACTACTACTGATAATAGTAACCAACAGTGAACACTTAGTATATGCTAAGCATCCTATTATGTGCTTCACATGTACTATTTATCCTTCAGTAACTCTGTAAAGAGTTATTTTGTCCACTTTACAGAGGAAATAAAGGCTCGCATACTAGAAGTTATTGCAACAGATCACTGAGCCTGTACTTGGGGTTTCAAACAAACCCTGGCTGTCTGGCCCCACAACCTGAGCTCTTAACTGCCTTTTATAGTGAAGTTACGCAGTTCAACTTTGCTAGAAAAATAAAGTGCATCAAACTAACAACCTACAAATACGTATAACACACTACTGAGTCCTCAGTAATGACCTCAGGTTTTGTGAGGAACAATGGCAACCTAACACCAAGAGAATGGGTGTACAAAATAGTGTCAGTGAGCCAGTGGTTACTACTGGTTACGATGCTTATGTGACACACAGTTGATTTGGTTTTTCTTCTGCATTCAAATGAATCATTAGATAGACTTTGGTGTCCTGTAGATGGCATAAATGAGGTCGTATTAATTCTTAAGAAGCAGACCTGCGAAGAAATTGACAAAAAGCAAATAATAGTGTTAAACTGATTTCAGTGAGGCTAAGACGGAAAAAAAATCTCAATGGGAAACTTCTGGTTTGAGTGTACCAGAGGATAACATGATATGGAATGAGAAATGTGCCTACCATGTTCAGCACTGGTCAGTTTCCACAGCCAGCATGAGTACTGAGTTTTTCCCATATCCCCTGGAACTCTGGATATGCAGCACATAATAAAATCAGTTATAGATCTACCTCTACCTCTAGATAGTAACTATATAATTTTATATAATTAAAAATACACATTTTAAAAAACATGGATATATAAACAACTTTTTTAAAAAATGGGCCTCTGGTGGTGATGAACTGGGATAACTATGTAGTCTTAAATCAAAACAAAAAGCTGAGAAATGAGCTATCATAAAATAAGAATTTCTCCATCTCCAAAGAAGATTACAAAGCATAGTATTAGCTTGAGTTTTGACTTAAGGAAGAACTTCCAGAAACATGCAAACATTAGAGAAGGCCTGAGGGTTAATGCATAAATAAGCTCCCATCTCTCTTCAATGACTGGAAGAACAGATTAACCTGAGGCCAAGAACATTTTTTGGACACTGGTAACCCTATTCCATGTAGATTGAAAAAAGGCAGAAAATCACTGTGTTAAAGGTCAGCTAGTCCTCTGACTTTGCCCCGCTCTTCAGGCCTACTTTTTAAAGTGAAAATTCTATCCTATGGTTAAAAGTTCAAGAAGGTCGATCCACAACTTATCCTCCACAATGCCATTTGCTCCGTCGGTACTCCATTTACTACCGACCAACTTCTCGTGATTAGGTGCCCACCTGAGAACACTTTACAAAAGATACAGCAAAGTGGGCCATTTGGGTATTACTCTTCAATCTAAAACACAAATTCCAGGTTAAGACACCCATTCCTGTATCATATGCCAAACTACTACACACATCCAAATGCTTTTTATTTTACATTGCCCTTACCGATCACTTACAGGAAATTATGACGCTTGTGAACCATCTGTAGATAGTTATGCATGCCAACCATTTACAAGCACTGTTCTGGATGGAGTGGACCTGAGAGAGTCTGTAACTGTGCAACATACATATGTTGCACATGTATGGTAGGAAGGTAACCTGATCATAAATTTCTAACTTTAGAAATGGTGGGCAGTCATGCCCCAGGCATGACTACTGTAGTAAAAGGTTTCTTTGTCTTAAGCAAGCCCTGCCAGTGTTTTTGTGCATCTAGGGTAAACACACCTTTGAAATAACCACTCTCAAGAGCACAGTCTTGTTAACTGCTTGGGCTCAAGTAAAATAAAAATTCTTTAGAGTTTGGATGTTACTTCCGTCTACCACAGAAAGTTACTAATACTACAATAGCACCCAGTAAAAGAGAGGGAGAGCTGAAGGGGTGAGGGCTGTGGTGGGAGGGAGAGATCTGGAGCTGGGACACCAAGAGGGTTCCCTAGGGAGTGGGGCTTGAATTGACACTGAAAAGACTAGTAGAAGAGGGAGGCCAAGGAATGCAGGAAGGGCACCCCCAATACCAAGGCGTGGAGGCAGGAGTGGGCTGCCACGCTCTGTGAAGAACTGAGACCCTGGGTAGGTCTGCAGAATATTTCAAATTCTATGGTAACTTTATTAAGCAACCATCTAATTGACTGTCATGTGATTAGCACTTCACTAGAAAAGCAAGTCAGCAACGATTTGAAGCACAGTAAAACATCCAAATGCTCTATAAATATTTGCTAAATGAATTGACTCTGAGCTGTGATCAGGGAAGACTTCACAGCAGTGACATGTGGCCGGGTTATTAAGGATTTTACAAGGCAGAATGTTGATGGGTATTTCAAGCTGAAGGCACAGTATGAAAAGAGGCTTGAAGGCATAAAAAGACACAGCAGGGAGAAGGGGCAGGGTACCAGAGCAATGCAATCATCTCTTAGTCTGTTGATGCTATCTCCCAAGCACCTAATTAATATCCACTTCTTCCTACTGCATCCCAGACCAGGGCCCCGTTTTCTTTCACATGGGCTCCCAGCTGGCTTTCAAACATCCACTCTTGTCCCCTCCTATTTACCTCTATACTGCACCAGAATGATCTTTCTAAACCCACCAGAACTGATCAGGCCACTCCTGCTTCAAGTCTTTCAAATGTGCCCCCTTACTCTTCGGATACAACCTACAATTCCTCACTTAGCCTAGAGCCCCCTCATGCACTGGCTCCCACCTGCTTCCTGCCCAACTTCTGCCCTCTGCTCCTGCCCTCTGCCCCCCAGCCATGCAGGCTGCCTTCCACCTCCTCCACTACACCTTATACTCGGGCAGATACAAGCAGGGAAAGCTCCCTTATCCACCTTCCCCACTTCCCACTGACCTTGTATTTATGCCGGACGTAAACCTCTGCTGAAAGATTACTTACTCCAAAGAAATCCTCCCCTACTCCTTCCCCAAAGCCCCAGGGTAGGTTAGGTCCCTCTGTTTATACTGTAATTATACCCCAAATACACAGTAACATTTGGTTAGTATCTAGGTCCTTGAGGAGAAAGGGGCTGTGCCTGCCTGGTTCACCATGTAGCACCCATTCAGCCCCCGGCACACAATGCGTACCCATTACACGTATGAGGAATGACTGAAGAGCAAATTGAAGACAAAATGGGAAGACCTTGAAAGCCAATAAAGTCCTCTGACCAGACAGTGGGCCCAGAACTGGCCTTGCTGTGGACACCACTGGCCTCCAACACTGCTCTTGGCACCAACGAGAGTGGCTGACTCAGATTTACCAACCTTCATCAAAAGGAAGCCAAGAACAATATTCATCAAAAATAACAAAACTCAAGGTCTGCTTTTCACCACCCCACTTTCAACTAAGCAAGAAGCCCTCCCAACAGCAGTGCGGCATCACTCACCCAGCAGGGCAAGGTTACCGTCTTCCACATCACTTGCCTCCTTGGAAACCTGGTCTGTCCACCTGCAGTGAGAAGCTATGGGTAACCCTGATCTACAAACAGAAGAGTTATCCCCACTTTAGGTGGGCTCATGTTTCCACATGTATACTCTACCCTTGAGAACCCAAATTTCCCCCATGTTGAAACATGGGTCATTCCTCCAATTCTTAACACAAGTTCCTACCCATCCATTCCTCCTCCCAACCCCCCACTGGCAGTCAGTTTGCTCTTGGTGATGACCAGCACCAGATCAAGACCTTTCTGCCCCACCCTTCCTGCTGGGGCGGGGTGGGGGGGGTGGGGGGGTGCGGTGGTTGTTTCCTTGCTCAGACTGCACCTCCCAGTCAACCATTCCCCAAACAGTCAAGAGCCACATCCACCTCTGTAGGGTCTCAATCCAAGGGAAATCCAACTGGATGAACTGGCTATTGTGCTGAGATTCAGGCTGTCAACATGAATTCCTTAAAACTCCCCCTCCTTAAAATGTCACATCACTTTTTTACATACTACGACGTGGGTGAACCTTGAAACATTATACTAAAGTGAAAGGAACCAAATACGAAGGTTAGCTATTGTATGATTCTATCCGTACGAAACATGCAGAATGGGCAAATCCATAGACAGAAAGCTTAGTGGCTGCCCAGAGGCCGCAGCGGGGAGGACAGTGGAGAATAACTGCTGATGAGCACTGGGTCCCCTTTGGGAGCGATGAAAATGTTCTGCAATTGGGTAGAAGTAGTGGAAGCACAACACTGTGCATGAACCAAGTGTCACTGAATTGACCATTTTAAAATAAACTTTATATTATGTGATTTCATTTCAAAACAATTCAAACACTTAAAAAGAAGTCAACCTTTCCCTTCCAGTTCACAAAGAGTGGCTTTCCACCCTCCTACTTGCACTCTGGATCTTTCCCCCTTTCATCTTCATCTTCAGTTCTCTCTCTCCACAGGATTTTTTTTCCTGCTGACAAATCTGTTCGAGTCTCCCCAACCTAAAAATCTTCCCTTAATCCTGTCTTCCCCTTAAATCCCATCTAGAGCTGTCTCAAGAGCTCATAAAAAGCAGCCAAAATCAAAAGCCTCCACTTTTCAGCTCCAATATTCCCTTCTAGTTTTGTTTCTGGCAGCGAGCTATCTAGAACTAGTGAAACCCACCAGCTATAACTTCTAAAATTGACAGACTCTTGTAAAAAATAAATGGATGAACCTTCGTGAAATTCAGGCCAAGAATGAGAGGTATTAGAAGCTGCCAGACACCCTTAGAGTTGCACTGTCCAGTAACTAGGACACGTGACATGTGGCTATTTAAATATAAATTAATTAGAATTAAACTAAAGCTCAGTTCCTCAGTTGCCCTAGACCACATTTCAATTAACTACCTGTGGCTAAGCGACTACTGTATTTGGCAGTGCAAAATATATGCCACCGAAAAATCTCAGTACTAGATATACAGCAGCTCAATGTCTAGTGGTACCTGATCCAGATAACATAGGATGTTCTGAGATCATTACATCTTATTCCCTATAGCAGCAGTCTCCAACCTTTTTGGCACTAGGGATGGGTTTTATGGGGAAAAAAATTTTTCCATGAACAGGAGGCGGGGACAGGCGGCAGAGCTCATGTGGTAAAGTAAGCACACCCACCCGCCACTCACCCTTTGCTGGGCGGCCCAGTTCTTAATAGGCCATGGACCCTGATAATGGTTCCAGGCTAGGGATTGGGGACCCCTGCTCTATACTGAACCAAAAGGGAGGCAGATGCAGTATTTCCTAATCCCCAAAGGAGAGCTCAATATGATCAGACATTATACAAAAAAGGCCAGAGGAACCTTTTGGTAACACATGAAATTATAAAGGTTAAATGGGTAAATAGAACAAGGCTAAAAGTGGGACATGATGCAGCTGATTTTTTTTTTAAAAGCAAATGCACTGCCCAAGAGCAACATTTAAAAAAATATATCAAGTAGTATGTATCAAACAGGCATGAACAAGAAAGAAAATGGCTATTTTAAAAGCTGTTCCAAAAATCAGCCAATTTGAAGGCCCAAATAGTATAATGGGTAGATATCAAAAAGAACGGGATAAATTTAAAAAATGAAGTGAACATTTAAAACACTGTTGTTCATGCTGCACTGAGACCTCACTCTCTCAATTACTCACTGCTGACTGGTTTGGATTTTTATTTAAAAACTGACCACTATAGTTCCAATAGAACACCCATGTAAGCGACTAGCGTTGTTAGAAGCCGTGAGTTCACTTTTAACTATTATCCTACCTACGTAGGGTGCCCTGCAGATACGTTCACTTGATAAAATGGCCCAAACCAGTCCACCTGATGAAGTTCAAGTAACAAAGGTGGCATTGTTATGCACAGGAGAGATCCTGTGGCATAAATAAAAAAAATTTACTCAGGCAGAAGGAAGCAAGCAGCTGCTGCAGAAGAAGGGGGAAAAATGATGTTTTCATAACTAAATAGAAGGGTGGTCCTTACTTAAAAATACAATAAACGAGCTCTGGTTAGAATAGAGGTTCTCAAAGGGTAGCCCAATACCTCTGAGGGTGCTTGGACCCTTTTCAGAGGTTCCATAAAATCAACACTATTTTCATAATACTACTATGAGAATATCTTTTCAGTATGATCTTTCTCATCATTGTAAGGTGTCCCAGAGGCTACAAAACGTGTGATCTCAAAGACTGAATGCAGAGCAGCTGGGAGGATCCAGCTGTCTTTCATTAAGCCAGATATGCAACAGATTGGCAAAAATGTCAACATCTGTTTTCACAATACTTTTTGTTTTGGAAAATGTATTTTTCATAAAAATATAGGTTATTTATGTTATCATATAATGGCTAGTTGTTATTTTAGATGTATTACTAATTATTTAAAACTTTTACTTTAAAATAGTACAAAAGTAATTTTTAATAGAGTAAATCCCAATCCACATAAACAAAAGCTCTCTGACGTTGTCAATTTTCATCCTAAAACCAAAAAGTTTGAGAGCTGCTGTATTATAAACTGTGTACAGAATTCTTCCCCTCTATAAGGTTTTACTTCTAAATAGACATTGTACATTTAGCTTCCCAACTTAAAGGCAAATATCCCAACTACACCTCAAAAATATGTCCTTATACTTTAGGAGTTAAATTTAACTTGAAGTACTGCAAACACAGAGTTTAAAAACCTAACACTTAAATCCCTGAAATGTTTTTGATACTTAGTCTTTGAAAGCAAGCTAACAATAACAAAAAAAATTAACAATAAATATTTTACTCTATGAAATAATTAAGTCCTTCCCAGTTCTCCACTGACTCATCAAATTATATGAGTATGTTATAACAAGAAACTCAACACTAATGAAACAGGATGAGCTGATTTTCACATTACTATGTGGGCATAAAAATGCTGAAAGTTTCTTTAGCCAAAGCATGACACTAATGCCCTTTGCAAATAAGGATACTCCTAGAGGAAACTCTTCGTCATCAAAAAAGTCATCAAAAAAATTTTAAGTCACAAATAACGAGACACACAAGTTTCCCGTGGTTAACTCCCATTAGGTAGTACTGCAAAGAGTATATATTCACTCTTATCAAACACTACACACATGCTCAAGTGCTTATTTATTTACATAGAGAGAGAACGCTAGCTCAGAATCAGACTCATATTCCTGACCTCAACTTGGCACAACAAAACACCTCTTAGAAACCATTTGCCTATTACCTCAGTTGTCCCGTTTTCACCAGGTCCTACTTTCTTTGACTCATTTTACTAATCAGTTCAAGTGAGCACTGTGTAGGTTTCTTAAAATTCACAGTGTGGCCTCCTCGGAGGAAAAGCCACCTTCCCCTTCAGGCTGCAGCCCCAGCCCCTGTATACTCCCAACAGCACCAGGGGCTGAAGCCGGTGGGTTCACCTCCTTCCTTCCTGCAAATGGATGTCAGTTGCAGGTATGCCGCTGACACTCTACAGGAATATAATTGCCAGAAGGAAAGCAGAGTCCCAGCTGGAGGAAGAAGCAAAAGAGACTGAATATGAATAAAAGAGGGAGAAAATTGCATGACACTTCCTTCTCCTCCAAAATAAGAATCTAAGTGACATTTCACCTCTCCAGGCATGACTTTCATCATTTAGAAGTGAATTCCTTTGAAAGAGAGCAGTGTTGATGAGAGAACAAATCCTGTGTGAAGCTTAACAGTTACTCTAAAGGTGTATTACATACTCCCATCTGTCAGGAAGACACTCTATAGAGCTCAGGGCATTTACCTTTTGGTCATGGACAAGGAGCAGATTATTTGTAGGTTTCTCTCTACAAAATGCTTTCTCTCTTTGCTTTCTTAGTTTGGAAAACATTACAGAGAAATGCCTGCCAACCAAACAGACTGTCTCTTTAGGGCAAACAACTTGATTTCAAGAAGTAAAACAAAACAATCACGACTGTGTGGACGGTACAGTTGATATGCATGAGAGCAATGGGCGCTGAAGTGCAGGACTAACACCTTCTCCTCCCTCTCCTTCTGACATGGTCGAATGGTGCTGCGCTCAGTTTGCATTCTCTGGGTGTTTGGGGGACTTTGTCTTACAGGGATACTGACTGACGTAAGTGACAGCCCAGAGTTCTGTACACATAAATCTTATTTTAATCAAATCAAAAGGGAGAGCTGCAAGTTTAGTTGGTCGAGTTAGAATGAATGAGATCTTCTGTTTCAATCATATTTCCTTTTCTGGAGAAGAAATGTAAGTAGCTCAATGAAACTGAAAGTGAATTGCACCCTGGCCCAGTGGCTCAGTTGGCTGGAGTGCTGTCCCTTACACCAAAAGGTGTAGGGTTTGATATCATTGTTTCTCTCTCCACTGACCCTTGTTTCTCTCTCTCTCCTCTCTCTTCCCCCCTTCCTTCCTCTCTTTTAAATCAATAAAAACATCGCTGGGTGAGGATTCAAAACAAAAAAAAGAAAGCGAATTTCATGTGTGGTTTATGGAAGTCATTACTTCATTAGTCACACCTCATATCTTACAGGCTTTAAAATTTTAAAAATTGTATTCAGTACAATCTTCACTGGAAATTTTTTCACTTGTAAGCTCAAATTACATAGTACAAATGCCACCAAGTGGAAGGGCAGTGATCAAAGAGATAAAACAACATCAAAGAGAAGCAATGTGGTGCCACAGGAAAAAATCTCTAAAGTCAATACATTCTCCACAGTTGCTCTGAAATGGTTTCGTTCCCATTTTTTAGGAAATGGGCTATAATTTCAATCAATACAACCAAGTTTATTAGGAAGAACAAAGGAAATCAGAAACCAAGAACTTCCAGGATGAAATCATGTCTAAAATAAGCCTATATATATAGTTCAATGGCAAATTGGTATTTAAAAACAGATGTGGAAATGTTATAGCAAATAGCATCCATTTTCCTTTTTCCAGCACAAGCCAAGTTTTGTTGGGGCGCTCCACCCTCTCTGACTCACTGGTGAGATCTGACAGTGTCAGGGCTGGGAGGGGAGGAGCATATGACCCTGAGTGACTGGCCGGGTAACAGAGAGACTAAGCAGAGGCAGACAGGCTTCTGGAAAGGGGGCCTGCAGCACAAGGTAGAATATGCAGAGAAAGGAGGGGCTGCAGAATTATGTTATTTAGTTTATTTAAATGTGTTATTTATTTATTTAGTATTATTTTTATTTATTAAAAAAATTTTAAGGGTATGCAGAATTCAAACAGCAACAAAAATACAAGGCAGGACCTCCAAAAACTAGGAATTTATGAATAAAAAATTGGGTACTTATTCTTACATATTTAAACTTCAGTCACCTTCAAAGTACTCTCCATTTGATACAATAAACCTATCAAGTCATTTTTTCCACTGCTCAAAATAGTTTTTGAACTCATCGATTTTGACACCTTTTAGTGAGTGCTTCTGCAGTTTTTTGTTTCACCTCTTCCACATTGGCAAAAGATTTCCCTTGGAGGAATTTTTTTCAGCTGGGGAAACAAGAAAGAAAAGTTGCTTGGGGTGAGATCGGGAGAACAGGAAAGGTGGGGCACGGGGGTCATGCTGTTTTTGGTCAAAACTGCTGAACACTCAGCCAGGTGTACTTGTCTATCACCCATCACGAAATGGGCAAATGCACTGAAGGAGTCTTCAGAAAAAATTCACTGAGGCTGAACACAACCTCTCACAACAACGCTAGCTGGTGCACTGATACAGATGGGTCCCTAGGACACTCACCTAACGGTGGAAGCCTGTCCTAAAAGAGGCCTGCCCTCCAGAAGATAATTCTGGTTTTTTGGGGGTCCCTTCTTGTAATCTGGGTGAACACTAGGGAAAGCTTAATTTTAAGGACTGTGATACCTTGGATTCTTAAAAAGGGCTGCCAAGTCTCTTCATTGGAGAAATTTGAAGAAAAAATACAGCTATGTCACGATCATGACCAATGACACCCAATCCTGTATCTCCAATCCCAACCACAAAGGCTCGTCTCCATCTGATCTCTTTCCACCTACGAACATGTGGTCCTCCTGAAATCAAACTCAACAAGCCCAAAACTGAACTCCGCACACTTTTCTCACAATCTTCTCTTCTTTCTGCATCCCTTATTTCTGTGACCAGCCCCACGGCCTTCCAGGTACCCAGGCCCGAAAGCACACATGCTCCTTCCCTTGCTCTATACTGGCTACTCAAAGGGCCGAGTGTGATTTCAACTCCTTAACAGTTAAAGAGTAGTTACATTTATACAGTCCTAAAATTATTTCAGCCCTTTGAAGGCAACCATGGGGCTGATGTGGCCCCTGGTGAAAATGAGTTTAACACCCTGATCTAGGGTACTCTTCCTTCTGGGGCATTATCTCATGCTACTTCCTGGATGCATGCTAGTACTTGCTGCACTTAAACTGCGGAACAAGGAGCACCAAACGCGACTGGGCTTCTCCCCCACCTCTCCCCGCCACCCATTCTCATATAACTTACTCTATCTAGCAGGCCTCTCCACTCTCCTGTCCAAATTATGAGTATGCTTATCTTTTAAGGCCCAGCTGCAACGCCATGCACCCCTCTGTATCTCTCTGCCTTCTCTGACTACCTGTTCTTCTCTGAACCAGTGTCCTGTTCCTCCAAATTGGCACATTCAGCAGTAACAAAAGGAAAAAGTTTGGCCAGAAAAAACAGTTTCTGGTGCCGCTCTACAGCTAGCTGTGTGACCCTGGGCAAGCCATTTAACATCTCGACCTTGGTTTCCTCATCTGTCAAAGGGAAGGCAGACCGATTTCTAAGTTCTTTGTCAGTTCTTGAGCCCTATGAAATCAAGAGGATTTTTAGTTACTTTTTTCCTTATCCCCAAAGCCACTATCTAGTCAAGGCCGCCATTATGTCAACTGATGAAATGTATTCCCTTCCTAATGGACCACCCCTGTGCCTCTAGTCTTGTGCTGCTCCTCACTCCCCTAAAAATCATCTTTCTAGGTAACTCCCCTCTTCAAAATCAGTTAAAGGCTCTCAGGAAAATGTCCAGTGTCTTCAACGTGGACTGTAGAACCCATATATGACCAGGCCTCTGTTTCCCCTCTGGTTTTCCTCACTGACTTTCAGTTCCTCACACGCTCCTCCCCCCACCCTGCCCCCAGCGAACTGCCCCCCTAACCTCAGAGCAAGTCCTTGAACGCCTACTTCCTCTTTCTACCAGAGATTCCTGCTTATTCTCCTGGCAACCTTTCCTGACCCTCACAATGGGACTTAGGTGTGCTTCTGTGCTTCCTTGGCAACTGAGCTGTTGAAGCTCTGGGTGGGACTGTCGATCCCCACCACCACCACTGGCACAGATTGGCAGTTGCTGCCTGAACTCTGCAGCAGGACTTTCAGCCACCCATGGCCACCCAGAATCAAGATGAGATTCTTCAGCAATGTTTTGCAGTATCACCTGGCCATGTGTTTAAGTTCTGGCGAAGGAGACAGAAACACTACTGTCTAGAGGCAGTTCTGGGATCTTCCCTAAGAGAAAGCATGAATGAACTCACTGCCCTTTCTACTTTCTTCATTTCTTCCTCTTGCCTGCTGCCTGGGAGATGGCACCACACTCTAAACCTGGCAGACACCACTGAGTTAGAAGGAGCCTATGACTGGTCAAACCAGCTCTGGACCTACCACCCTCTCACCCCGCCCCAGCCTTTTACAGGAGACAGAAACTTCATCCTGTTTTGAGATCCCATTATTGGAGCCACTATTATTTTGAGATCTCCATCACTTCCACAACACCCGTGGCCAAAGCTAGAGTACCAATAATTATCTGTTAATTCAAGTATATACCTGCCCTCCTCCACTGGATCATAATCGCTTTGCCAGCAGGTGAATCGTCATGTGTCCCTGGTGAGATCCATGCTCCTTAGCAGAGGGTAGCACACAGAAATCCTCAACAGTGAGAGTGAATGACCGATGAATTAATTAGTGACCATATGGCTGCTGAAGCAGACAGACTCTGTCCAACCTACACAGTCCACCAGGGCTCCATGTTGTGGTCAACCAAACAAGGTTAAAAAAGTGTGTCAGTTTCCACCACTATTTTATCATGGGAGAGTCGGGTGCCTAGAGACCAGAGTTGATGCTCCTCCCTGCTTGGGTACTGTGACACCCGTGTGGTCTACAACTGGCATATTCTACCTGAATGCTCTACAAGAGAATATGCAAATAAGCAAGGCCTTTTAAAATAATAGCATGTGTCACCTCTTCTCCTGGACATGTGGGATATCTAGCAATTTGTATGGTCTAAAGGCTGTTGCTGTATTCCAGAGGGAAGAAAAGCAACACTGGGCTGGGAAGCTGGCCTTCCCAAGTCCTGGGCCCCCGTAGACTCCCCATTCATGAAACATTATGTATCCCCACGCTATCAAGATACACTCACCTTCATCGAGCCATTAGCACAGATTACTGAATGAATTACACTTAAAAGAAACATATTTAGAGAGACATACATGCAAATAATTGCTAGATATTTACTATATGCCCGGTGGTATGCAGGTACCAAGGATACAGAGAGTGACATGCCAGACACTGAGCAGAGAGAAAGGAAAGCACTAGCCATTCTCATAAGAATAAGGAAATTGAGGCAAACAAAGGGGTATCAGAACCAAGCTTACACACGTAGGGGGAGAACATCTAAGTCAGTCAAAAGGATCAGAGGCCCTAGGGTGTGAGGGTTTGACTTACGAATAACAGGACTTTTTTTGTTAACTCTGCTTTGCTTTTGTGTTTTTGGTGGGAGCGACTGATGAAGAAGCATTCAAATATAGCCCATGTGGAATAGAGATGAGGGCAGACAAAGTATGTGGGGAAATAAAGTTTGTGGTGTGTTCAGAGTCAAAAGTTCAGATAGGGAAGTGGCAGGAAATGAAGCTGGATCAAGGATGGCCCCAAAGAGGGAGTAAATTAAGTTTATAGGGTGCAGTGAAATGATCCTATTAACACAACAGAAGACCACTGTGACAGCAGATTAGGGACCAGAACACAGGCGAGAGAGAACAGGCAGAAAGGAGCCAGGGAGAAACTGTACTCACCCAGGCAGGGACTGATATGCTTCTAGGGGCAGACAACAGAAGAGGAAGGGGGCCGCAGAGAGGGGCAGGGAGGAGCCTGAAGGGACAATATGTGGTGAATGCCGTGGACAGCGCGGAGGAAGGATGTGGCTGATGGGAGAGAGAAGGACCGGCATACTGCTGCCATCCTGATGGCATGGGACAGTTGGTGGATGGCAGTGCTTCTGACCATGTTAGCCAACATGAGAAAGGTTTGCAGGGTGTCCAGGTGAAGCTCGCTGATGAAAAGTTACGAGGCTGGAGTTACAGGAAATAAATGGATTAGAAATAAATATATGAGATGGATAATGCGTGAGTGGACAGATATTTGAATCCAACTATATTACCCACTGAAATTGGTCTTCCAACGGTAACCTGCATACTATTCAACTAAATCTTGAATTCTGGGAAGCCCTTTAAAATATGGCAGTCCTATTTCTTTTAAGGATGAGAAACTCAAGCATGAAGCTCTGCATCAGGGCTCAACGAACAGCACCTCCCTCACTGTGCAATGCGCTCATGGCCACCTTCCTTTGGGGTCACTGAGCCTACCCTAAAACCACCACTCCTTGCCACGTAAACAAAAAGGAGCTGCTCTAAAAACAAAGCAAGTACAATTTTTGTAGCATTCTCTTAGGGACATGGGAGTCTTGAGATACTGTCTTTCAGATACCGTCTTCTGTAGAGAAGCGCTCACCTGTTTCACAGGTCAACCGCCTTCTTGGCTGAAGCATACTTGCAGAGAAGAAAGTCAATGCCAAAGCACTGCTCATGGTCCTCAAGATCCGCCACATGCCTCCGCTGGATCCCTTGAAGACCTTAAAGAGGCTAAACTCTACTTCAATCATATTCCTAACATTAAATCAGACTGTAATTACAAACAGCTGGGAGAGAAACATTTAAGAGATGCTTAAGCAACATTTTCTGCTATATGCAACTAATAATTCTCATCTGATTGCAGTCCCAACTGGTGTGATTACTTGAATATTCAAAATAAATCATCATGTTCTCCAACCTCATTTGTACAAAATATACAAAAAGTGTTGTCATCTCAGTAGAAATTTTTTAAAAAGGGTGGAAAAACATAAATTCAAACCTGTGTAACATAAATAAGGCATGTGATGAAAAAAACACATTTCTTAAGACTTAAAATACTCATACTTTATAAATGTTGTTTGGGTGTGGGGTAATTGAGGAGATGGAGAGGCAGAGTTAAATGTGTTTAAAAAAATAAAATAAAAGCCTGCTATGATGTGCTGTTTTTAAAAGCAAACACAACCTAGGAGTCCTTCATCTTTTCCACAGAGCGTGTCTATAGAAGTTGTTTTATCACCTGGTCATATTCCATGTCAATATATAAGCCATCCTGTGCATTTTGTGATTTATTATGGTACTCATGGCCAACATGATGCTGTCAGACCTACTAATCACACACAGAAAGAAAATAAAGAAGTTCTCAAGGAGTCTAATAACCCCAAGAGAAGTGGAGGTGGTGGAAAACGTGTCTATCTTCAGGCTGAACGAATGGCCCTCAGTGTGGCCTGTGTCAGATGATGCAATCAATGTTTTAAAAATATACCTGACTTACACCTCTACCCAAGGGAAATCAGACAGTCTGGAGATAAAGGTGCCCTTCCATCCCAGCCCATGCCCCTCAGGTCTTAACACCTTGTAAATCAAACCCAGGTGAGGCCAGGCAACGAAACTGATGCCAATGTCCTTGGCCAGTCGTGCTGGTGTAGCCAACTGGCAACTGGGATTTGAATACTGATTTCTTACACCAATAATTACAGAGCTCTTCTGTGTTTGCACTTCTGATTATACCAAAAAGAGGAGGCTTAAGTGCAAAATCTCTAAAAAAGGAGTCAGGGAATAAGCAAAAGGTCACCCTTTCAAGGGCTGATCACAAAGGTTATTCTTTTATTAGCTTACTTTCTCTAATGTTTAGGTACGGACAAAAGTTCTATATTAGACACATTATCAACCTCCCAGAACTGTAATGATAAGAAACTCAACTTTGTTTCCCCTAGCTCTGTATCAAGAGATGCAAGTGCAAAGATAATTATTTAGTTCTAACAGGCATGCAGCATGCCAGGGTGGCTGAGTAGACAGCAGCCAGCCTGCCTGGGTTTGAATCTTTGGCTCTGCTGCCTGCCAGCTGCGGAGCCTTGAACAAGTCACTTAACCTTTCTGTGCCTTAGTTTCCTCGTCTATAAAACTGGAGTACCTACCTCAGGGGGGGTTTGGTGAGGCCAAAATGAATATATGTAGAGGACCTCAAAAATGCCTGATATGTGGTATTGGCAGCTGTATTCAGTACCCCACAGATCAGCCTCATTCTTTTTATAAGTTGCAAAGTATTCCACTGCCCGGCTATGGTATAACTGATTCTTCTGAAGGACATTTACTCCACTCTCTCAATCTTTTGCTATTATGAACAATGCTTCAGTGAACATCTTATACTACAGAGGACTCTTTTTACTATGACCATCAAATTAAGTCAGTACCCTACTTAACTTTCATGTATAATACTGATGGACTGAATACTCTCTAAAGTAGCACAGGTATTATTACCTTCAAGTTCTAACAGAAGTGTCAGAGATGAAATAACTTATCCAGAGCTGACACAGCCATAAGTGGCAGAGTGGGCACCCTATCCAGATGAGTAGCTGCTAACCTGAAAGGTGTTTTCTGCAATCTGCTTTATGCAGCTTTTCTTAATTAAAAGAAAAAAAACAGGAGATGCTTTTATCAATGTACCTCAGATCAACAGTGAAGATAAATATTCCGAAGTTCTTTAAAAAAAAAACCTTAAATTTTCAGAGGTGCATATCAGCTCACAATTTGGGCAGATGGAGGTGTCAACACCTTCTTTAAATATTAATTTATTTTATTTGCCAAAGACTACAGCAAAGGTACCCTGAACGCTACCCTTGGGACAGACACCACACTGCCAAACTCCCAGGGAAGCAAATGAATAATTATTGAATTTGGTACCACGAGAACTAATCTTTGGGGAAAGAGAAATTCCTAATAATTATTTTGTAAAAGTGTTTGCTGTGCCAAAACAAAGTGGAACAGGTAGTCTGGGGTTCAGAATTACTCGGATAAACTAAAAATCTGAGTGGCCAATTCTCCATCATGACTTTATGAGGTCTGATTAGTATGGGCTTACAAAGGACTCATTCCAACAGGATGAAACTGTTGACAACAGGGAAATGAAAGGGCAAAGGTAGAACTTAATAGAGATGGAACCTGTAAACAACATACGCCGCAGGAGGCAAACACAGGCCTACGGGCAGAATCCGGCCCTCCACCTTGTTTTATCTGGCTCAGCACCTTGTTTCTATCCTCGGCAGCACTGAGCTCTCGCTTACCCGTATTTTTCACACCATAAGACACACCTAGGTTTTAGAGGAAAATAGGGAAAAAATTTTGAAGCAAAAAATGTGGTAAAATATTTAATAACATAATATTTCACCAATGTAAATGTAAACAGAACAGCAGCATTAACAACCATTATTCCTCCCAAATTTGCAAGGGGGGGCGGTTATGGGGAGGGGTCTTATAGTCCGAAAACTGCGGTAACTGTTAAGGGCAGTTACATTTATTCAGTCCTAAAATTATATTCAGCCCTCTGTAGGCAACCGCGAGGCTGGTGTGGCCCCCGGTGAAAATGAGTTGGACATCCCTGGCATATGCTAACAGGAGGGTAGTCGCCCAGTTTAAGGATTGCAGTTAGAAATTGGCAGGTTTGTGTCAAGAAAATAGTTTCTTCTAACTAGAGGAAGCATGACAATGCCAGCACTCAAAATCTTAGAACAAATAAACTATTTCCTAAATCCAGTCAGCAAGAAGATGAAGTCTAACCTAAGATATAAGGAACACTAAGACATTACACACAACTGCACTTGAAAGAGCAATGACAAGGGAGGAGGAGGAGGAAGGATGGGAATGTTGTCTTTTGGCACACTCACCAAGCATGAGTATTTGAAATTCAGGCACCACACAATTCTAAAAGTGAGTGCCTACAAGTCAAATAAAAATGTTGCCATGGAAGAAACACGCCAGTGAAAGCCCAGTTGGAACCAAACAGTTTGTGTGGGTGGGTGGGGATTCCCATTAGAGAATCTCAAAATTGGGTCAGGCTACCTTCCTGAACAATTCACTCCGTGAGGCCAAAACATCTGCTGAGGTTATGTTCAACCACTTAAAAGAGAAAAGTATAATTTCCATCCCTAATTCTGACATCTACCTTTCTAAGACCTAAATGATTTCAACTTTCATTCTCTATCCTCGGTCAAACAGAAAAAAAGATTTGCTCGTGGCAAAAGGGAAGATTAATTTAGTTCTGAAAGGGACCTGAAAATCACCTTAGTTTAAATCTTTTATTTTTAAAGAAAGAGAGGCCAAAGCCTAGGGTTGATTTTCTTACCATTGGTGGCAAGTTAGGACAAGAAACCATGGAGGCTAGGTTCTATGCCTCGCAAGGGTGAGGCGTCCTACCTTAAACTACTGCGCCTTCCAATCTCCTCAAATTACTTCAGTTGTTATAAACCAAGAAATATGCATGTGCTTTACATAATCCTGAATCATGAGGCAAATGTTTATTTTAATATCTACTCTGTGAATTGAGGTAACCCAGCTGATGGGAGGAGCCCAGAAGCCTTGGTTCTTACTCTTGTCTCCACCAGCAACTGGCTGCGAGAGCTTTAGCAATACTGGGATCTGCCTTTTGTCACCAACGATACCGTATTTTGCCGTGTATAATGTGCTCCTGTGTATAATGCTCACCCACGTTTTTGGCCCAAACTTTCAGGAAACAAATCTTTTGTTATAATTTTTTAATTCAAGTTTTTATTTATTTCTATTTAGAAGCAAAACCGATTATTGTATTCCAGGGTATTATTTTGCATATGGATATTGTCATTGCTTTCTAGAGTGCATAAGTAAAAGAATTAAAAACATTTATATAGATATGGAGTTAGTACTACCCATGAATAATGCGCACCCTTATTTTTCCCTCAAAAATTTGAGCAAAAATGTGCATCATACACAGTAAAATATGGTACTTCATTAAAAGGTGGGAAGCATCCTAATTACAGCAATATTAAAATGTGGAAAAATGCTTGTAGTGATTTTAAGATGCCACTGATTATAAGCTGCATCTCTACTCAGGTATGTTAAAATGTGAAAAACTGTTTCTAAAAATGGGTGAAATGTGGTGGAAAGATGTACTTGCACAAGGGCAACAACAACAAAAAAGGGAGCAGAGAGAGTGGCTGCAAAGAGGAGGAACTGAGACTCAAGGGGAAGAAATGGGTTGTGTAGACATGCATCTAGACTATTAGGATATTTCCACTTGATTACAAAGCTTCCTCCCTCTCCCTCTTTGTTACCACACCTCTTCTACCACCCAGCAGTAAGAGTGCCCTTCCTCTAGTTGGCCCTAGAATTCAATCGGTCCCCAGGTCACAGAGACCTAATCCTAGCAACAAACTGATTCAATCAGCTCTCTCCCGCCTGGGTTCAGGGTCATGGCTCCAGGTGGGGCTTTGTCACTGCCCTCACCTCCTCTAACAGCCTCCCAGCCCATCTCCACATTCCCAGCCTCTGTCCACGCCACTCCATCCTCCACACTCTGACGAGACTCATATTCCGGGAGCACAGCATTCATAATGCACTCCTAGCTCTAAAGCCTCAGCGGTACCCTGTTACCAAACAAACACCTCACGGGAAAGAGCAGGCTAAGAGGTACAACGACCTGGCTGAAATGCTTTGTGACTGTGGGCAAGTGTCTAAACTTCTCTGTGCCTCCATTTCCTCACCTGTAAAGTGGAAATGCTCATAGTACCAATTATTAGTAATTATGATAAATCCATGTAAAAAATGCTCAGTGCCAGATCTGACACATAATAATAGTCCAATGAAAGTTAGCCATTATTAGTACCAACAATTTGCCTTTCTAACCTTTTCTTCCACTTCTGCCCTATCAGTTTCAGCCAACTGGGCTACCTGCTTTTTGCTCAATAATTCTATACTTGTTTGCTTTCCAAACTCCCTCTCTCATAGAATGCCCATCCTATCTCTGTAAGATTCCTCCATGAAACCCAAGCCTAAATTCAAATGTTGGTTCAATTCTATTTAGTTTAGTACAAGCATCTCTTTACTACTGGCATCCTTGGAGGCCCTTACGGCCACCACTGTCACTCACTTCCCCCATGTCCACACGGGCCCTTCCTGAAGATGTAGTAACAGCCAAGTAGGTGAGGTGAGATTTAAATCCACTTGCTCAGTTCTGGGATGGACCCCACATTATAAGGTTTATATTGTTGTAGTTATTACTTCAAATAAACAAGGCCTACATCCATCTCTAGGCCAAGGACTTTCTGTGGGAGATGGAGGGAAGGGAAGTTCCCACATGAGAATATGGCAACAGGAGGGTCGCTGGCAGTCATCTTGCAACATCAGACTACGGATGTAACAACATCTGCGAACACTTCAGAGAAACAAGCAAAAGTTCTGCCATCAGGACTTTTTGGGTCAGGTGGTCATTTAAGCCCATCTGAGTTGGATTTTGTTTCCTGCACCAGAATCACCCTAACTAGTCCAAAACATGAAGTTCTTATAGGGCTAACATGGACAGCTCTGCCATAAAACTTTCTCAGATATAGTTAGACAAGTCCTCCAGAAATCTGCTTCTGACCCCCTTTTAGCCCAAGGTACAGACTAAGTATGGGAATAAAAGGATTAAAGTGTAATCCAATTCAGGAAGCCCTCTGGAGTCAGGAACTGGGTCCTTCAGCTTTGTACACAACCTCTCCTGCCATCACACACACTCACACTCCCTCCACATTCAATAACTAACAAGTCAATGAATACATAAAAAGAATGAGTCAAACATGGGCTAAAAGAAAGGAAAGAGACTTTAGGCAGATCTGAAAGATGACAATTTGTTAATCTTGTTTGGCTTGAAGATGGACCTTTGATCATGAGGTTATATTTTTAAGTTACAGAGTAACAGAGTTACATAAATGGCATACAGCCCGCTGAACAAATCCTGTCAGTGTAAGGAGAGACAAAGGAGCAAGTAGGTGCAAGAGACAGAGCTATGTGAATTTGGAAAAATCTCTTGGCAATACTAGGCCTTATTCTCATTCTTTAAGAAGGAAGTAGGGATAACGGTTCTCACAGGATGGCATAAGAATTATGTATGTCAAGCAACTATTTACAGGAAAGTACTCATTATCAAAAAATATCTGAAACTGAATGCATGCAAAGACTTAGTTACGGTTAGTTAATGGAAAAATTGTCCTATCAGGAATAGAAGAGTGGTAGGCAACAGAGGAGGAACGCAAATTCAAAATAATTACAGAATGTCTTAGGGGAGAGGAAGGATGTGTGCAAATCAGAAAGAAGTAAAACCATTACTCACACTCTCTACTACCTACTCAGGCATCAGTCACCCTAAAGGAAGGTAACCAGGTTTTCCTTGATTTGTGTAATTCAAGTGGGAAATAAGATACCCAAGGATTGATATGCTCACCTACAGCAGCAAGAGGACAACCAGTAATGATGAAAGCAAACAAGGAGGTAATGCAAAAAAAGATCCCTCAAAGATCCTTGTGATTGGCAAATATCCAAAAATCAAGGACTCTAACCAAAAAACAAACTCTGTCAATCCTAGGAAATGAGATCTTACCTCATTTTTAAAAGTGACTTCATAGGGATACTAAAATTAGTGTTTGTGAAAACCTGGCTTTCAATATTTTCCCAGTTATGTGAGATTCCTGGGTTTCAGCAACGGCCACATCCCTTAAACCTCACTTCCCCTTCCCAGGAAGAAAAAAAAAAAATAAGTGAAGAAACATTTGGCAGACCCATGTTGGCTGCTTCATTTTATCATCTCTTGAAATCCATATAACAATTCCATAACATGAAATCCCCATTTAGAGACGGAAACTGAGTATGTGAAGCCATGAGATTTTTTCCTTGAAAAATATGACAAATTTTAACATGCTTTTTACTTTCACTTTTCAGCAAAGTTCTATTCTATATTCTACAAATCTAGCCAACTATAACCATCGACATTTTCCCTTTTGTCTTCAGTTAAAAATGGAAGAGAAAGGAAAATGCAAAAAGAAAAACACTACCAAAAAGCTCCTGGCAATGAGAAGTTATAATCCGGGGTAGGAATCTCGAAGGGACATGAGTGACATTTCTCTCGCAAGTGCGAGAATTCCAGGCAGCGTCTAAGCTGACTGAAGGAGTGATCATCTACTCGTTCCCTACCTCATGCAGATGGAAAATAAAAGTGTCCTTCCACGGTCAGAAAATGCAGAAACGGCTATGTACGTATTTGTAGATTCTGTACCGAATGCTATTGACTGAGATGTTCGGGCAAAACAAGTGCAGACCAACAGGTTGTATCTACCAAGGGGTTAGGGAAACAAGTTACAAAGCCTAACGAGCAACATTAGCTCTTCCGTACAACCCTGTAAAGCACTTCCTGCCACGGGTCCTGCTATTAAAGAATTAAGGCTGCTTGCTCCCCACAATCCGCCCCCCCTCCCCGCCCGCACCCCGGGGTTGCCCAGACCAGCTAGTATGTCAAGCACTAGATTCATCCATACGTATCCCCACCCACAAGTTCGTTTGCCAAACGCATTCTGTAAATTTGCACTCAAGAAGCTGCGAGATAAGCTTAGCAGTCGTGAGGAGGGGAAACCACCACCCTTCAAGTGCACAGCACCTAACGGTTGCTAGATACAATTCGAAAGCACTCTTCCTCCAGGCAGGACTCCCTCCACTCCAGAGCAGCAGGGTGAACTTGGGGAGTCCGGGTAGGGGGTTGGGGGGTGAGTCTTACTGCCGGAAATTGTAAAAGAGCACTTCTCCTTACAATTCGCAACAGACTCGACCCGGGGCTTCCCCCAGCCCCGAGCCGCGCCCCAGCCGCGCGCCTCCCTTCCCCGCCCGCAGCTCCCGCCTCTCCCGCGCCCCGACTCCTTAAAGGGCCGCCGGGTCCCTCTCGAGTCCCCGCCCCCTCGCTTTCGCACCAGCTTCATCCCTCCCCGAGTTACCTCGGGCTGCAGTTAATCTGGTTTTAATAAGCACTGAAGTGGTCCAGGGCTAGCAGGCTTCCCAGGGGAGGGGCGGGGGTAGAGGCAAGACAGGAGGGTCCCCGCACCGCCTCCTCAGAGCAGGCCTAAGGCGGGCGCGCCCTGGGTCTCCGTGCTGACCCGACTTGCGGTCCCCGAAGGCTCTCCGAACTCATCCAGGTTTTGTTCTCCACCAAAGAAAGCGCTCTGTTTCAGAGGGCGCCTCCCTGGACCTACCACCCGCGAGTTCATCTCGATCCAGCGGGCGGACCTAAGCGCACAAACCCATCCCTTCTGCCTCCAGTCTGGGCAGTGTGAGTTCCCGCGACTCCTGTCAGCTTGCAAAACTGCCCGCCTGCTGCTTCCACGCGCGGAACAGGTGAGGCACCATCACGGTGCAAACTCCCGTGGCACCCAGCACTAGCCGTCTCCCGCCCGCACAGCTCCCCCCGCGCCCTCCGTCCGTCCTGGGGGGCCGGGCTGGGGCCCCCAGAGCCAGCCGCCGAGGCTCCTAAGCCACGCGGGCGGAGCGCGGGCCGCGCCGGCAGCTCTTCCTCCGCACCGGGTCCAGGACCGAACGGCGGTTCTCTGGCCCCTGCCGTACGCTCGCGCGAGTGTCATGGCCGAGAGGCGGCCCAGGAGAAGTTTCCTGGAGCTAACGGCTTACCTCTAAGCCCGAGGGGCAGCAGCAGCTTTGGGAAGCAGCGAGACGGCGCCGAGAGCGCCAGTCACCAGCTGGAGCCGAGGAGGAACCTCGGAGGGAGGTACCGGTCGCCAGGAACCGCCGCGAGGGGAAGAGGAAGGCGCCGGGTATCTACAATCAGAACGTGGGCTGACCATGACGTCACAATGGCGCGGCCAGCCAATGGGGGCCCCGAGGCTGAATCAAGCGCTATGATGTCATGCGGCCCTGGAGCCAATCGCGGGACAATAGAACTTTCGTGATTGTAAATTCCAGAAGCCGATGCAGTAGGGAGTCCAGGCCCGTGTCGGTCAGCTTTGGTTTAGGTGTTTCTGGGCAGTTTTATCCCTTTTCCTTCTAATAAGCCTGCGTGGAACTCAGAGCGTGCGCAATAGTGGCAGGGAAGTTACCGATGCCTTGAACTCTGTCTGATTCTCTCAGCGCCAGGGACGGCATAGGTGTGTGGTCGCGCTTGGACGGCTGGACCCCGCTATGGTAGCAGTCCTTTCTAGGGTTCTGAAAAGAATCTAGTTCTTGGTTTTAGCTAAAAGGGTTAAATGCCTATAGAGACCACTGTAATGAAGGTCTGCAGTGAAACAGGATAAAGCAATGACACACGCCACTCAAAACTGGTGTTTGTAGCTTTACTCCCTTGTGATAGATTTACTGTGATTTTTCTAAGAGATTCTGATTTTTCCTTGTAAATCAGAATCAACCAAGGCCATGTCTACTCCAGAAATTATTCCAATAGCTTCTAAAAGGAGGAATAGTGGTGGAATAAGTGAATCTTTTTAGCTATACAAATTTAAGCACTTACGACAAAATGTTTTGTGCTCAGAGCACAAACACAAGATCCTTGCTCTTTTTCATTAATGTTGGATAATCTGAGATTTTCATCATCCTAGTATCCTACACATATTCTTCTATGTGGGAGAATATAGTATCCTTATATGGGGAAGGATATAGAATCCTTCCCCATATTGAGCCCCAGAAATTGTCTTTCTCCTTGTGCCCTCTTGCTGTATTGCTACTACTCCATGTCCTTGAATTCAGCTTAGTTAACCATTTAAGGTAGCCAATTTTACATTTGCAATGTAATGTTTATCATGTGCTGTGTTCCAGGTACTGGATCTGGTAGTAGGAAAGCAGGTGTACAAACTATATACAAATTAGGTAATTTAAACATACACAAATGAGATTTTTAGCGATCAGTTGCCATTTGACTCCAAAAACACTGGAGTGCCTTAGTTTGTTAGATACTAAGCTAGGTATTAGGACTAAACAAGTTCAAGGACCCCTTCCACCTGTAAAATGATAAGGTCAAGAAGAACAATGCAGAGCAGTAATGCTACTGTGGAAGCCAAGAAGCACAGATTAAGAAATTTTTGTCAGGGGGCATGTGAAAAAACATACCAGAGGCACAGAAGAGTTTGGCAAAGTATCTTCACTCTTTTGCCAGCAGCCCACGGCCAGAACCGGTTCAGCTCTGTGTCATCCTGTCCAAGTTCTACCTATCCAGGTTTTAAAAGTTTCAAATTTAGCTTGATATTCCAAAAATCTCAAGTTTTATGTCACAATCAATTTTTTTGTTATGCTCATTTATCAAAATGTTTTAAGTCCCAATTACCAAAATATCTATGTATCAAATTGTGGACTTATACCAGGGATTTTCAACCAGTGTGCTACAGCACACCGGTGAGCAGCAAGAATTTTTAAAACATGCAGTACCTGACTATTTAGTCAGGGGCACTGACCTCTTTTCCCTTAGACTGTCAAATAAAAAATGACAGCAAACATTGCAATAGCTGGGGTGTGAATGCCCTGGCTTGAACCATAACTCTATGGTCATGTAATAGAGTTGCATCTTATTGGTCACATGGCATAAGGTTGTGTCTGATTGTTTAATTCTTGGTATCAGAAATCCTTACATAAAAGTATAAGAACCTGATTTTTTTTAAAAAATATTATTTATTTATTTATTTTTAGAGGGAAGGGAAGGGAAGGAGAAAGAAAGGGAGAGAAACATTGATCGGTAGCTTTTCTTATGCACTCTGACTGGGGACTAAACCCACAACCCAGGCATGTGCCCTGATTGGGAATCAACTGGTGCCCTTTTGCTATGCAGAATGAAGCCTGATCAACTGAGTCACACCAGGCAGGGCAGAACCAGATTTTTTAAAAAGACACTTTGTAGCAGAAAAAGTAGGTAATTAAACTATTTGAATATTTTTATTAACTTTGAATAGCATTTTTTGTGTATCAAGCAAAATCATACCAATTTTTTGTCAGATGAGCAAAAAATATATTTTTTGGTGTGCCCCCAGATTTTAGTAATTAGTTTGTGTGTGCCATGAGATGAAAAAGGTTGAGAATTGCTGACTTATATAACTGTCAAATTGTAGGTTAAATTTTAAATATTTTTCTTACTTTAAAATAAAAGTAAATATAGTTATAATATTTTATTTCTGCCCTCAAAGGATGACTTCTCACATGCCTCTTGACAGATAGCTCTCAGTTGTTATGGGTACCTTGGTTTTCATTATAGCCCTCTCCACTCTGCACTGTAGTTGTTTTCTGATTGTACCACTGTTCTCTGAGTTCACTGCTCAGGAACCTCCACATCAAAGACCACTGCTTTAGACTGTAAACTCCTTTGGAGGGGGAAATGTTGAATTTTGATAATTATTTATCTTAGATAGTTTTAAGCATATTTTATTGAGTATGCTATTACAGTTATCCCAATTTTTCCCCTTTTGCCCCCCTCTGCCTCCTACTGCTCTTCGATCCAGCAATCCCCCCCTTAGTTCATGTCCATGGGTTGTGCATATATGTTCTTTGGCATCTCCACATCTGTACTGTTCTTAACATCCCCCTGTCGATTCTGTACCTGCTAATTATGCTTCTTAATCTCTGTACCATTTCCTCCATTCTCCCCTCTTCCCCTCCCCACTGATAACCCTACAAACGATCTCCATTTCTGTGATTCTGTTCCTGTTCTAGTTGTTTGCTTAGTTTGTTTTTGTTTTTTTAGATTCAGTTGTTAATAGTTACGAGTTTGTTGTCATTTTACTGTTCATAGTTTTGATCTTTTTCTTTTTCTTAGATAAGTCCCTTTAACATTTCATATAATAAGTGCTTGATGATGATGAACTCCTTTAATTTTACCTTGTTTGGGAAGCACTTTATCTACCTTTCCATTCTAAATCAGAGCTTTGCTGGATGGAGTAATCTTAGTTGTACGTGCTTGCTTTTCATGACTTTCAGTACTTCTTCCCAGTCCCTTCTTGCCCACAAAGTTTCTTTGGAGAAATCTGCTGATAGTCTTATGGGAACTCCTTTGTAGATAACTCTGCTTTTCTCTTGCTGCTTTTATGATTCTATCTTTATCTTTAACCTTTGGCATTTTAATTATGATGTGTCTTGGTGTGGTCTTCTTTGGGTCCAACTTGTTTGGGACTGTATGTTCTTTCTAGGCTTGTATGTCTATTTCCTTCACCAAATTAGGGATGTTTTTTTTCATAATTTTTTCAAATGAGTTTTCAATTTCTTGCTCTTCCTGTTCTCCTTCTGGCATCCTTATGATTCAGATATTGGCACTTTTGGAGATGTCTCAGAGTCTTCTTATTCTGTACTCATTTTTTTGAATTCCTATTTGTTCATTCTCTTCTGGTTGATTGTTTATTTCTTCCTCATGTTCCAAATTGTTGATCTGAACCCCAGCTTCCTTCCCTTCACTGTTGGTTCCCTGTGGATTTTTCTTTATTTCACTTAATGAGTCTTCATTTATTCCCTTATGCTTTTGCCATACTCATTGAGTTCTCTGAGCATCCTGATAACCAGTGTTTTGAACTCTGAATTTGACAGTTTGGCTATCTCTGTTTTGTTTAGTGTTTTTTTTTCCCCTGGGGTTTTGTTCTGTTCTTTCATTTGGACCATGTTTCTTTGTCTCTTCAATTGGCAGCCTCCCTGTGTTTGCTTCTGAGTATTAGGTAGAGCTGCTTTGACTCCTTGTCTTAGAAAAGGTAACTATCTGGATGAATGTGGCTTCTTTAAGTCCTTGATTGTTGGACTTCCACACAGTTTGATTTTCTGGCAGTTCTGGGTATTTTTTGTTTTGAGGTTAGTTGTGATCTTTGTTATGGCTTTGCAAGGAGGCAAAGTGTGTCTACCTATGCCTCCATCTTGACTGGAAGCTCTTATCTTCAGATCTTAATACTGTTCCTGGAATATAGTAAGAGCTTAGCAAATACGTTCTGAATGAGTGAACTACTCTTACTCTCCCTTACCAGCGCCCTGGTGCTTCCATTCTCTGCCTTGGAATGCCAACCCTCTGTTATATAATCATGTCCCAGAACTATTGACTCCTCTCAAACCTAAGTTAGTAAGGTCATGTTCTCATTCTTCCCCCAACTAAAGACCTAGGGCTCCCAATACATATATGTTAGGAGGAATTTCCCATACACCCAACTCACTTATACCCAAAAGTGTAGACTAATTACTGTGACCACTGGATGAATTGCTCCATATTGTAGCACCATTACATTCATGGATAAACCTGCAAGAAAGCAAAACTGAAGTGATTCCTCAACTCAAAGCAAAAGAATGCCTAGGACTCAATGCCCGTGTTCAAGGAAAATGTTTTAGTTAGCATCAAAATCAGATTCTTGGCCTTCTGCATTCTAGACACTGGGCTGGAGCCATCCCAGTCCTTTTAACCAACCTACCAAAAGTGAACCCAGGTGGGGTGTAGTCATAAAACACTGGAACTCCTGCCTGTTTCTTTATAGCGTCCATTTGGTAGCACCCCTAAAAGAGACTGTTGAATCATCTTCATTAAGTAGTTAACTATTTTCTTCCTAATTCTCTCCCTCCCTTCTGTTGTCCTTTATTGAAATGTTTGTAGCAGTTTTCCTTCTGCTCTTAGTTTTCCTTAGTGATCTCAAACTTCCTACCACCACACACTTCCAATTATATTAGAAAGTTGCTTCACTATTGCTCTTGAGAAAGTATTTAACATACTGGGGAATTTATTCTACTGTTATTGCATCTATAGGTGGATTGGAGAAATGTGATCAAAAGTTTCATTAGAATGCAATTCTAATTAGTGAAACTGTCATTTCATTTAAGGATGAAGTACTATATGTGCTTAGGATGTATTCGTATGACATGATGAAATCTGCCTCTGGTCATAAGATAAAAGCCAGTGTTTACTTCCGGACATTTGAAAGCTGACTAAAATATAGGGCAAGTATAAGCTAGTTTATGCTAAGGATGCCACCATGCAGTCGCCACAGGTTTCAATCCCCCCCCCTTTCCTTTAATCTTGCTTTTTCCCCTTATTTTGAGTTTGTATTATCCTGTGACTAGGGGTTCCCACTGGGCTGGCTTGTCTTTGCTGGATCCAGGTAGAGAGTAAAGGCAGTTTCTTTTCCTCTTGAGGCTTAGGAGTCAATTTCACATGCTCATTGTTACCGTGTTGCCACTCTTCTTCTTTGCTGTTCAATAATGTGTATTGAGGTTCGTCTCTGTTCCTGTCCTTGAGTGTGCATTTTGGTGGATGTGAACTTGAAGGCACTTGCACACGGCTGGTCTGCCATGTTGTTTTCTCAGTGACTAGCAGAACCTCTGCCAAATAGCAGGTGCTCCTAAATACCAGCTGAGTGAATGAACAGTTTGTACTATTTCTGAAATCTCTAGACTTTTCTTTTACACTCTTTAGTACTCTATCCAGGAGCAACTGGACTATAAAAGGAGCCTATATCCTCAGTGTTCTCTTTTTACCTTTACTTCCTAGGTGATATTACCTCTCTCTTTCATAGCTTGGATTCCATATATACTCTGCGGACTCCAAATGTATTTCTGCAGCTCAGAACTTAACTCCTCAATTCCAGATGTACATACTTAACTGCCTATTAATGGCTTCTCATGGGTGTCCAAAGGGCATCTCAAGGTGAGAATAATAACAAATGGACCATGCATTTTCGACCCCACTCCTGCTCCTTTCATGGTCTTCCCAGCTCTGTAAATGACAACTCCATTCATCCAGTTTCTCAAGCCAAACACCTTCAAGTTATATTTAGCTACCCTCTTTCTCTCATGTCCCACATCATGCACCAGCACAATCCGGCCTGCTCCATCTTCAGAACATACCCAGCATCTGTTTACTTTTCACAATCTCTACCAAACCATGAGTTTAAGTCACTAGTAGTCAGCCAGAATTTTGTAATAGCCCTATAACTGGCCCTTTACTTCTGCTTTTGTCTCCTACAGTCTATTTCCAACCCAGCAGCCTGAGTGACCATCTTAAAACCAAAGCCAGAACATGTCACCTGTTTGCTTAAAACCATCTATCAACCTCTCATCTCAGTAAGAGTACAAATCAAAACCATTACAATGGTCTATATGATCCTTCATGACTTAGCCCCTTCCCAGTTCTCTGACCTTCTAAAACTACTCTGTCTTCCACTCCCAGTGGCCTCCTTCTTATTCCTTGAGTGCACCAAGCACTAGACTCATGTTGGGGCCTGTGTACTTTATCTTCCCCAATGCATAGAATACTCAGGCCACAAAGCTCCAAAACTTACACCTATGCTTCATTTTGGTCTCTGTAAATGTCATCATCTTAGAGTACTCCTTGATTATTCTCTAAATTTGCAACATCTTCCTCCTTGCCTCCACATTCGGGAACCCTTTTACTCTGCTTTATTTTATTCCTTAGTGCTGTCAACGTAAGAAACTTCCAAACCTGCAGATAATTTTTGTGAGTTTATTTGAGCCAAACTGATGACAACTGCCAGTAAACACAATCTCAACAGATTGAGAAATGCTCCAGAAAATGGCAGTTTTGCACCTTATTTTATACAATCAAAAGAGGAGCCAGAAAAGTGGGTTACATGAAATCCATTGGTGATAGATTGGGGAGGAAGCAAAGTGGATAGAAAGTAAAATGATAACACTTCTTTCACACAGGTGGGTATAGGATAGTTAACAATTAACAATTAACATAACAATAACAACAAAGAAATTTGTGGTCTCCCTTTGGTGCAGTGTCTGAGCTTTGAGGGGCCCAGAATCTTTTTTTGATCAATAAGATTAACTTCTCCCATAGTCTTAATCTATATCTAATCTTTTTATTTTTCTTTCCATCTCTCTCCACCCTTTTTGCTTCTCTGAATGTGACCTGGAAAGAATGCTTCTTTTCTATTTTCCCCATAACGAGAGTGCTCTATGTAGGCCTTTGTTTTACCACCTATAATATTAACATTGTAATTATTTGCTTATACTTGTCTTCCTCCACTCAAGGCCAGAAAGTGTAACATTCATTCATCTTTTCTCCTTTAGCATCATGCTATGCCAGATACATAGTAGGCATTCAATAAAAATTTATTGAACTAGACTCTCAAAAGATGATTTACTTTATGATAAAGAAAGCACATTAAGATATAGTAGGCTCTTTCAGGATATGCAAGAAAGACTTTTGGAACCCCAAATTCACTTAATCAGTTCAATATGTTTTCATAACATGGTAGACAGCTTCTGAAAGTGATCTCTGGCACCTGATATTCATGCCCATGGGCTGGATCTAGTGACTTGCTCCTACAGGATAGAAAAAACATGGCAAAAAATGATGGAATGACATTTCCAAGATTAGGTTAGATAAGAAGTGACTTCTATGTTACTGGCAGTCTCTGCTTAGCTTCTTGGCTTGGATACTTGGATAAGGTAAGGTGCCATGATGGAGATGTTGGCCTCTGGCTAATAGACAGCTAGTAACTGAAGTCCCCAGTGTGTCAGCCCAAGGAACCAAATCCTGCCAATGACCACATGAGTGAACTTGGAAGTGAACATTCCCAATAAAGCCCTGAGATGGCTACAAGCCCCAGATGATATTTTGATTGCAGTCTCTGAGAAACCCTGAAGAACAGAATAACTGATACAAACAGCATCAATAGTTCTACTTTTTAAAAGAGAACCAGACACAGAATAATTGAAATAGCTTGCTTGTCAGAACAATCAATGTATGTCTAGTATTTTGATAACGATGTCAATATTTCAGCTACAAGAACTTGCCTTTCCCAGTATGTTTTTCTCATATCACTGAAAAGCACTTACACATACGGGAATATGTTGTCAAATTTTAGAAGGAGGCAGTAGATGTCAAAGCAGGCCACTCTGTAAACAAATCAAGATGCTGCTTCATTGAATGAGGGCTTACCGGGATGGGGCCATCAGTTCCAACCCATCAACAGACACCTTCTCAACTCATAAAGGCTAGTTAAGTGCCTCAAACTTTCATTTTATTTATTACTTTAAATTAAGGTATTGCAGGTTGCTATTAAAACCCACACATAAAAACAAACACAAACATTTCATGGGAAGAATAATGCATTCTTCATTATTGGTACTTTATTCTTCATTAGTACTTTCATTCACTAATGGGTAGACCCAATTAGTTTACTGGGTAAGCCAATTAAGAAGTAACTAAGTTCTGAAAGTATGAAAGCCTGGAAAATTGGGATGTGGTTACATAATGAAGAAAAATTCCCACAGACTAGGGATAAACGTTGCCACAGCGGGTATATAGGACAATCATAAAAGGGGCAAAACAAATACTCAGGAAACATTCATGAATGCTCTATTCACTTTTTACACTATCCTGGGCACCTAGCAGGGTATCTGGAAGTCAGTGGATGCTAAGTGTGTTTACTGAATATGCTTTGGAGACTTGCTATGTGCGAGGAACTGGGACAGGGAAGCTACAGCACGTGGTAAAAGTGGGGTGCCTTGCGAAGTGCCCCCCACCCCAAGGGCTGTGGGAATCCAGACGTTGTAGAGGACGAGAAGAGGGAGTAGAGGCAGCAGGGCCTTGGCTGAGGGTGTACCTCCTACCGAAAACCGCCCCTCTCTCCCGTTCAGCTCTCAGCTGAACACTCACCTTTCCAGACTGGTCCTTCCTATCGCCCTGGCTAAAAGCAGTCTCTCAAATTTCCCCTTTCTCAGCCGCAAGTTTATACTTAGTTCACGGCGCTTCTCGCAAGCTGTAATTGTTTTACTTGTTTTTATCCCTATTTTCCCAATTATTTAAACTTCAGGATTTAACAAACAAGTCTGCCTTGCTCACTGGGGTGTGCCAGGCATAAAGTGTACGCGCAATATATATTCGTTTAGTGACTGAATGTAAAATATGAAGTCAAAAAAGGGGGGTGCTGGTGTAGGGGTGGAAAAAGCTGGGTATCCAGACTCGGATTCCAGTCACAGCTCCGCCTGTGAGGAGCCGGGCCATCTTTGCACTCCCTGGTCCAGCGCCCAGAGGAGATCCTCAGGAGCGGGCGCGGCTCGCTCGACCTCCGCGCTGCTCCCACCCGAGTCTCCACCGAAGTCCCTCCAGGCCCCCATCACTTCCCGGGTCCCCACTCCTGCACCGGGCCCGCCCAACGGCCCCTCCTCCACTCCTGGGATGTGAGGACGTTCACCATTCGTGCTGCAGGGCGGTGCCGCCTCTCCCGCCCCTCGGACGCCCTCCCCAGGCCCGCGCCCCGGAGTCCCCGCCCAGCTCCCCCCGCCCCAGGTCACCCCATTCATCCCGAGGCCGCACCCACCAATCACCGCGCACAAACGACGCCGCATCTGGCGATGGGGCGGGGCCTCGCTGGGTGCGAGCGGGCCCAGTCTCGGCCGGGAGCTTGCTCCCAGGTCGGGTTATTCCCGGGCAATGACCGGACCTTGTCCCAGCGCTGACCCCGGCTGGGGACTAAGGGTGGAGATAGGGAGGCGCTCAGCGAGGAGGAGCAGAGTTGAGCGAGCAGGAACGTGGAGTGCTGGGATCGGAGAGTGTCCGAGGCCTTGGGGAGAGATTGGAAAGTGGCCTTGACTTCCAGTGGTTCCACGCCTCTCGGATTCAGAGCTCAGAGCATCGAGATCCGTACAGGACGTTGAAAGCCCGGAGACACGCTGCTGGAGATGAGGCAGCAAGAATTGTGCCTCTGTGGGCAGCTCAGCCCAAGTCTAGTGGTAGGGAAGGGCCTCTGGAGAGAAGCCTTAAGTCCTTACCCAGCTTTTACAGTCATCTTTTAAATATAACCCGTAAATTAGCTCTGAACTGTAGATTTTGTTAATGCAGGTCCAGGCTGCCAGGATTGAGGGTAAGATAAAAGTCTGCTACTTTTTGTGTCATCAATTATGTGATATTGAAAATATTTATCGTGGTGTATTTCATAAATGAAACTTTGTTTCCCTTTCATAATGTCTTATTCACCAGGAAGGATAAGAGGAAACCCAGTGGCTTTTCTATTGGTGGCTAAGGTCACTCTCTACTTCCTCCCATGCACACCCCCCACCCCCAAGTCTTAAAGGCACAGAAAACAGTTTGACCACAAACTTGAGGTTAGATATTTTCACTTCTCATTTAATTCTCCCTACCAACCTGCAGATGTATAGGCATTATCACCCATTTTGGATGTCAAACAGATTAATCTGGCCAAGGCCACAATTTGTAAGTGACAAAGTTTGGACCCTTTCCACCCTTCTTTCCCCCAGATCATGAAATTTCAATCCACAATAAATGGAAGGTGGAAAGGAGTCTAATGCTTTTGCAGTCCTTAGCTAAGGATGGTATGTCTAGCCAAGTGCAAACACCTCTTGTAGATGGGCTTGAGTTACTTGAGGACTCTATTAAGTGCATAGTTTTCATGCCAGAACTTTGAAGGGTAGGAGAAGAGTTCCTTGAGGCTCTGAAATGCCAGGTAACTTATGGGCTGATGTCTTTCATAACCCTAGCCTGACCTGAAACTAAACCCCTTTTCGTAATTCACTATTAGCAGCCCACGTGCTGGAGGACTGCCCAAGGCTTGTTCAAGGACTTTAGTCTTTGTGGCAAGCAGAGCACAGAAAAGTTGGATCAAAGACAGAGTTAAACAGAATGCTTTCTGGGGGAGAAAAAATAGCAAATTATAAACAGACTTAACTCAATCCGATTGAACAGGTTGGCCCATTATACCTGCTCCATGCTGTGAGCACACAAGGATTGGTGAGAAACTTCCTGTCCGCTGGAAAAGTTAGGGTGAGGTGCCTTAGTGAGCGAAGTGTATGAATAACAATAATGGATGGCAGCACCTAAAGTGACAATAAAAACAAGGCAAGAATTACAGCAGATGTCGAAGTTCATCACATCCCAGCAGTGTAGGTCTAAGTCCTTCCAGCAGAGGAACTTTAAACGCCAAGCTGAGGAGTCAGGACTTTTCCCTGCTTAGCAGCCAGCGTGGTCTTTAAAAAACAGTGCTAGTCCAACACCTTAAACATCCTTTAATGGCTTTCCCATTGCCCTTGGTACAAAATCCCGAATCCTTAATACGATATTAGAGACCTGCATGAGCTGGTTCTGCTGACCTGCTTACCTCCTCCTTGGGCAGCACTGTCTACACTTACAGCATATTGTTCACTTCTTTGCTTCTCAGAGATGAAAGTTTTTTCATCCCAGGCTCTTTATACATGTCCCTTCTGTCTCCTTGTCATTTCACTACCATGTCTGTCCCCCTTCTGTCCCTCTTTCCCCAGTTCATCTGTCCTTTCATCTCAGCTGCAAGTTGCTTCCTCTGAGAAGCTTCCCTTCCAAATAAAGCCCAATTGTAACTCTCATCAGACCCTTTTCTTTTCCCCCCACACACTTATCATAATCTGTAAGGTATCATTTGTGTGAAGAGCCCTATCTCTGTGGTAGCTCAGTTGGTTAGGGTATTGTCCCTATATGCCAAGGTTGTGGGTTCAATCTCCTGTCAGGGCACATAACAAGCAGCAACCAATGAAGACATAAATAAGTGGAACAACAAATCAATGTATATTTCTCTCTCCCCCCCTAAAAAAATCAATTTTAAAAAAGATATTATTTGTGTGATTATCTTTTTGATATCTACCTGTCTTGTTATTGCACCCTTCCCCCCATAGGGCTTATAATAATTTATCGTATATATTTATTTGTGCAGTTATTTGTTTTAGTATCTGCTGGCCCCACCCGTTTTGGAGCTCTGTGCAGACGTGGTTTTGTTTGCGATTACATTCCGCCGTAGCGCAATGCTTGGCATGCTGCCCTGCTCAATAAATACACTGTGTTCGTTGAGTTAGTGTTTGGGAACAGTTGATCAAGACTTCAGGCTGGGGAATGGTGGGAGGCTGGCTGGGTGAGAGAGGACGGGGCCTGATGGTGGGGGGCCAGAGAGAGGGGTTTCTCCCCAGTCGTTAAGACCGGCAGTATTCAATACGGAAGCCTCTAACCCCATGTGGGTGTTCAGTACTTGAAATGTGACCGGAGAGCTGCATTTTAAATTTGATTTAATTTTAATTAATTAACATGTTCTAAAGTATATTCAAAACAATGTGGATACATGAATCTACTTCTTCAAGTATAAATTTTATGACATCTAAAGACAGATGGAGAATTTTGGCAAACATTTATCATTTGAATTGAGAAGTACTGTAAAGACAGTGGATTTTAAACACCTCCTACAAAAAATAGAAAGTATTTCTTTTTTTTCTATTGATTATGTGTTGAAATGATAATATTTTGGATATATTGGGTTAAGCAAAATATAGCTTTAGAATTAGTTTCACCAATTCTAGGCATACGCCCAAAGAATTGAGAGCAGGGACTCAAACAGATGCTTGTACACCAGTGTTCACAGCAGCGTTATTCAAACAGCCAAAAGGCGGAAAACCCCAAACATCCATCAGCAGATGAATCAATGAACAAAATGTGGTGTGTTTTATAAAATGAAATATTATTTGGCCTTAAGAATGAATGAAATTTTGACATGCTATGACGTGGATGAAACCTGACAGCATTACGCTAAGTGAAATAAGCCAGTCAGAAAAGGACAAATATTGTATAATTTCATTTATACGAAGTACTTAATAGAGGCAAATTCATAGAGACAGAAAGTAGAATGGAGGTCACCAGGGGCTGGAGGGAGGCGCATGGGGAGTTAGGGTTTGATGGGCACAGAGTCTCTGTTGGGATGATGAAGAGTCCTGGAGATGGGTGGTGGAGATGTTTGCACAGCTTAGACTTAATGCCGCTGAATTATACACATAAAAGTGGGGGAAATGTGAACTTTATACACATGTTACCACATTTTAAAATAAATTCATTTTACTTACCACCTTTTAGTTTTTGAAAATGGGGCTACTAGAAAAGTTAAAATTACATATGTGGCTTTCACATTATATTTCTATTTGACAGCACTGGGTTGGACAGTTGGAAACCCTGGGAGAGGAAAAATTTTCTGTGATGAAGGTTTCACCGATGTCTGTGGCACTGGAAAGGCTGTTTAGTAGGAGGGCAGGAGGGTAGCAGATAATGAGAAACCCAAGAATTTGGGATTTGGTGGAATATGTTATATAGAAAAAAGCATGTGAGAAAAAGCCTGGGTGGGAGAGGCGAACGCATATATTAGGATTCCATCTGGGAAGGGATCTATCTGTGGCTGAAGTGAGAACGTTCTAGAGATAGCATGTTCTCCACTGTAATGGGATAACTTGGCAGTAAGCCCAGCGTGGTGTTCCTTAATTGATGTGGGATCAAATGAGTACCATGTGTTTCCAATCTGAGGTGAGAGTCACAGGTGAGGCACAGGTAAGGCTGATCATGGGTACCGATTTCTTCGGTGTATTCATGGTGATAATTTATCTGCTCTGGCTTCTGCAGAGAAGCTCTAGCTTTGGGCAGTTTTCTACCAGTGCCACACATTTTATCTTTTACACAGAACTGAGAGAAGTCTCGTCCACTATGACTCTCTGATCCAACTATAAAAACTACTCATCCAAAATTACACCATTACCACTTTAAGAATGTTGCGCTTGGAAAAATAATTATCTTCATGTGTTCCACATTGTCCTGCTATTTGTGAGGTTTTCCACCACTTAGAAGCCAAGCAAACAATGACTCAAACTCAGGAATGTGCATGAGCCCAGGGACCAAAGCTGTGTGAGAAAGTGGTGGGACAATGGCAAGGACAAATTCAACTTAGTCTGATGCTCAGGAAACCAGTGTGAGATACATGATACAGAACTGCTGCAGGGTTGATGTCGTGGGTTCTCAGGGATCTGAGAACCCTGGCCCCAGCACATCCTTACAGTCCTCCACACGGTTTAGGAAACAGAGCACGTCTTGGCCTTGTCCCAGCTTAAGAATGGTCATGGCTGGAGCTAGAAAACCAGGTCTTCCCTGGTCAGAGTGATGTATGCTTCTTTGTAATTAAAGTTTCACTTATGTTCACCAGAGAAAAATCTATATACCCAGAATATAAGTTTAATGCTCTAAGAAAAAAGAAGGGGCAGTCTCTACCCAAATTAAATCAAAGCATAGTAGAACTGCTAAAACGTTTGCACCAAATAGGTTTTTATTTTCTTTATGTTCATTGCTATTTTAGATTAGTTTAGTGTAGCTTAGGTTTTTGTCTTTAAAGATCCCCATAAAGCCTGAGGTTATGTCCTAGTCTGACCCTCCCAATGGCTATCAAAAGTCAGTTCCTGGACCAACTGTCTATTGGCATGAGACGGCGTATGGCATTGTTAATGTTGGGTTGGCCAAAAAGTTCGTTTGTTTTTTTCCATACACTGGCTCTAGTAGCGCTTAGTTGTCTTTAACTTCGTTCAAAAACCATTTTGTTAGATTGTGTTGTGACAGCTGTCCTCTCAGTGTGTATTAAAAAAAAACTTATCAAAATTGGTGAATTTTTGTGTTGCCATTTCAATATTGAAAATGGAGGAAAATTGCAACATTTTTGGTATATTATGCCTTATTATTTTAAGACAGGTAAAAATACCATTTTTGTGCTAGAGCTTTCTTGTGGGATGATGCTACATGGTCAGGTAGGTCAGTTGAAATTGATAGCAATTAAATCGAGGCATTAACTGAGAACAATCAATGTTATACCATGCAGGAGATAGGCAACATACTCAAAATAAACAAATCAATGAAGTTATTGGTGAAAATGAAAAATGTGTCTTTTATTTTATGGAAAAAATATATATACTTTTTGGCCAACCAATACCATCTAAATTCCTACATCCTAGCTCTGGTGTAAATAGCATCTTTGGTGGGGCTTAACCCTTAGCTCCTGCTGTGATGGATGGAACATGGCTAGGTCTTAGCGTTATGTTTCTGGATATCACAAGTAATTGAGTTAGTAAACTGTACCATAGGGAATACAGAGATGAGAGGGCATGGGGCCTCTAGGAACTTTCATCTGGGAAATGTAAATAGCATGTTTCAGACAAGAAGGGACCAGGGGTTGTAGAGGGCTTAGTCCATTTTCGCCTTTGAGGTTGGGGAAACTGAGGCCTAGCATCAAGGAATCCCCATTAAGGTTATTCCAAATAATCCCTTTGGGACTCCTGGGCTCCTCCTCTGGGCCATGTGCTCCTCAAGGACAGGGCACAGCTTACCATCTTGTCGATGTCCCCAGGTTTCATGCACTGCCAGGTACAGGGTGGCAACACATTAAACGAATCTTGACCTCAGTGTCTTCCATACAGACTATGCCTCATGATATTTTTCCTCATTCAAAAGGTTTTTATTTAGTTTCTACTATGTGGTAGGCACTGTTCTAGGCACTTGGGAGATCAGGGAATGAAACAAACAAAAATCCCTGCCCTTGTAGAGTTAAGAAGTGTAATCACATCTTTACATTCCAGGAGTTTGGTACCTAGATGGTATAGGTACAAGGGTAATGTTGAGTGTCTCTGCTTTTAGCTTTAGTTCTTCTATACTCTTATTGCTAAAGAAACACATGATTGCTAATAGCTAAAGAAGTTTCAAATACCCGTCTTTTACTTTTTTCTGTTAAACTTGACTCTACATACATCTGAGCTTTGTATAGAGTTTTTTAAATTTTAGGGAACTGTTTAGGCAAAGACACAGTGAAGAAAGTGTATAGAATGTTGGGAGCTGATGAGTGGCCCATGTGGCTAGAATGTGGGGCATGTGGAGCTGATTGGCTGGAAATTAGGCAGAGAATTAGCTTGAGATTAGGGTAGAGGGCCTTGGGAGAAGCCATTTAGTTTTTGAGTAACTGAGGGTGGGTTTTTTTTTGAGATTTTGAGGGAAGAATACAAGTAAAATCTTTTCTGTGTTAGAAAGGTTTCTCTGGCTGTGGTGAGGATGAATAGACGGGGGTAAGACAAATGAGGAGCGTCTTACACAAGCCTGTAATGAAATAATGAACCTAGAGCAAGACAGAAAAAAATGAGAAGAGGAGCCCTTGCTGGAATGGCTCAGTTGGTTGGAACATTGTCCCATTCACCAAAAGGTTGGAGGTTCAATTCCAGGTCAGGACACACACCTAGGTTATGGGTTCACTCCCTGGTCAAGGCATTTATGGGAGGCAACCAATAGATGTTTCTCCCTCTCCCTCTCCCTCTCCCTCTTCCTCTCCCTCCCTCTCCCTCCCTCTCCCCTCCCTCTCTCCCTCTCCCCCCTCTCCCTCCCCCTCCCCCTCCCTCTCTCCTTCCCTCCCTCTCTTCCTCTAGCCTATTCCCTTCCTCTCTCTCTAAAATCAATAAACATTTAAAAAATGAGAAGAAGAAAAACTGCAGAAGTAGAAAGAACAGAACTACATGACTGACAAAGGAGAGAATTCATGCAGGTGATAGAGAAGTATCTTGGAGATTGTTGCTGATGCTAAAATGCAGGACAATGAGCAGACTTTTGATTGGTGGATGTGCGTGTTATAATAAATGCATTTTGGGTATGTTGTATTAGTTATCTAGAACAGCATATTGTTTATGCCAAGTAATTATATCCAGTTCAACTCAACACATTCCCTACCACTTCCCAAGTGTTAGAGATCAAACAAAGGTAAGACAAATTCTGCCTTAAATAACTTTCAGTCTGATGAAAGAAAAAATATAAACACAGACAATAAGAACAGGTAAAATACAACATTTTGTAAGGGTGGTACAGAAGCTATCAAGATCTGAAGAAAGAAAAGATTATAGTCCTTTAGGGGCAAACTGGAATGTTTAGAATAAAATAGGAAAACAATTTTTTAAAATAAAAATATATTTTTAAATGCCGGAAATAGCCATTAAAATAATTAAATTCAGAAACATCAAATTTTGACTCAGTGTGCACCCAGGTGTAGTACTGGATATACTATGAAAATCCGAGTGAATTCCTTCCCAGTGGGTGGCACAAAATGCACGAGTGAAAATCCACAGGGGCAAACAGCTAAGAAAAAGATCGGTAAAGATGGTTTGGGATATTCCAACTTAACGTGGTCTGTGTCTACGACTAGAGATGCGCAGACGTTGCTGATTTCTTGCTGCTGCTCCCGAACACTCGGACTGAAACACCACAATTGAGGCTTTCTTTGGGCCGCTCCGTTCCCAGGCAACGAGGGCACTCCTTTCAGCACTGCAGTGGACATTGTAAGCGCTTGGGCAAACCTCTTTTGAGGCTCATAGATTTTTTTTGGCGCTATTCTCCTGAGTTTATTTGATAAAAACAAATATGCTTTTTCTTCCAAACTGTCGGCAGTAAATTCTTCAGTGAGGGGTATGTGACAGCCAGGCTGTCCTACGTGATGACTCGAGGTCTGTCCCCTTCCCCTTGCATCAGTGTCCCTGGAAGGTTAGGCCTGGTTGGGTCTGGTACAGTTACAAATACTAGTGCCTTTTAAGCATTTAAAAAAAATATCCAGCCATTGTCTCAGAGGAGGCAACCGCTTCAGTGAGTATCAAGCATCATGTCAGCTCCTGCTCTTCCTGAGCAGGAGGGATGTCAGTTTCAGACTAGGTGCTTTCTCCTCCTCTTCTCGCTCCTTTGTGTAGTTCCCCCTTTTCTTAGCATGACAACAAGTTGCTTCTGGTCTTTCAGCCGGGCAATATTTTTTTCACATATCTAGTATCAGAAGATTTAGGAGTATTGTCCATAATTCTATTGGCTTTTTTTCTTTGTTGTGGATAATAAGCTTTGTTTTCTTTTCAGAGCCTTTGGTATTTTTTAAATCATTGTGAAGCTGGCTTCAAACAGCACATCGATCAAAAATGCAGACTTAGCTCCACAGGTCTGATTCTGTGTTCTCTCACTAGAGATAACAAGTCATTATTTTAAATTTGAGTGTTATCTGACCACCAAAAAGGAACACCTGCACTCCCTTACCTTTTGTCTTAGGACTAGGAGGGTAGTTGGAACCAGCAGCAGCCTTCCCAGCATCTCTCAGCCAAAGCCTTTGCCGGCTCTCAGGAAGGTGCTAATGGTGGCCTCAGCTGAGGATCATGCTCAGGTCTCCTTGGCAGGAGCGCTAATTTTGTCTGCTTTTTTTTTTTTTTTTTGAGTTGTTATTCAAGTATAGTTATCTCTACTTTCCTGCCACCACTTTCCCCCACACCACCTACCCCCACCTCCCAGCCTCAGTCCTTCCCCACTTTGGTTTTGTCCACGGGTCCTTTATACGTGTTCCTTGATGGCCCTTTTTCTTTTGTTTACAAGGACCCAATTTATACATTTATACATTAGTTATATACACACACATACACACACATCAATGTGTATATATATATTCCTAGAATATATATTTATACACACATATATGTCTATACATACATACATATACAGATACATATTCTCGGATTATATATATGTAGTTTCTCACTTTTTGCTTGACAAATTTTGTGGGTTTTTTTTTTATTTGAACAATGAATCCTTTGCGCCCTAGTTACCACTTTTGGAGGTGTCTGTTTCCCTCTGTTACACATTTACTGAACAACATCAACAACAAAATCCTGTGTCTGGTCATCATCATGAGACCTTTGGCCGCATTTCATCAATAGGTGAATGCCCAGGAGGGGAAATCACACCACTTGTCCCGTACTGACGAGAGTGTCTTAATGCATACACTTTTATTTTTAACGGCCTCGTATGTATAATTTGATTACTCTTACGCAAGGCAGGGTAGAAATGAGCAGTCCTAGATTATGCCAGGAGCTGTGAGTTTCATAAAAAACTTAAACCTGACCTGCGGCCACTCCGTTAAATGTACCCACACAATCATCTATGCAGGCCTTAAACATGATTTTCAGCAAATTTATCATCATTTTGTCATAAGGTCAGCATCCTTAATTGTTTCAGGCTTATTTATATAAACCCAATGGTCTCTCGGGGTCCTGATGGGCTGCTGCTATGGGTGGGGACAAGTGCATTTAGGAATCGTGAATTAAGAGAGGGATCACCCACCACGTCCTCCATGCTTTTTTTTTTTTTTTCTGGAACTGCGCATGGCCACTTCAATGGAGCCCAGACCTGAAACTTTAAATGTGTAATTGTGTTTCTGGAAACCACATGTAGGCAGCCACTACGATAAGTTCTTATCGGGCTCAGATGGAAGGGGAGAAATGATATTTCTGAGCTGTACTGACATCTGTGGAGTTAACTGAGCAAGGTGGGTCAATAATTAAACACAAGGATCTGAAAATTCAGAAGAGACTCCATTTTTGTCTTAGTTCCTTGGAGCAGCCTAATTGGCTGAAACTGTCAGCCCCCACTGTGGCCAAATCCATACCCCGTGCCAATTCAATTGCCAGTCGGAGACATAATGTACTTTCACAGTTCATTTAGGCAGAAAAATTTATGTGTGCGTTTTTACATTTTGTGTATTAATCACTTTTGTTTTTCTGTGTGGTGTTTTGTTTTCTGTGAAGCACTTAAAGTGCTTCAATTTCTGACCAAGAAAGATGCTATAAGAAAGAATGGAAAAATATCAATGTTTCCTAAACCCGTCGACTTTCTCAGTCGGAATGCCTTAGCGGAGTTTGAAGTTGTGACCTGCTACTTGTGATGTGGTAACCAGGGTGGGCCAGAAGATGAAGGCATCCGAGTTTCAGTGTAGGGGCGCACGCCTACAGCATGTGGATTTCAGAGTTTTTTAATGTTAGAAGGTTCTGAAGAAGAGTAGCAACAGCACACTACTAACCAGGAATAATAGCTAAATTAATTGGAATATTTCTGAGAATTCTTCTAAAACAAAACAAAACACCTTATAGGGTAGTTGTTTCATTTGTTTTTAAAAGGAGGACTTGTTTTTCCTCTTAATATATGTCTTAGCTCAGGTCCTCCTGAAAGCAGAGATAAAGGAATCCTGAATTAAGAGAGGGAATCACCCACCATGTCCTCCATGTTTCTAGTGATAAAGACAAGTAAGGCCAGGGGATTTGTGAAGCAATGCAGTGGCTGCTCACGGGCCACTATTTCACGACAAACTGCACAGAAGAGACTCTGCAGGCCCGGGTGGGCCTGTTCAATAGGCTGGCTTTATCTGGAGGAGTTTCAGGGAAGAACTGGGTTTCTGATTAGTCCACAGAAGAGACACATTGGGGGAACGTTCTTCTCAGTGCTACTCATCTCATTTCTTATTGATTAATGTTTACTCCATTAGTCTTTACTGATTAAGGGCACCCTCTCCCCACTGCTGGGTTGTTGGCTCCTCATTGGCTACCCAAAAAGCCAAATTCCATACTCCAAAGTCTGATGCTTTGAACCTGAAAGTAGAGGCCAACCTCGTGGGTGGTTTCAGCCTAGAGAAATAAGAAAAGGAAGTAACTAAGAAATTCAGAGAAGGCCAGCTGGATCTGTTCCTAGTAGAGACACAGCAAACTAGAAGAGGACACAGCCACAGGCTGCTCCTGACCACAGTAGGCTCTCTGGCCAACAGCTAAGGGGCTCTGAGGAATCTTTAACTTAGAAACCAGTGGAGAAGCCAGATCTGCGAAGACACATTCAGCCCAGGACTATTTAGTCTCAGCAAAGCCAGGTTGGCATGCAGCTACTGAGCACCGTCGTTATCTTCTCAGATGCTCTGAACAACAGGAACTGCTGGCTGGAGAGACGCCCTGAGCTGCAGGCGGGTGCTGTTGCAACCCTGTTTGCAATAGCAAAGAGCTGGAAACAATCCATTCAGCTCAGTTAAACAAGGGGATTCTAGCCAGCGGTTGAAAAAGAATGCAGCATCTCTTAATATTCTGACATAAGAATGTATCTGTCTTTTCAAATACATTGAAAAAGGATACGTGTTACCAGATTCCATGGGGGTGGGAGGTGGATAATATTATATAGGCTTCTACCTGCATTAAAAATTTCTCTAAGGATACAGAAAAACCTGTTGAAAGATATTGTTAGCATGAAAGCTCTCAGGAGGGAAACCAGGGGCAGATCTTTACTCTCTGCGTTATGCACATCTATACTATTTGAATTATTTTTAACATACACATTGATTTTGAAATGAAAAGAAAAAAAATAAAACGTTGTTTCTATAATTAACAATACTGTTTGATACACTTAATTTGTTTATAGGGTAGATCTTGTGTTCTTACTAAAACATGAGCTAAAACATTTTGAAAGGTAAAATGAAAAAGAACATGTGAAACATGCTTGAGGTAGAAACTGTTAAAAATATAAAAAGTGTGAGGAGAATACTACTCCCCCAAATCCCTTGCCAATAACCACGGTCTCTACCAACCACAGGCAGCCACAATGAGTATTTTGTGCTGTTTCTTCTATTTAGTATACTCTCTGTGTCTATACATTCATAATTATAATTTTAATTTGAATGAGATCATACATATGTATAGTTTGTCACTCCATATTTTATTGAGTCAGTATTTTTCCAGGTTTAAAAAAAAAAACTATAAAGCACCATTTGTGATGACCATATAATATATTTTGCGGCTATACCATAATTTGTTGACTCATGCATTTGTTCCTTCACTGACCTTCTTAAGCTGTTTTGGGCTCTAACCACATCACAGTGTTTTCCTCCTAAGATGGGGAGGTGTGTGTGTGGGGGGGGGGTGGAGGATGGCTTGGGGACCACCTGGCAGTGTTTTCCGTATGTGTTGGCATCCTCTAGAGAGACCTCCATGACTGTCATTTCTAAACATTATTGCCTTTCATCACTGTCCAGCTCCTGAGCCAGCTCTGTGTTACCATTGCCATTGTTGGTCATGGTGGTAGTGCAGTACGTTTGGTTCCCGGCATTGCTGTCCCCTGACGATGCCATATGTCTTTGTTCATGGTCTGTCTCCCTACCTGGACTGCAAGGTGCACAGATGGCAGGGCTTTTTGTGCTCCCGTTGTCCATGGTAGCTGCTCCTGTTGTCTGGGTAGCTGTGCCCAGATCAGCGCTGGGTGCGTGGCAGGTTGTCAGTAAATATGGGTGTGCAGGAGGAGGATCCTCATTGCTTTGCTCTCTCTTTTCTACTTCAATAAAAGTTATTGCAATTTAATTCCTAAGTGTAAATACTACCTAAGCAGCCCTTGTGGAATCAGTATGATATATTTCTTGGGTTCCTACCATTTGCTCTTAGAATTACCAAGTGTTAGACCTAGATAGGGACCCTTTGCGTGATCTAATCCCTCCTTTTACAGATAAAGGGGTCACTGAAGTTTACTGCAATGCTAAGGGTGGAGAAACAAAGGTGGGGAGGAATGAAAGTACTTAACTTTTCAATAAGTTTACAGTCTAGATGGAAAGAGAAGATTAAGACATGAGGGAATGATAAACAGGTTGAGACCACATATCATTATTTGTGAAATTGTGTGTGTAATTCCATTTCTACCTCTAAGGGTTTTATAATCTCATAAAAGGCTAAACAAGTGATACAGTTACAGTGTTAAATAAAGACCAAAGCAATGAGGGCTGCAACAGGGAGATACACTTTGGGAGCAGACTGGAAGGAAGGACTTGCTTTGTTTGGAAGCATCGAGATGGTTTCCTGGAGGAAGGAATATTGAAGCTGGTGTTGAAGGATATGAAAGAATGCTGGTCGGGGTGGGGGCATAGGGATGAAGGCATTAGAGCAGAGTTAACTATGCAAGTAAAGGCGTGGAGAAATGAAAATGCTTGGCTGCTTAAAAAATGGCGACTCTCTGGCACGGAGAAGTCAGTAGAGAGACACAAGAGTAGTGGACGGAGAGGTGGAGAGGTCTGCAGCCAGAGTGCCCCTGTGCTGAGGGTTGCACTTCATCAGTTAGGCAATGGGGGACACTGGGAGCTTGTCAGTGTCTCCCATTACAGGGATGTGACAAGATAGGATCTGTGTTTTAGAGGAGTGAGGAGGTGAAGAAAAGAAATAGAAGCAATTAAGAAACTTTGTAATTAACAATTACAGTACGAGTTAGTGGATATCTGAATTAGGGAATCCTTGGAAATGAAGTAGAGATGGTTTTAGAGGTACTTCATAAGTAAATCTAGCAGAAGGACTGGGCACTTGCATGAGTCCTGTGTTTATAGGTAAGATAAACAGAAACTGGGAGAATCTCTGGATGTTCAGATTGTGGCCTGAGCAAGCAAACTAGGGGAGGAGCAAACAAACACACAAAAAGCAACAACAAAGCAACAATAATAAAGTAAGCAAAGTGAATCTCTACCCCCACCCACCCCCAAGTAATTCAGGTCCTTTGTGTTCTAAGAGCCCCAACAAAAAAGCTGCAGGTGGAAAGGCCCAGGTGGGCCAGCTCAGCTTTTCTGAGCTCTCCCTGTTCCTCACTCCTTGGAAGAAGGTGCTCTGAAGGGTCGCTCTGCCTGAGGCAGGAAAGCCTTTCCTGGTCTGTACACAGTCATCTTGCTGCAAAGGACAGAACCCTTCCTCGGCCATGCTAGAAAAGAAACCATCACAGCTCAACCACTACAGGATGCTCTGTGACTCTCAGCCCTCCACTCGCACTAAACTGTCACTCAAATGATATCCACACACACCATTGGTTTCCACCCCTGACAAGACTGTGTTGGACTGGATGTGACATTTTGCTCTTTTCTCAACTATATACACGTATACCCTCTTGTTGCTTACTTAAAATTTCTCCTTTCCAAAAAACTTTCTTGATTGAATTCTATCCTTCTACTACAAAATCTCCGACCTACTTTTTTTTCAGTGTATTGTCGTAGCTGTGCTTAGATTTACTGTACGTGTGCCCTGTCTTTGTTACTTGATTGTAAGCCCCTTGTGGGCTGTCCTCTGCTCAACCCCTTTTTGGTGACAACTAAATAGTGCCCAAAACAGACAAAGCTGGATACTAGTTAAAGCACAAAGGGCAGATTTTAATCAGTACTATACTATTGCAATAAGGAAAAGAGTGTGTAACATGAACTGAACTCAGCTGTTATTTGTGCAGAGGTGACTGGGTGTTTTAAAGAGAGAATGGGGGACTGTGGAGGAGGCGGAGCAAGGCTTCATAGAATCAGGGAATTGAAAACGGAACCAGAAAGTGAGGGGAAAAGGGGTTGGTCCATGTGAAATCCGCCTGGGTTTGCTAATTGGCACTTAATTTAAAAACAAAAAAATTGTCCTGGCTGGTGTGGTCAGTGGATTGAGCGCCGGCCTGCAAACCAGAGGGTTACCAATTTGATTCCCAGTCAGGACACATGCCTCAGTTGCAGGCCAGGTCCCCAATAGGGGGTGTGCGAGAGGCAACCACACACTGATGTTTCTCTCCCTCTCTTTCTTCCTCTCTTCCCCTATCTCTAAAAGTAAATAAATAAAATCTTAAAAAAATTTTTTTAAATTTTCAATTATAGTTGATATAAAATATTATATTAGTTTCAGGTATACATAGAGATTAGACATTTATATAATTTACAGATTGATTCCCCCTAAGTCTAGTACCCACCTGACACCATACATAGTTATCATAACTATATTCCCAATGCTGCACTTTACATCCCCATAACTATTTTGTATAACTGCCAATTTGTATTTCTTAAATCCCTTTACCTTTTTCACTCAGTCCCCAACCCTACTCCCTTCTGGCAACCATCCGTTTGTTCTTTGTTTCTATAGGATTGTTTCTGTTTTATTTGTTCATTTATTTTGTTTTTTATATTCCACACATAAGCAAAGTTATATGGTCTGTGTGTTTCTCTGTCTGACTTAATTCACTTAGCTCAGGACACTTTAGGCCATCCATGTTGTCCTTAGTGGTAAGATTTCATTCTTATTTATGGGAGTAAATATTTCAAGTAATATTTCATTGTATATATGTACCACATCTTCTTTATACATTCACCTATCCTTGGGCATTTAGTCTGTTTCCGTATCCTGGCTATTGTAAATAATGCTGCAGTTTACATGGGAGTGCATATATCTTTTTGGATTAGTGTTTTGGATTTCTTCAGATAAATACCTAGAAGTGGGATTGCTGAACCATACGGTAGACCTATTTTTAATTTTCTGAGGCACATCCATGCTGTTTTCCATAGTTTCTGCATAGTGGATTTGCAATCCCATGCATAGTGCTTACTGAAGTCAGGCTGCTTACGCTCCGGTGGAGATCAGGACACAGGGCCTGCCTGTCTTCAAGTGTTGGCTGGAACGAACAATAAATGATGGCATCATGTTTTTTCCTGCTACGGAACTGAAATTATACAACATGAGCTCTTTTGTGTCTGACTTCTTTCCCCCAATATAAAGTTTATGAGATTCATTTATGTTGCTGCATGTTATCAGTAGTTTGTTGCTTTTTATTTTTAAATTGCATCCCACTGTACAAATAAACCAGCATGTTTATTCTACTGGTGCATACCTAGGCTGTTTCCAAATTTTGGATATTATAAATTGAGCTGCTGTAAACAATCTTGTACATGGCTTTTTGTGGACATATGTTTTCATTTTCTTTGGATAAACACTAGGAAGGGTGTTACTGGGTCATAAGATTCTTAGATGTGTGTTTAACTCTTTAAGAAACTTCAAAGAGATTTTTCAAAAATGGTTATATGGTTATACCACTTTATAGTTCACCAGCAATGCCAAAAGTTCTATTTGTTCTATGTGCTTGCTAACATTTGTTTTTCAATCTTTTAAATATTAATTATCTCATGAGTGTACAATGACATCTTATTGTAGTTTTAATTTGTGTTTCCCTAACAACATAATCATCTTGAGCACCTTTTTAGTGCTTATTGGACATTCATGTACCTTCTTTGGGAAGTGTTTGTTCACATTTTTTGCCCATTTAAAAAATTGGTTGTTGTTTTATTACAGGTTGTTTTTTTTTTATTCTGACTAAAAGCCCTTTGTCAGATTTACATGTTGTGAATACTTTTGCCTGGTCTTTGGGTTGTCTATTCATTTCCTTAATGGTGTCTTTTGATAAACAGAAGCTTTCATTTTGATGAAGTCCCAACGTTTCATTTCTTTTTATGGTTAATGCTTTGTATCTCCTCTCTGCCTATCAAATGTTATGAAAATATTCTATATTTTCTTCTAGAAGCTTAATAGGTTTAGCTCTTACATTTGTGTTGATTATATATCCTGAATTAACTTTTGTGTATCGTGTGAGCTAGAAGTTAAGCATTTCCCCTCTAATTTCGACACCTATTTATTCCAGCACCGTATACTGAAAAAATTTTTACTTTCTCCATTGAGTTGCTTTGGTGCCCATAGTGCAAACCATTTGACTGCCGTGTCGATGCAGCTCTGTTCTACTGAGCTAATTGCCATTCCTTTAGCTAATACCACACTATCTTCATTGCTGTGTCTTTATGATAAGTCTTAAAGTTAGGTGGTGTAATTCCTTAAACTTCATTTCTTCTTTCAAGGTTGTTTTATTATTCCATATCTTTTGCATTTCTGTATAACTTTAACATTCAGCATATCAATATCTACAATAAAGCATGAAGTTTTGATAGGTTTATAAATTAAAATCCACTCTCTTTGGAAATATTTAAAGACTGCTATATTAATTTCTCCTTGATTTTAATTCCTCAGACTCTAGTTTTTGCTCAAATGTGAAATTTAATCCTTTCAGTGGCTTCAGGGAAAAAGAAGAAAGGAAGATAGAGGAGAGGTGGGAAAATGTGTGAAAAATGCAGAATGAAGCAGCCCATGGGGGCTGAACTTTCTGGGAGGATGGGAGTGTGTGGGGGGTTCTACCTCTAAGTTCCCGCCTTCTCAGTGGAATATGTTAAATGACCTGTATGTAATCTTAATGGGTAGCCATTGGTCTCATTACACCAGCACATCAATATTTCACACAAGATGTAGAGCTACTAAGACATTTCAATGTCTCAACACCCTTCTCTGACCAGGTCCAAAATGGAGTATAGACAGAAGTTGGAATTTGACTTAAGGACCGTAGAAAGGGGGTCACTTTTGAATAAAGCACAGAAACGCTTTTATTATCAGCCATTCACTCTCTTTCTTTAAACTTGCTGTTGCTCATTTGACACATATTACCTCCCTCCAGATTATTTATGTTTCACACCAGCATCATAATTGATTTTCAAAGGAAAACAAAAGGTTTGCAAGTGTTTTCCCAACTGCAATAATTTTCTTTAATTTAATCACAGTCTTTGGTACTTGTAGATAATCACGCTTTTATTTCCTAAAACTAAAGCATAGTTTAGCTATTGTATCTTCCACTGTGTGAAGCAGGCATTTCAGTTCCTCTTAGTACAGCAAAATATTTCATGCTAAACCAACTAATATCTAGACTGAATAATTAAAGTTTGCCTTCCATTGCCAGCATATCTTTGTTCTCATACTGTACTGACTTGTCACTTCACATAGCCGCGCAATTAAGAACACTTTGTATTTGATGAATCTTTCTATTAAAAATGGCTGAGTTGCTGTGAGAGAGACTAGACTTAGGATAAGTTGTCTCGGTCAGCATGGTGGCTCCATTCCACATAGTCATTCAGGGATTCAGGCCTTTCTGTCATGTTGTCCTGCCTTTCTGTAGGGCACTGTCCTCATTTGCATGGCTGAAATTGTGTCAGGGACAGTTTCATGTTCCAGCTAACAAGCAGGGTGCACTGATTATCCCAGTCCAGTTCCACAAGTGGGACACATCACTTCTAGGCCATGTTAGTTGCAAGTGAGGCTGGGAAATGTAGTCTAGGTGGGCAGCTATGTGCCCAGTTACAATTTATTACAATGGAAGGAAGTGAGAACGGGGGTCAGTAAATAATCAACAGACCTCAAGCTCCTTCAAGGTTCAGCGGAAATTGTAAAGGACAATTTAGAATATGTTTGAACTTTTAACTGGCAATGATCCTGAGCATAAATAATGCAGCTGTGGTATGTAGTATGGATCTTTCTTATGTACTCGTGTAGTTTATACAAAATATAGTTATCTGTGTTCTGAGCAAAAACAGATTTTAAAAAGCAATTTTAAAATATGAACCTCAGGACAAGAATATCTTTAAAGAATAGATTAAGAAAAAATAACAAAAGGGAAAAAAGGACAAAAAAGAGAAGAAATATTTTTAGGTAGTATGTACATAATACAGTACTGATCTTGAACAATGCAGGTATCCTATGTGATCACCGAAGGCCTACCCCAACCTACTGTAGTGAACCTGTCAGAGTCTGGAGACCACCTTATGTTTGAAAGTTTAAGTGTATGCCTTTGCCTTGTTAAATATGGCCATGCCCGTCTTATTTCCACTTTCATCTGGTGTGTTTCCGCACTCACCCATTCTTTATCCTTCTCCCTGATTTTTATTGTAATTGAAATTGTTCTTTCAATTAGCGACTCTTTTCTCTTAGTACTCCATTTCCATCCTCTAATTTTCATCCTACAAACAGTGTTGCTTTCTCCCCCATTAGACTGTCAGCTCCATGAGGGAAATGACCATGTGAGTTCTCTCTATGACCACGTTCTAGCAAGTGTCTGCCAAGTGAGAGATTCTGAACAAATCCTTGTTTAGTGAAGAGATGAGAGGAAGACAAAATGTAAAATACACAGTTTAACTTAAAAGCTTAAATCACACCTCCTAATTTTTTATTTTATGTTTTAGGCTGGGATCAGAAACTATTTTATTTGAATTTAAGCATGCTGTAGTTCTAGCATACCCCCATACAAAAGTGGAATATATATATATATAAATATATATTTATATACACTTTTGTTCCAATATATGTATTAGAATATATATTATATTCATATATATAGTAATACTGATTTAGGAATGATAAGTAGCTTAAGTTTATGCATTTAGTTTGAGGACATACTTTTAAAAGCACAGAAAAGTGGAAAGATGTATAATTTATCTTATATCCAGGATTCTTTAATAATTGCCATCCGAGATAGTATGTGCCCAGCTTCCTCTGCAAACAAAAGTTTCTGCCATCTGAGCTCATTCCTGAAACAGTGTGTCTCAGGAGATGCGCCTTCAGCAAACTATCCCTGGAGAATCTGGGCAAGCAAACCAAGCTGTGGACTCTTCTTCCCTCCAGGACACATCAATTTTGGTACAAAGAAATCAGGTTAAAACAAATGACAGGAAGAACATGAAATGGAGGAGAAGAGAAGCTTTAAACTGAAGATCAAAGACAACTGATGTATTTCTAGCCTCGGTTTTTATGCTTTTTCTATGTGAACTAATTCATGCATGGTTTCAGTATCTCTCAGTGTTGAATACCCCTCCCATCTCTCAGACAAGTTCTCTCTCTTTGATGCCTCAGATTCAACATCTAAAACAGAGCACCTTCACCTGCAAAAGTGTACTCGACTGTTCTCCCATCTCTCCAGTCACTGAAAGAAGACATCATTTAGTCACACTTGATCTCTTTCCCTGCTCCACTACTAGAACTCTATTGAATTGCTCTCTAAAATCTCTCAGTGCTTTCTCCTTTGCTCGCTTTCCTGTTTCTTACCTGAATTTAAGATTTTCTCATCTGGTTGTAATACTTCCCTCACTGACATGACTGCTTTGCCCTAATTCATCTCACTTTTATTCATTCATTTGAAAGAATATTTGGTCCTTAATGGGAAGTGGGCCAGGCTGCCCTAGCTGGTATGGCTCAGTGGCTTGGAGTGTCACTCTGTAACCCGGTCAGGGCACATACCTAGGTTGTGGGCTGGATCCTTGGTCCCCCATTCTCTGTCTGGGAGCATACGAGAGGCAACCAATTAATGCTTCTCTCTTGCATCAATCTTTCTCTCTCTCCCTTCCTCTTTTCTGGAAGCAATGAAAAAAATGTCCTTGGGTGAGGATTAAAAAAAAAAAAGAAGTGGGCCAGGCACTGGAGATATCAAGAATACTAAGACATAGCCCTCCGCCTCAAAGGGCTCCTAGTCTATTACACGATGTAGACATACAAGTGATTAGAGAATAATTTGATAATTGTAGTGATAGAAATATACTCAGGGTATTATACCAGCATTGAGAAGGGCACAGAGCCTATTTGGGTGGTATGTGCAGATGTGAGTGAGTGTGTGCTGATTGGCAATGACTCCTTGTAAGGTGGTGACACTGCTGGGACTTAGAGGAGGAAGGTGTCGGGGAGGTTGTGATGATTGATGAGAGAATAGAAAGTTAGAGAGAAGGGACATTTCAGGCTGAAGAATCTTCCTAGTAAAAGCACAGGCACAAGGAATAACATGGTGTGTGTGTGTATGGGCCAACAAATATTTTTATATTGCTAGTACATCTGGGGTCCATTGGGGGTGGGCAGAGATGAGACTGTGTAAGTAGGCAAAGACCAGATTGGAGAGGGCCTTGTATTCCCAGTTAGGGACTTTGGACTTAATCTGGAAAATGAAGGAGATCCCCTGGTGGTTCCATGCCAGACAGTAACAAGGGCGTATTATCACTTAAGTGTATTATTCTGATGACAATCAGGTGGATAGATATGAGAAGATTTCTGCTATAGTAGAATATATGAACTAGGACAGAGAAGGCATGGAGTTGGGAAATATATAGGCAATAATGTCAGCAGGACCTGACAATTCTCTCGACGTCCAGTTTGAGGAAGAGGGAGAACAGGGATAATGGGATTCTAGATGGCATGTGTGGAGACACCATCATTAGAGCTAGAGACTGTGACAGGAGGGACACACCTGGTGGAAAAAACAATGAAGTCACTTTTGGATGATTCTGAGGTACTTGTGGGATGGTCAGCAGGCAGCTGGATATCAATATCTGAAAAGGAAGGGACCTGGCCCCAGATGTCCTGGGTAGTGGCCATCATTTGTCTGCGATGGGCTGTCCCTGCGAGATGCTTGGTTGTAGGCAAGAACAGCCCCCGGATAGGTGGATAGGTGCAAAGTGAAGCAGATACCAATGTGCTCCACGCCCTGCTATGAGATTTCAACTTGGCAATGTGATCCTAGCTCTCCAGTCTTCTGCAGCTTGGTATATCTGTGGGCTAGTTAAGAGGGAATTTTTATTGATGATCCTGGTAACTTTGACCCTAAGAAAAGTATGGATTAATGATTTTAAAACCCCTTTTCCCATTACAAACCTGTTTCCGATGCTTTTTGTCCCTGGCACACTTGTCCATTATAATTGATCCAGCCTCTCAGCAGGAAGAATGGAATGGACCTAAAATGAAGACAGTTTTCCCTTTGACTGGAGGAGGAGGTTGGGGTGGCCGAGGGAGAGGGTAGTGAAGTTGGCGCAGAGGGCCATTAGGTGGGCTGCGGATTCTCAATTTATTTTATTTGGTCTTCATTTGAGGTTGTAGTATTTCTTCCATCTTTTTTTATCCTCCCCAAGTCAGATTAAAAAAAAAAAAGAGTGTTGTCCTTATAATTTCATTAAGCATTTGGGCTTACTGAGACTATACTATGTGCCCAGTACTGTTGTCTGTGCTTGGGATTTAAAACGACCATGACACAGCTCTAGTCCTCAAGAGTCAGCATACAACGGTAGTTCTCGATGCTAGCTACACTTTGCTCTAGATAATGCTAGAGTTATGTGGAGCTTTAAACTGCCCAGTGTCTCACCCCAGATCAACTGCATCGGAGTCCTTGGGGTAGGGTTTGGATATCAGAAGTTGTGTTTTTAACCTTTATATTATGGAAAAGTTAAAAATAGAACTTTATCAGATAGATAAAGATATCAAGAATAGGGTAATGGTGCCCTTCCCCATGTATATATGCCCCAGATTCAACATGGATCAACAAATGGCCAACCTTGCCCTGGCTGGGTAGCTCAGTTGGTTAGAGTGTTGTCTCAATATGCCAAGGTTGTGGGCTTGATCCCTGGTCAGGGCACATACAAGAAGCAACCAATGAATGCACAAATAAATGGAACAACAAATGGATGTTCCTTTTTCTCTCTTTCTCTCTCTCTCCCTCTCTCTCTAAAATCAATCAATAAAAACATGTTTTTTATTGTAGGCTGTAAAATTCTCTTGAAATACTTTTTTATTATTTTATTTTATTTTATTCTATTTTATTTTATTTTTTGACAGAATTCAACACCCTTTAATGATACGGTCATTCAATGAACTAGGACTAGACAAAAATTATCCCAATGTAATAAAGTCACACATGAAAAACAGGAAGCAAACATCATACTCAGCTGTGAAAAGCTGAAAGCAAAATAAATCACTGTTGTTTTACACCACTGAGTTTTGGGTGATGTTCTTTATGCAGTAATACATCCAAAACAGAGTGAATAAATTGAAGATTCACTTTGAGGCTTATTACAGTGTGTGACATGAGGTAGAAACCCAAGCTAATTCTTAACTCCAGTGTCTTAACCCTCATACATTTCTTAAGACTGAAGGTTACGTCTTACTTGTATTTTGTTCCAGCATCAAAAATAATGATAATACATAACAGGTACTAAAAATGTTTCTTGAATCTATATATTCACTTTGAAAAAGTGTCATCTTGACTGCATCGATCCTTCTCAAGCAAGATTTATCTTGTCTATATTCATGTGTGCCTTAATCAATAAAAACATTTTGTTAAAGGTCATTTTACTTCTTTCATAACCTCCCCCATACTTTCTCACTATTGGATTGTTTTATAGAAAAATTTCCAAAAGTCTATCAACTCATCCTTGATTACTTTGATATGTATCTTGAAAATTATTTATAAAACACAATATCTTCATCATACCTAACACAATAAATAAAATTCCTTAATGTCATCAAATATCCAGTAGGTTGTCAAATTTTCCCAATTGTCTCATAAACAACTTTTAGCAGTTGGTTTGTTTGAATTAGAATACAAGCAATGTTTACATATTGCATTTGGTTAATATACATTTTACATTTATGTTAATTTATAGGCTCCTCATCAATCATTTTTCTCTTCTTTGCCATTATTTTTGAAGAAACCTCATCATTGTCTTGTAGAATTTCTCACATTTTGGATTTTGCTCACTGCATTCACATGGTCCTATCATATTATTTAGTTTCTTGATTTCATGAAAACCAATAATTAGATCTATTCCATATTCAAGTTGGGATTTTTAGAAAAATATGTCTTAGGTGATGGTGTGTTTCCCATTGTATCACATCAATAGGCACATCAAATCTCACTGCCTGTCTCTTTGTGATCAGTGGGTGTATCTTAAAAAGAGAGCAAATCACTAATATTATAAAAAACTAAGATTTCTAGCAGAAGAAAAAAGATATGTACACATAAAATAAAAAAAGGCAAAAAACTAAACATGGATCTGCCTTTTGACCCAGCAATTCCACTGCTAGGATTATATCCTGAGAACCTATGCACCCCAATGTTCATAGCAGCACAATTTACAATAGCCAAGTGTTGGAAGCAACCTAGGTGCCCATCAGTAAATGAATGGATCAAAAAACTATGGTACATTTACACAATGGAATTCTATGCAGCAGAAAGAAAGAAGGAGCTCCTACCTTTTGTGACAGCATGGATGGAACTGGAAAGCATTAAGCTAAGCGAAATAAGCCAGGTGGTAAAAGACAAATACCATATGATCTCACCTTTAACAGGAACCTAAACAACAAACAAGCAAAATATAACCAAAGACACTGAAATAGAGAAGAGGCTGACAGTGATCAGAGGGGAGGGGGGAGGGAATTTGAGAAGAAAAGGGGAAGGGTTTACAGGAACAAGTATAAAGGGCACATGGACAATAGCAAGGGGGGTGGAAACAGGAAGGAGGTGGGCAGGGCTGTGGGGGTGGGCTGGGATGGGAGTAAAAGACAGAAAACTGTACTTGAACAACAATTAAAATTTTTTTAAAAAGCAAATAAAACCTTTAACCCTAAATTTAAATTGGAAAGGTCAGAATAAAATCCTAATATATATTTTTTCCTTTAAGAAATATGTATTTCTTAACTGTGCACAAAAAGGGCCTGTGAAAAATAACCAGTTTAGGAGCAATGGGCACCTTTAAACCCATATTATAGTTTCTAAACACCATTCCTCATAAAAAGGTGTCAAAACTCCATGGAGAATTGCATGGGTCAGGTCTGAAGCAGAAAATACAGGAAATGAGACTGGAGTTTCCTTGCCTTTCCTGTATGTACTTGAAGATATACAAGCAGTAAAAGAAGAAAAGTTCTTTATGGAAAATTCTAATAAATGAAAAAAGAATAAAAGACTTAGTTCCAAAGTGCCAAGTTAGGTTCTTTTGTTTGCATTGCCTATTTTACGCTTTTATTGTAAAAGGGAGGGATTATAATTTTGGGATCCTCCTCGTGCCAGTCTTTGGGATGATGTGTGCCTTGCCCTAACACCCCTCCATCGTGAGCACTGAGGGGTCAGACTGAAGGGGCCCATTCTTCAGTGATCCCTGGGAGGTTGTGCTGGTATCAGCTGTGCTGGATCAGCCTTCCTCTCAATGGCACCAACTCTTCCTGGGAAACTCTCTTCCCAGGTCATTAATAACAGCAAAGGGATTCTATTCCCAGAGGCCTTACCCCCTGCTGAGGGTTCCTGCTGAGGATTTCCTGGGATTCCCTTGAGTAATGAGTAATTAACCATCCCAACAGCTGCCATACTACCCCTAGAGGATTTATCTACCCCCTGTGATTCCTAATATGTTGACTATCTTCCAGAAAGTTACAGTGACTGCCTGGCCAGATGCTCTGCTCATTGCACAGTTGAGTGTAAATATGGGCAGGTGGAAGTAGTATGGAAATCAGGCCTGGTAGCACAGTGTTCACCAGGAAAAACTCACGAACACAGGGTTGGTCTCCCCTTGTCCGTCCTAGGTGGAGCAGAACACCAGACTCCCTCTTCCTATGAGGTGGGGCATTTAAGCTAAAAGATGGAAGAGGTACTGGTCCCTTTCCTGCCATCAGGACTGGGCACCATAGCAATATAGTGTGGCATCTCCTAGTTTCTTGTCTGTTGCTGCTGGATCTGTTTCCAAGTTGGGAGAATAATGGACCCTCTCATAGTGTGATCAGACAGCTGGGGTCCAAGCCTTGCAGTTACAGCACTTTGAGGTGATATGCTGGTGGCAGATTTTCCATGTGAGTCTTCAGGATGGAGGAAGTTGCAGCCTCAACCCCAGCCCCAGCCCCCGCATCATCAGGATGAGGGGGATGATGGGATCCAAGTCAAGCAGAATTAATCATCTTAAACACAGGGCCACAGTGGTTTCCTGGGAGCTTTATAGGAGGCCCACTCCTTCTCTGGGAGACTAGCCTGTGGGGGTCAGTACTGGGCGCATTAATCCTTTCATCTCTGTACATTTGGGTGGTTTTCGGGCTTTTGCTGTTGGAAATAGGGCTGCAATAATTAGCCTAATGTGCTTCTTGTTTTGGAAATTCTCATCGTATGTTTGAGATTGAGTCCTGGAAGTGGGATTGCTGCGTCAAAAGTCATTTGCAATTTTTAAAGCAATTCCTTAGTCTCTCTTTTAGGGATTGTGCTATTTCATTAGAACTTTAAAACATTCTCTAAGCCAGGGATCCCCAACCCCTGGGCTGTGGACCCATACCTGTCCATGGCCTGTTAGGAACTGGGCAGCTGGGAAGCTCGCCTGAGCTCCACCTTCTCTCTCTGCCCTTCGTCCCCTGCCACATGCCCTCACCATGGACATACAGGTCCCTGGTGTCAAAACGGTTGGGGACTGCTGCTCTAAGCAATTCTCATGCATGCATAGGCTGTATTGAGAAACACTGGTCTAGAATAGATTTCTGAGAATTTCTTATATCACTTGAAAATTATTTAGACTCTTCCATTTCTTGGTAAATCTCTGATTAGTTAAAAAAAAAAAAACCCTGTCAAGAAAGAGGAGGAATTGATTTTAATAATATATTTTATTTCATCCAATATGTCTAAAATATTTCAACATGTAATCAATATAAAATTACATTTGGGATATTTTACACTTTTTTGTGCTAATCTTCAAAATCCAGTGTGTATTTTATACCTGTGACTCATTTCAATGTGGACTAGCCATATTTCCAATACTCATAGACACATGGAGGCTGGTGGCTGCCATGATGGACAGCCCAAGGCAAAGTAGCACCCTCCTCCTCACAAGGCCTTCATTACTTTCATAGCACTTATCATAACCTAAAATGATCTTATCTATTCATTCTTTATGTGCTTGCTATTTGTCTTCCCATCTATAATGTGAGCTCCATGAGAACAGGCTTTATATCCAGTTCACTGCTGCATGCCTGGCCACCAGTACTAAAAAATATTTTTTTAAATGGATACATGCTTACTTGTTAAATAGATGATTAAATGGCTCAATAATTGAAAAAAATGGCTAAGGCTGCCTGAGAGGCATCTGAATGTTTGATCCCTGCCTTACCCAATCACTTTACTCATCTAAGCCTGTAAAAGATACAATAATTAGCAATTTGAAGGGGTTGTGCTTGGCTGGTGTAGCTCAGTGGATTGTATGCAGGCCTGTGAACCAAAGAGTCACCGGTTTGATTCCCAGTCAGGGCACATGCCTAAGTTGTAGGCCAGGTCCCTGGTAGGGGGGTGAACAAGAGGAAACCACACATTGATGTTTCTCTCCATCTCTTTCTCCCTCCCTTCCTGTGTCTCTAAAAATAAATAAATAAAATCTTGGAAAAAAAACTTGAAGGGGTTGTAAGAATTAAATAATAGTGTGTAGAAAATTGTTTCATAAACTGTTCCAGCCAAGATGGAGGCATACGTGGGTACACTTTGCTTCCTCGCACAACCAAAAGAAGGAGAACAACAAATTTAGAAACAAAAAACATCCAGAACTGACAGAAAAATCAAACTTTATGGAAGTCCAACAACCAAGGAGTTAAGGAAGAAACATTCATCCAGACTGGTGCACCGAGAGAAAGAAATATGCCCCAAATGAAAGGACAGATCAAAATTCCAGAAAAACAACTAAGCACTGAAGAGATAGCCAACCTATCAGATGCAGAGTTCAAAACACTGGTAATCAAGGTGCTCACATAAATGGCTGAGAATGGTTGCAAAACAGAGGAAAAAGTGAAGTCTATGAAAAGTAAAATAAAGAAAAATATATAGGGTACAACCACTATGGAAAACAGTATGGAATTTTCTAAGAAAACTAAAAATGGATCTGCCTTTTGACCCAGCAATTCCACTGCTAGGATTATATCCTAAGAACCCTGAAACACCAATCCAAAGGTACCTATGCACCCCAATGTTCATAGCAGCACAATTTTATAATAGCCAAGTGTTGGAAGCAACCTAGGTGCCCATCAGTAAAAGAATGGATTGAAAAACTATGGTACATTTACACAATGGAATTCTATGCAGCTGAAATAAGGAGCTCCTACCCTTTGTGACAGCATGGATGGAACCGGAAAGCATTATACTAAACGAAATAAGCCAGGCGGTGAAAGACAAATGATCTCACCATATGACCTCACCTTTAACAGGAACCTAAACAACAAAACAAACAAACAAGCAAAATATAACCAAAGACACTAAAATAGAGAACAGGTTGATGGTGACCAGAGGGGAAAGGGGAGAGAATTTTAGAGGACAAGGGTGAATGGTTTACAGGAACATGTATAAAAGACACATAAGGAGGGGGTGGAAATGGGAGGGAGGTTGGGAGGATTGGGGCGTGGGCTGGGATGGGAGTAAAAGACAGAAATCTGTACTTGGACAACAATTAAAATAAAAAAAAATCTTCACACACACACAGAGCGGGGAGAGAGAGAGAGAGAGAGAAATATACAGGGAACCAAGAGTGAAGGGAAGAAAACCAGGACTCAAATCAATGATTTGGAGCAGAAGGAAGAAATAAACATTCAACCAGAACAGAATGAAGAAACAAGAATTCAAAAAATGAGGAGAGGTTTAGGAACCTTGGGACAACTTTAAACATTCCAACACCTGAATCATAGGGGTGCCAGAAACAGAATAACAAGAGCAAGAAATTGAAAACTTATTTGAAAAAATAATGAAGGAAAACCTCCCCAGTCTGGCAAAGAAAACAGACTTCTAGGAGTCCAGGAATTTCAGGGAGTCCTAAAGAAGTTAGACCCAAGGAAGCACACACCAACACACATCATACCTACATTACCCAAGATTAAAATAAGGAGAGAATATTAAAAGCAGCAAGAGAAAAGGAGACAATTACCTACAAAGGAGTTCCCCTAAGACTATGAGCTGATTTCTTAAAAGAAACCTTGCAGGCAAGAAATGGCTGGAAAGAAGTATTCAACATCATGAAAAGCAAGGACCTCCATCCAAAATGACTCTATCCAGCAAAGCTATCATTTAGAATGGAAGGGCAGATAAAGTGATTCCCAATAAGGTCAAAGTTAAAGGAGTTCATCATCACCAAGCCCTTATTATATGAAATGGTAAAGGGACTTACCTAAGAGAAAGAAGATCAAAACTATGGACAGTAAAATGACAACAAACAACTATCACAACTGAACCTAAAACAGTAACAAAAACAAACTAAGCAAGCAGCTAGAACAGGAAAAGAATCATAGAGATGGAGATCACATGGAGGGTTATCAGTGGGAGGGGGGAAGAATGGGAGAAAAGGTACAGGGAATAAGAAGCATAATTGGTAGGTACAAAATAGACAGGGGGAGGTTAAGAATAGTATAGAAAATGGAAAAGCCAAAGAACTTATATGAATGACCCATGGATGTGAACTAAGGGTGGGAGGAATGTTGGTGGGAGAGGAGGTAGGGTGGGGGAGAACAAAGGGAAGAAAAGGGACAACTATAATAGCATACTCAATAAAATGTACTTAAAAATTGCTTCATAAACTATAAAGTCTTCTGGGAAAGGTAGTTATTAAGTGACTTCCATTGATGACTACTGTTAGCAATTTGGGGGTATAAGAGTATAAAAGAATGAGGTTTTGGAATCCCAGATTCCTGGCTCTGCCATTTACCAGTTGTGTGACCTGGGTGTATTGTCTACCATTTCTGTTCTACTAAAATGGACTCTCTTGGGAAGGAGCCTGGCAACCTGGATTTTAAACAAATGCCCCAAGTGATTCTTATTATCAAGCAAGTTTAGGAAACATGGCATGTGGAATTACTGATCTACCAGGGTTATCTGTGATATCAGCTAAGACCTGGTTACCCTGTTGAGCCCTTGCATCAAGGTTAGTGTCTTTGACTGAGTGCCCAGCTTGGGAAAGATTAGTGAGCAGCCATGAGAAAGATAACACCTCATCAGCTAGATCAGCGGTATCACCCTGGTGATCAACAGGACGGCAGATGCTACTGCCAACTCATGCTCCTTCTCACCTGAAGGCTGATGTCAGCTCTGGCTTCAATCACCTGGCTTTTCGGGCAGAAACTGAAATCGTGACAGAGGGCCTTAGGAAGAAGCAGCAGACTCTGTCCCCCTTTGAAAGGTCAGCTGTCTAAAAGACAGATCCCTGGTGGTGGCCACCAAGAAGGCACCTGCCACCTGGTTTCAGGTCCTCAAATAGGAAGCCTCTGAGTTGTATCAGTCCTCTTGGAGTGGAGTATAGGAATATCAAGACAGCATGCTGATGAGTGCCGGGTGGCTATGGCACATGTACACTCTTCACGTTCTGAAGTAAGTTTTAAAAAATATCTATTGCCCTCTTCTAATTCCCTTTAAATATTCTGAATATTTAGTCTTTGAAAGCTCCCATAACTGCCTACCTAAAACATGTAATCCTCAACACTCAAAGAAGAGACTCTGATGCCATCTTTTAATCATTTATTTTTCTTTTTTTCTGTTATTTAAAAAAAATTATCCACTTGAAGACTTGGCTGCTGTGGCTCAGTAGACTGAGTGCCAGCTTGGGAACCGAAAGATTGCTGGTTCGACTCCCAGTCAGGGCACATGCCTGGGTTGCAGGCCAGGTCCCTGGCTGCAAGCAACCAATCAATGTTTCTCTCGCACATCAATGATTCTCCCCCTCTCTTTCTCCCTCCCTTCCCCTAAATTTATTTATCTAAAAATAAATAAAAAAAATTTTTAAAAATCCATCCACTTGGCAAATATCCAAAAGTCAATACAACATATTGTATTGCCAAGGATATGGGAATTAGACTCTCTTATATATTGCTGATGGTAGTGTAAATTGGTACAAACCCTTCAGCGGGTTGTGTGTGTGTGTGTGGGGGGGTTTAATTCAGTAATGGACATAAACAATTGTATAAACCTCGAATCCAGTAATTCCATTTCTTTCATATGGCCCTGGTGAGTGTAGCTCGGTGGATTGAGCATGGGCTTGTGAACCATTTCTTTTGTATGTATATTAACGTGTGTACATAATATCACAGGTACACATGTGCAATGGAGTGTTGTCAGCCTTAAAGAGCATTGAAATTCTGATAAATGGATGGGCCTTTGTCAGTGAAGCAAGACAGAGGTGGCTTATAACTAAATGTCTAAGTGAAATAATCCAGACACAGAAGGAAAAATACTGTGTGCTCCCACTTCTGTGAGGTACCTAGAGTATTTAAACACATAGAAAGTAGAATAGTGTTTACCAGGGTTTGGGGGTGGGGGAGGGAGGAATGGAGAGTTACCACTTAATAGGGACAGAGTTTCAATCTGGAGATTGATGAAGGTGATGGGTGCACAGTAATGCCAATATACCTAATGCCAGTGAATTGTACACTTAAAATGTAAGTTTGTTATGTATATTCTAAAAATACAGGTGCACCCTGGCCAGTGTGGCTCAGTTGGTTGGAGTGCCATCCTGTAAACTGAAAGGTTGCAGGTTCAATTCCCAGTCAAGGCACATGCCTGGGTTGAGGGTTTGGTCCCTGACTGGGGTGCATACAAGAGGTGTCTGATCAACGTTGCTCTTTCACATCAGTGTTTCTCTCCCTCTCTCCCACCCTTCCCCTGTCTCTAATATTAGTGGGCATGTCCTCAAGCGGGGATAAAAAAGTACATATACAAAGTTATTCATTATAGTGCAATATTCATAACAGTACTATTTATAATAACAAGACTGAAAACTACCCAAGTATCCATCAATGAAGGACTGGTTATATATAACTCAATGTACAGTCATACACAGAAATACTATGCAGCGGTTAAAAAGGTCTTTATACACTGTACTGTATGTTGTCTCTCTTCCTCTCCAAATTCGCTGTTTGCCCTCTCTGCCTTCTTTTGTTCCCCGGAGGCTGCCTCCTGTGGACCGAATCAGTGGGGCTCCCTTGCCCTCTGATTTCTGTTGGTAAGACCAGTGGGAAGCTCCCTCAGGAGTTTGTTCCTTGGCTCTCTCTTCCGTAGGCCTCATGTGAGCAGAGCAGTGGTCCCCTCCCAAAGGCCACAGCTCCTACTGGGCAGGATTCTTACAATGTTGCCCCTGCCCAAGCCTAGCTGTAAAGGAAGCTTCCAATGGATGCTAGCTCTGGGGTACTTCACCATCCCTCACCGGTGTGTGGCAATGTTTTACTGAATTCTGCACTCCGTGGTGACATGCAATCACTGAGAATGTGTTGTAACCTTCCTGCAACATTGTACAGAGAGAAGTCCAAAGGCTTGGATAAGCCAGCTGCCGATTACATACCGCAAGAGGTCAGGAGGAGGCTCATTTCCTAAGACATTAAAAGAACATTAGAAGAAAAGTACATTAGAAGAAAAAGGAGCACCAGCATCTTTGAAAAGTTCCACGGAGGCTGTGCTCTCTGGGCTGGAAGTGAAGTAGAAGGTGCTGCAGGGGAGTTTTGGTGGGAATAGTGGAATCTGGAGTGGTGGCAGCCACGTGGCAGCAAGTGACAAGGAGAGTGTGTTACCGCAACAAACCCCGAGGCTCCTGAGTGGAGCCAGAGGTTTTGATCCACAGGGAGCTGTGACGGTGGCTAATTAATCTCTGGGTCCTTAGGAATGAAGTAGATGGGCAGACTTCTAAGGTACTGCTTGACCTGATAAGCAGAAAAATATTCCAGGAAAGCTGGGTAGATATCTGGCCTGGGCTCTTGTTCAGTTTCCAGATCTAAGACAAGACATGGCCCGGAGCCCCTTGATTAAGGAGGACATACCACTTACTGAGGAAGGACTCTGCAGTGTGGCCACAAACCTTCCTTGGAGGGACTTGCAGTCATTTAGCAGAGTGACTATACAACAGAAAAGTTTAGACCCAGACCTTTCTTGAGTCACCAGATACTGGCTCTAATGTGACACTAATTTCTGGAGACTTAAACTGCTACTGTGATCCTCCTGTTGAGAAGGGGCTTCGAGAGGTTAGGTGATGGATGAAGTTTTGTTTCAAGCCTGTTGCAGAGCGGGCCTCTTGGGGTCCTGGACCCATCCTGTGCTTATTTCTCTTTTGTCCCAGATGGTCGAGTGGGAACGGATATACTCTGCAAATTGGTGAACCCTCGTATTGGCTCCCTGACCCAAGGAGTCAGTGCTATTAAGCAAGAAGGGGTTGAATAGAAGCCCCTGCAACTGTTTCCATCTGACCTTTAATCCAAGATAGGAAGCCAAAAGCAACAGCACATCCCTGGAGGCATTACAAAGACTCATGACTCAGTCGAAGACTTGAAAACCACAGAATATATAATTCCCACCATAAGCAATTTACCTCACCTGTTTGGATAGTGCAAAAGCCAGAAGGTCTTGGAGCACGTAGATTATGTGACATTTTTTCGGGAGCAGTTCCAGTCTTAGTTGAGGTTCTGGATACATAGCATCTTTGCTGGTACACAGACCCTCACTACCCAGCGCCACTACTCTACTATTGATTTACCGCAGACCATTTGTTTCTTGCTGTCAGTAAAGACAGTCAAAGGTAGCTTGCCTTCATGGAGCAGGGAGATGACTACATTTCCAGCTTTACCTGAGGGCTATGTCAACTCTGTTTCTGTCACGACATGGTCCAGAGGGAACTTGACCATCTCACTCTCTGACAGGGTGACACTTGTCTTCTGTATCTATAAAGCTATATTAGCTGGACCTAGTGAATTGGAGAGGCACTGGATGCCACAGTAAGAAAACATGCACATGAGAGGATGGGAAATACGGCCAGCAAAGGGCTTGGCCATGGTAAGGATGTTTCTGTGGACATCCAGGGGACTGGGGCATGTTTAGATAGCCCTCTAAAGTGAGAAATAAATTGCTTCGCTTTTTACCTTGAATCATGAAGAAAGAGGCACAATGCTTGGTGGGCTGTGCTTGATTTTGGTGGCAACATACACTATATCCAGGCATGATGCTCTGACCCACATACTGGGCCAGTTTTGACTGGTGCCCAATGGAAAGACTGTCTAGCAAGTCAAGGCTGTGGAACAAAGTGCCCTGCCATGCAGGCCTTATAACCCAGAGACCCTGCAGCCTTGGTGGTGTCTGTGCAGACCGAGATCCTGCCCGGAGCCCCGGGTAAGACCCAGGCTCCCAGGATTCCAGAGTCGGGTCATGTTTTCTTTCCCTGACCACTGTTCTGTCTTTGAAAAGTAGCTCCTGGCTTATTACTGGGTCCTGCCACAGACTGATTGACTGTCTAATTATGGCATACTAATCAACTCTGGGTCCCAAATCACTCATCATAAACTGGAGGTTATTGAACACAGGGACTCTAAGACTTGGACATATGCAGCAGCATTCCAATGTTAAAAGGAGGTGGAATATCCAAGACGGGGCTGAGGAGGTCTGGAAGGCACAAGTAACTGCACGACCCGGCGGCCCAGACTCCCACGGAGCCTGAGCTAAAGCGCCGTTACCTCTCCTTCAACTTACAGGCCACGTGGGGATTCCCTACACAGTTAACAGAGGAGGAAAAGGCACAGGCCTGGTTCACACATGGGATCTCTGCAGTGTGCTGGCCCCACAGGCCTGGTTCACACATGGGATCTCTGCAGTGTGCTGGCCCCACAAACACAGATGGCCATGCTTTTCAGCCTCACTTAGAGAAGGAAGGCCCAGAAAGTATGGAATGAGAAAAATTTCCCAGTGCACAGAACAATCAGGTGGACACTGGGTCACCCGCTTTGCATGGAAGGAAAATGACCTGATCTATGGATCAATCCTGCTTTCCAGGCAGTGATTAATGCACTAGTCTGAGTGTTGGGAAAGAATAAGACTAGACATTTGAGACAAAGAAATCTGTGGGAAAGGTATGTAGGAATAGAGTAAATGGGAACAGAACGTGAAGATGTTTCTCAGGCATGCAAACGCTAGCCAAAGGTCATGCAGTGCAGAGGAGTTTCTCAGCAATCGGAGAACAAAAGGATCCCGATCAGTCTGCCTTTCTCCCCAGGCACTCCTTTACTTGCCTGTTGACAGCATGCAACATGACTGTGGCAGCAGGGACTTCCCCCCACCTAGGTGATCTGGCTGTCACCGCAGCTCGAGTGCCAGTCTGTCAACAGTGGAGACCAAGGGTGGGATCGGCCAGGCACTGGGTGGCAGGTTGATTACATGAGACCTGTTTAATCATGGAGGGGGCAGCGTTTTCTTCTTAATGGGTAAATACATGTTCAGGCTATGGGTTTGCTTTCTCATCTCACATTCCTTCTTCTAGCATTTGTTGACTTAAAGAAAATTTTATCCTTTATTGGAAATGGTATCCCATTTAGCACTGACTCCAACCACAGCCACATTTTATGGCAAAGATGTGCAACAGAGGGCTCATGGTCTCAGAATGTATTCGTCTTATCACATGTCACACCATCCAGAAGTGGCTAGCGTGAAAGAGTCATGGAAACACATGCTGAGGCTGAGGTGCTGCTCCAGGGAGTGCAGTCTGTGCTGTAACCCTGGGACCACTCCACCGTGACGATCCAGGGTCCAAGGACCCAAAGGTGGAGTGGGAATGGCCTCTCGATTTCTTACGGCTCACTTTCAGAATTTTCCTTCCCAGGCCCACAACCTTGGATTCCATGTGTCTGGAGGCTCAGGTGCCTCAGGGAGGAATGCTTTTCCAGATAACATTGTCAAGCAGTCTTGTTATACTAAAAATCAAGACCCAACACCTCCTCTCTGGCCATTTTTGGCACCCTCCATTTTTAGATAGTTTACCAAGTGAATCAGAGAGTTCCTTTCCTTCCCCCCCTCCCCTCCCCTCTCCTTTTCTTTCCCTCCCTCCCTCCCTCCCTTCCTTCCTTCCTTCCTTCCTTCCTTCCTTCCTTCCTTCCTTCCTTCCTTCCTTCCTTCCTTCCTTCCTTCCTTCCTTCCTTCCCTCCCTCACCAGAGGATATGTTTATTGATTTTAGAGATACAGCAAGGGGTATGGTGAGGGGGAGAGAGAAACAAACATCAGTGGGAGAGAGAAACATCTATTGGTTGCCTCCCATTTGTGCCCAGACTGGGAATCAAACCCACAACCTTTTGGTGTACAGGATGACACTCCAACTAACTGAACCACCTGGCTAGGGCAAAGACTTTATTTTTAAAAAGCCGATTACATCAAAGTACTATATAGTATCCATATTTGTTGCAGAAATAATTACTGGAATTTTAAAACATTAAATAAGCTGAATCAATGGTTATGACTATCATTTTCAACCAACATACAGATTTTTATTCAAGGTCTAGGCTTGATTTCTACATAGTATAATTTATATGCATTCTCTGTGCTTATTTTTATTAAAATGAGGACTTTTGAAAGACAAGGCAGGCTTTGTTTTGATTTTATTTTACTTATTTATTTTTTCAGATGCTTTTGGGAGGAATTAAACTTCTAGCTAACAAGTTTAAGCCTCCCATAGTTGTCTACTTCTATTTATTTATTTTTCTAAGTATATTTTATTGATTATGCTGTTACAGTTTTCCCACCTTTTTTCCCTTTGTCCCCCTCCACCTAGTACTCCTCTTCCCTCCAGCAATTCCCCCCCTTCCTTAGGTCATGTCTATGGGTCTTATGTGTAAGTGCTTTGGCTCCTCCCTTTCCTATACTATTCTTAACATCCCCTGTCTATTTTATTCCTACCAATTATGCTTCTTGATCCCTGCACCATTTCCCCCATTCTCCCCCATCCCCCTCCCAGTGATAACCCTCCAAATGATCCCCACACCTATGATTCTGTTCCTATTTGGGTTGTTTGCTTAGTTTGGTTTAATTTTGTTTTTAATTTTTAGATTCAGTTGTTGATAGTTGTGAGTTTGTTGTCATTTTTATGTTCATAGTTTTGATCTTCTTCTGTTTCTTATGTAAGTCCCTTTAACATTTCATGTAATAATGGTTTGGTGATGATGAATTCCTTTAGCTCTACCTTATCTGGGAAGCACTTTATCTGCTCCTCCATTCTAAATTAGAGCTTTGCTGCATACAGTAATCTAGGTTGTAGGTCCTTGCTTTTCATCACTTTAAATACTTCTTGCCAGTCCCTTCCAGCCTGCAAAGTTTCTTTTGAGACATCAGCTAATGGTCTTATGGGAACTCCTTTGTAAGTAACTCTCTGCTTTTCTCTTGCTGTTTGTATGATTCTCTCTTTATCTTTAACCTTTGGCATTTTAATTGTGATGTTTCTTGGTGTGGGCCTCTTTGCATCCATCTTGTTTGGTACTCTCTATGCTTCCTGGACTTGTATGTCTATTTCCTTCACCAAATTGGGGAAGTTCTGTTTCACTGTTTTTTCAAATAGATTTCTAAGTTCTTGCTCATTCTCTTCTCCCTCTGGCATCCTTGATGACCTCTTGAAGTTGTCCCAGAGGCTGCTTATACTTTTTTGGATTCTTTTTTCTCCTTGCTCTGATTGGTTGTTTTTTGCTTCCTTATGTTCCAATATTGATTTGATTCTTAGCTTTGTCCACTCTACTGTTGTTTCCCTGTAAATTGTTCTTTATTTCAGTTAGTAAATCCTTCGTTTCTGACTGGATCTCAACAAGCATTTATTTCTCACAGTTCTGGAGGCCACTAAGTCCAAAATCATGGCACCAGCAGATTCGGTATCTGGTGGGAGCTTACTTTCTGGTTCATGCCCTGTGTTGTTTTGCTGTGTCCTCACATGGTAGAAGGGCTCTTTTGTTGGGAACCTCCCTGCCTGGTTTCAGCAGCTGTAACCCCCACGGCTAAGACTGAGTGAGTGACCTTCGGATTGTAAGCCACTAAGGAGACAAAGCTGATCTCCCTGGCAGGAGCACCGCTTCTACTTCATCCATGACTGCCTCCCAATGCTTGGTCAGTTAGCCAATGACGGGTAAGATCCCCTCAAGGGAGGGGTCACCTAAGACAGGCATGATCATATGGGAGGCCCTCAAGGAAGGACTTGGGGGGCTACAGCAAAAGGGGGTGATGGACTCTTGCCCCTTGGCTATCCTGACATAGCCTGAGTCCTCATTCTGTCTGCAAGAAGTCTCCTCCTAATCTCTTGGCTGCCTGTCTTCTCCTGCTCCACTTAAGCCTGAAACAATGACAGAGGGCGGTGCAGCATTGCGCTGGATAGGGCAGTTTCCCCAGGTGATCAGGCCTGAGAAAGAATACATAAAATCCTGTGAAACCTGCTTTGCTAAGAATGCTCCCAATTAAATGATAAGGGTTTCAACAGGAAATAAGTGTTTCCCGAAGTTTTGTAGCCCTTAAGCTGACAGACCCTGACTCAGAATAAGCCCTCAGATTTCTTTGTATGTTATCTATTGTTTGATCCTTGCTGCCTGACAATGATTAATGAGCTTTACCTGCATTCCTGTGTAAAAGGAACCTAATAAAAGCCATTGAGGAAGAGGCTCTTGGCCCTTCTCCTTTGAGAGATCGGCCACCTTTCCTTCCAAGCAGATCAGGTCTTGGTAGACTTATTTTCATCTGTGGCAGCTGGGTGGAGCCCCCACAATCTTTTATAAGGGTACTAGCCCCATTCACCAAGGCTCTGACCTCATGACCTAATGACCTCCTAAAGGCTCCACCTCCTAATACCATCATTTTGGAGGCTGGCATTTCAATGTATGAATTTTGTGGGACAAAAACATTCAGTCCAAACACTCTATCAGGTAAAGAAACCCCCTCAGCTGAGGTGCTGGCAGAGGGTCAGGAGAATGTGGCATGAATGGAAGGAAGAAGCCACAGTTCTCAAATTAGGCTTTGTCACTGTTTAGGGAAGTGAGGAATGTGGCAGCTGCGGTTTGCTAATTGTCTGCCCCATCCCCTTCCCTGATAATTGTTTTGCAATGTTTTAGAGGAAATGATTATATAACATAGAATTCACTGTTTTAAAGTATACAGTTCAGTGGTTTTTAGTGTGTTTGTATGTGGTACAGCCATCACCATGCTCTAATTCCTGAACACTTCTGTTATCAAGAAGAACTCCTATACCTGTTTGTAGTCATTCCCAATGCCCTCCTTCCCCACCCACCAGCACTCAGTAATCTGCTTTTTGTCTTTATGGATTTGCCTGTTCTGGAAATTTCATATAAATGGAGTCAAATATGTGGCCTTTGTGTCTGCATTATTTTACTTAAAATAATGTTTTCACAGTTCATTGATGTTATAGCATGTATCAGTAGTTTATTCCTTTTTATGGCCAAATAATATTTCATTATATGCATATATCACATTTTGTTTAAACATTAGGATTATTTCTATTTTGGGGCTCTTCTGAACCAAAAATAGAACACTCATGTACATATTTTGTGTGTGTTTTCTTTTCTTTTGATCGTATGCCTAGGAGAGGAATAGCTCCTAAACAGTCATTTGCTGTGTAACTTTTTGGTGATCTTCTAAATTGTCCTCCACAGTGCTACACCATTTCACACCCCCACCAGCAATGCATGGGGCTTCCATTTGTTCCATATACTTGTCGGCACTTGTTATTTTATTTGCTTATTTACTTACTTTATTACACCTAACAGGTAAAGGTTAGTATTTGATTTGCATTTCTCTAATGACTAGTGAGGGTGAGCACCTTTTCATGTACTTATCGACTGTCTGTGTATCTTCTTTGGAGAATTGTCTATTCAAATCATTCACCCACTAGTTGATGGAGGTATCTTTTTATTTTTGCATCATTAGAGTTGGTTAGGTATTCTAAATATTAGATCCTTATCAGATATATTATTTGTAAATTTTGTCTCTTGTGGGTTGTCTTTTCCCTTTTTGATGGTGTCATTTGACACACAAAAGTTTTAAATTTTTTTTAAACATTTTATTTATTTATCTTTAGAGGGGAAGGGAAGGAGAGAGAGAGAGAAATATCAATGTGTGGTTGCCTTTCGTGCTTCCCCTGCTGGGAACTGGCCTGCAACCCAGGCATGTGCCCTGACTGGGAATCAAACCGTGATCCTTTGGTTCACAGGCCCGCGCTCAATCCACTGAGCTACACCAGCCAGGGCAAAAGTTTTAAATTTTGGTGAAGTTTATTTTATTTTTTTTCTTTGGTTGTTTGTGCTTTTGGTGTCATATCTAAGAAAGTGTTGCCTACTCAAAAGTCACAGAGATTTACACTATGTTTCCTTCTAAGGGTTTTATAGTTTTACCTCTTACATTTAGATCTTTGTTTCATTTTGATTTAACTTTTGTATGTGGTGAGAGGAAGGAGTCAACATTTATTCTTTTCACATGGACACCCAGTTTTCTCAGGATTATATATTTAAAAGACTGTTCTTTCCCTATTTGATAGTCTTGGCACTTCTGCCAAAAATCAATTGAATATAAATGCATATGTTTATTTCTTGACTCTCAATCTATTTCATTGATATATATATATATCTACCTTTATGCTAATAACCTTATTAATGTTAATTGGTGTTGATTAGTGTTGCTTTGTAGTAAATTTTAAAATCAGGAAATGTGAATCTTCCAATTTTGCTCTTCTTTCTTATCTTTTTTTTTTTTTACCTATTTTGGGGCTTTCACATTTTAATTTAAATTTAGGGTCAGCTTGTACATTTCTGCAATTGTATATTTGATAGGGATTGTATTGAATTGGTAGATCCCCTCCTGATTTACATGGAAAACAAGGTAGTGGCTAGAGTTTGATGATTTTAGAATGTGACTAAATGACATTACCCTAGCATGGTAGCTGGTGGGACTTTGAAACTTGGGTGGAGAGTGCTGGGTATTTTCTGTTTGTCCCTGTAAATGCACTTTCTACCTTAATGCATATTGCTCTTAGCTCCAGGAGGCTGACCTTATGCACTGAATAAACCAAGATGCACAGGGAGAAAGAGATCAGGGTATTCTCTAGGCTCCCTCCCTGCTGAGGTGAAGTTTTCCACTGACTGTTTTTCTATCAAAAGCCACATTCCGTTGGGTCACTGTGTCCTACAGCAACGCTTTTCTCTGGGTTCTGATAACCAGTCCATTCACTTATCTCTTCAGACCTAAGGGTACCAGTGGCTTCCCACCATAGCTTCTCCCTCCCTAACTGATTTCTCCCAACCCTGCCTAACTCTTTATAAGCAGTCCTTTTATTTTTCTCTTTATCACCTGTTTGTAGTGTGCCATCTGCTTCCTTTCCTCCCTGACACTAAAAAATGGAAAAATTATACGATATACTGTTAACTCAAAGAAACTAAATATAGAGCAATGCAATAGTGAATTATGTAACATTCTATAATTTTTGTAAAAGAAGGGGTAGGGAGACTATATCTTTATATTTTCTTAAACATTATACTAGTTAGGAATTAGGTTTAGCTTCAAGTGATAATACCCCATAAAATAGAGGCTTAAAAAAGAGAAAAGATCATTCTTCTCTTTAAGTATATAGGGAAAAGCAGCCCTGAACTAAGACATGGACTCTGCTTTATGATAATCTCAGGAAGCCAATTTCCTTTTAGCTCACTGGCCCTCTATCCTGAAGGTGTGGCTTTGTCCTCATCCAAAGAAGCATCCACTTTCCAAGAAGTGATGAGAAGGGGCATCCAGGAGAATGAGAAGGGCCAAAGGGCATACACCTAGGGAGATTCTTGCAAGCTGGCACATAGCCCTCTTCTTTGTATCACACCTGGTCACACCTAGCAATAAGGGAACTTAGGGAATATAGTTTTTATTCCTGGCAGCCATATGCCCCCCCAAAATTATACTGGTATTTAAGGAGACTTGATAAATGATTAACAGTCTTTGCCACATATATGCATTTAAAATAACTCAAGAGTATCAGGCAGCAGTTACCTAGGGAGGGGTTGGCAGGTGAGAATGCGGCAGGTGAGGGATAGCAGTGGCCTGCAGAGTTTTTATCTGATGACCTGTTTTGATTTGTGAATCATGTATACATATTACCTATTTATAAACTTAAATGGACTACTTAAAAATTTCTCCCTCAAGTTAAGTAAATAAAAGAGGAAAAAATAAAAAAGAAAGAAATGTTACAGCCAGTCTCAATTCTGGTGAACAATAAAGGAGCCACAGTGTTCAATGAACAATGACCACAGCAATTAGAATCGAAAGAGGAAGGTATAACCAGGGTATATTAGTTTTCTATGGCTCTGTAACAAATACCGCAAATTTAGCAGCTCAGAATACAGAGATTTATTATCTCACAGTTTTTGTCTCCTCTGTTCAGGGTCTCATCAGGCTGAAATCAAGATGTTGGGTGGCTGTGTCATCATCAGGAGGTTTGATAAGGAAAGACCCACTTTCAACCTCATTTAGATTTTTGACAGAATTCATTTCCTTGAAGTTGTTGGCTGTCAACTGGTGGACGCTCTCAACTCCTAGAGCTGCACTTGGGTCCTACCCGCTTGTGCCCCTCCATCTCAGTGCCTTTGTCAAATCTTGCTTACTCCGGTTTCTCGTGTGACCAGCCAGCAAAAACTCTCTGCTCTCAAATGGCTTGTGTGATTAGGTTAGGTGCACCAAAATAACCTTCCTTTCTTAAAGCCAAGTATGCCCATATAGAACAATGAGATAGAATGGAGAGCTCAGAAATAATCACTCATACATATGTGACCAAATGGTTTTTGATAAGGGGGCCAAGACCCCTCCCTGGAGAAAGGTCAGTCTCTTCAGCAGGCAGTGCTGGGAAAAGTAAATAGCTAAATGGAAAACAATAAAAGTGAACCCATGTCTTATATCATAAACAAAAATTAACTCCGAGAGGATTAAACATCTAAATGTAAGGCCCAAAATGATAGAATTTCTAGAAAAACAGCATGGAAATCTTATGCCATTGGATTTGGCAATGATTTCTTGGATATGACTCTAAAAACACATTCAATAAAAGCAAAATATACATATTATACCATATTTCTGTTCATCAAAGAAAACAATCAGTGATAAAAGGCAGTCTATGGAATGGAAGAATATAATTGCAAATCATATAGATGATAAAGAGTTAATATCCATATTATTTAAAGGACTCTTATAATTAAACAGCAAATAACCTAATTAAACAATGAGTAAAGACTTGAACAGATGTTTTCCCAAAGATGATATAAATGGCCAGGAAGTATATAAAAAGATGTTCAACATTACTGATCATTTGCATTTAGAGAAATGCAAATAAAAACCACAATGAAATATCACCTAATACCCATTTGGCTACTGTCAAACAACAGAAAATAATAAGTGTTGACAAGGATGTGGAGAAGTTGGAACACTTAGGCACTGTTGGTAGGATTGTAAAATGTATAACTGCTATGGAAAACAGTATGATTATTCCTCAAAAATTTTAAAATATAATTATTGCATGATCCAGTAATTCCATTTTCTGGGTATATATGCAAAAGAATTGAAAGCAGAGTCTGGAAGATATTTGCACACCCATGTTCACTGCAACATTAGTCACTACTGCCAACAGGTGGAAGCATCCCAACTGTCTATACACAAGTGAATGGATAAACAAAATGAGCTGTGTACATGTAGTTGAATATTATATCATCTTTAAAAAGGAAAGAAATCCTTTCATATGTTACAACATGCATACACCTCGAGGACATTATGTTAAGTGAAGCAAGCCAGTCACAAAGACAAATACTATGTGAAATTCCACTTATATGAGATATCTAAAGTTGGGTAAAGGTTTTCAGGGGCTGGGGGAGAGGGAAAAAGGGAGCTCCTTTTCAGCAGGTACAGAGTTTCAATTTTGCAAGAAGAATAAATTCTGGAGATTAATTGCACAACCATGTGAATATACTTAACACTACTATACTGTATCCTTTAACATGGTTAAGATAGTAAATTTTATATTATGTTTTTTACCACAATTTAAAAAAGTCAACTGTGACATATAATGTAACCTAGTCACAGGAGTAATAGCTCATCATATTCAGAGACTGTAGCCATATTCTAAGGGGGAGGTTATTACATCAGGGTGGATGCGATTTGGGGGTCATTTTACAATTCTGCTTACCACACAATAGAATTGAAATAAGCTCCCTTCTCAGAGACCTTTCTAATCTGCATTTGCACTTTCCAGCTATAAGCTTTGGCGGTCCTGGATTCTATTTTATTTGAAAGACAAGTTCTTTTATAATAGTCAGTGATGCCTGCCTGAGCACCACTCCTGGTGGCAAAAATTTCTTTTCCGGAGTTGAATGGTCACTCATTCATGGTGAATCCTTTATGTTAGATGGGCTTCTTGTGGCAACTCCGGGATTGTCTGCCTGAGGTGATCATCAAAGCTGTATCTCGGAAAACATATCTGCCTTTTAGTGAAGAAATATTTTCTTAAGAGTTAATGGTTTGAATACATGTAGGAGCTAGGGAGAGGTAAGGACTTGAAAACATTGTTTCTAGTATTTTTAACTTTGTTCCAGGTCTCAATACACATGGACAATACCCATGGACAATCTGAGCCTGAATAATACAGTGCTTATGTAAACACTCTTAAAGGTTAGAGGTTCGAGAGGATGAGAATGCAGTATTTTACAAAGAGAAAATACACAAATGGAGACATGGTGGCTGGTTTGCAAAGAGAACTTAATTTAATCAGAATATATAAAGCATAATTTAGCCACAAGAGAGGTAGACAACAAGCCAAGCAGTTAAAACTTAATTTATAGCATCTAGTATTCTAAATAAAATAAGTTAAATCTTGTAGATGTATTTTTGGATAGGTAAGTTGTAAGCAGAGAGAGAAGGGCCCTATAAACTTTCTTCCTCTGAGATTAGTCAGGACATGAAGGTTAGTTTATGGCGCACACAAGCTGCTCACACTTTTTGCCATCTCAACTTCTCTTTTCCAGTGTCCTCATTTTTAGAAGCCAAATGACTGACATTATTCTTCCGGCAAGAAGATTTGTGAAGCCCTTTTAATGATTTGGATCATTAACCTGTTCAATAACCCTGAATTTCACTCAGTTTAATGTTCCCAAAATATCACAAGGAGGCTGAAGGCCCATTTTTCTCAGCAAATGCAAGTTCTAAGAAACTATCTTGGCTGTTTGCCTGCCCAGCTAATGAATGCCAGAAAACACCTGAGCTAGAAAACAGAGGTAATGCCTGTTTCCCAGACAAGATGTTTTCAGTTTTTCAGGAACATGCGGTGACATGCTGCCGAGAGCATAACCTAGTTTCAAAGCTGTTCTTGCCAAAGAACCACTTCAGTGTTTTCAAGCGGTACATCGATTGGTACCTCGGGTTGAAAATGAGATCCTCGGGTTGAAGGGAACCTGTCCCTTCTCAGCCTATGGGAGCGGCTGCTGTGGGCTTTTCCCGGTGGCATGGACTGCTTGTATAAGAAGAGACAGGCGGTATGGTCTGTGGACATGGACATTACAGATAAATTCTCTGCCACTGTGAGCCCATCTTAGGTAACATCATTTCTCCTTTGGAGTAACTCAAAGGCTCTCTGAGCAATCTCCAGACTGCGGGACACTGTCTAAACTGATAACAACCTTAAACGGTTTCTTCCCCGCCTTGTCCGAGACCATGTCTCTCCTGTCCAAGTCGTTCAGATCAGCCTTTAAATTTTCTTAAAAACCATAGTCTCCTAAGCACCACTTGTTCTGTCCTCTTGATTTTGTTTTTGAAACTGTATTCCTCTCTGCCAGGGCTTTTTGGTTTTTAGTAGGTAGTCCCCCAGGGTTTGGGAGTCAGCTTCTCCCTGAGGTAGTGTCGGGATGCCTGGCAGAGCACACAGGGGTGGGCTGGTCTGGGAGGGTGGCCTGAGACTTGTGGGCTTTGTTTCTGGTAAAAGGCTTTGTGGAGGCAGTGCTTCCTGCCCCAGTCCTATCTGTGTCGGAAGGCAATTTGCCACAGCATTCCTACACTTTTTGGACTATCGTTCAGAGATGGTTGAAGAGCCAATGACCTTGGACACTAGAGATAAAGCTTTGAAATGTCTCTTTCTGCAGACACAGTTCAGGACAGTAAAATCCTTCTTCCCTCCCTGGAGAGATTTGCTAACATTCCAGAAGAAAGATTAAGTCCTCTTTCTATCTCTGGAGAGGAGAATGGGCAGGTCAGCAGCAGCTGTATATGAGTTGGTTTTTCCCAATTTGAAGCTTCACGTCCTGTGATACACCCCAGTGCCCACCCAGGTAGCATCTGGTCCTTGCTGTGTCACCCTGTAGGGGTTGGGGTTTTGGGAACCAGCGCCAAATATTGCTTTGGCTGCTGATTATGTCATGATTAATAAACGGTCCTCGTCTCGGATCCAAAGGGTGTGTGTTCTCTCAGCGAATGTGTATAAACCTGTAGCAGGCTCACCGGTTAGCTTGAAAGTAGGGTAAAATCTCCACTCCTTCAGTTCCTGATTTAATGTCTTCCTCAAAATTCCAATGAGATTCCAACTTCTAGAATAGAATAAAATTCAGGCCCCATTCCAAATTCTTTTTTTCCAAGTTTCAGTTATTTTTAGTTAAAGAAAAACAGCCTTTTCCAAGGGCAACAGAGTGAACTGGAGGTCAGGGAAGCAGGGTCTCACAAGCTCTTGCTCCAAAACCTGAGGAGGGAGGGCCCTCCTGGGAACTCAGGGACCACTGGCCCATGGAGGGATGGTTTTGGTGGGATGGGGTGGAGCTGCAGCCCACCTTGGTCACTGGATTGGTCTGCATGAGCTTCAAGGTGATTTCCACTTGCCAGTTTGTTGACACGATTAACACCATTATTGTTGAGGGCATTAAATGAAGGAATGACCCACAGAGCCAAGAAAGTGGCTTGTTCAGTTGGCTTCTGAATCACAAACAGGAAGTCATCTTTATCTGGTGCAACCATGATTTCATTTTTCTTGGAGCAAATTTGAAGGAAGCTGAGGTCATTCCAGGGGGGCAATTTCGCAGCACGGTGCTCTGGGCCTCCAAGATGAAGGTGTGCGTGAGGTTGGCACACTGTGTGGTGATGGGATTTTCCATGGTGCTCTTAAGAGGAATGCCTTCTGTGTTCACCATGATGATCCCCTCGCAGTCCCTTCTGGCCCTAAAGTTGCCTCAGTGTCTTCTCCACCTCTGTCTGAGTCCCCTCGGTCCCGGTCTGGAGGCCCATGAGGTGCATATTCCACCCCACCCTGGAGCTCTGAGATGCCCCCGTGGATGGAATGCCAGGTGCAAGGCGTGGGGCCACCTTGTTCGGCTACCTTCTAGCCACCACCCACAAACTCAAGGCAGACACTCACCATCTCGGACCCCAGATTCTTATAATATGCGTGTTGACACGTATAACACATAGCTGTAACCTAACCACATTTACTCTAGAATGTTTCATCACTCTACATTAGAAGGCCCAAGCTGTTTATGTTTCTCATATTCTATAATAAGAAAGAACTTTTATGAGGAATAACATCCCAGAAATTAATATGGTGAATGAGAACAGTAAGAAGAGATTTCCATTTAAAGTGTGGAGGAAAGCAGTTTATTTTGCCATAGAAATAGGTTAAACACAGCACTGCAGTTTTGAGGATATTGCTTAGAAGATTATCTAAAGCTGAGTTCAGTAAGCCAGATAGGAAAAACAGCATAACAGAAACGAGCAACAACCTAATGTAAAAATATGTCCAATTATAGCACACAAGCTATGGAAATATTTTTTTTTCTTTGGAATAAAATAACATTGAAGTCTCTGGAAAGACTGAGCTATTTTCTCTTCATAGAAATGTTTTGACACCACCAGGGGAGGTTTGGAAGTTGAATTAGGAGTAATCAAAACAAGTCTTTCCCAGCTTATTAAGAATTACCTATTCTTTTGTCATTAATCTTCTTTGCAAAATTAAGTTAGAGCCACCATTTCACCTTGAGGTATTGCTTTTCTTGGGCCCAAAGTGAGCAGCATGGTATTAAGTGATAATTGATGACATTTTAAAAGCAATCTACCTATGTGCAAATGTTGCTACATCCAAGGAAAACAAAAGCATATATAGTAGGTTGTAGGACCAGTAGCTCAGAGTTACAAAAGCAAAAAGAAAACAAAGCAACAAAAACAATGTTTGAAATCTATATAATCTACCATTGTGTCAGGATATTTTTGGAGTAGTCACAAGAAGTAAACCTTTTGCATGCAAAACAAGTGGTGTGCGGATTGTTTAGAGGTGAGCACGACCTTAAAGACATGCAGAGGAACCAAGCATCAGTAGCTTTGTGAGTCCTACAACTGCACAGTAGTGTGGCCAACACTAGCAATGCCTCCTACACTACGCAGCATTCTGCTGTTTGATCTGTGCTCGCTAACCATTAGGTGGGACACTCAGGCGAATATCAGCACTTACCTATGAAGGTTTACAGAATAGTTTCAGAATTAATTTCATTGGCTGTTTTCTGTACTTGACATCAGGATGGTATCATGGCCAGGAGCTTAGGCTCTGGTGTCAGTCAGACCTGGACTTGAGTTCTAGCTCAGCCGCATATTAGCTTGTGATCTCAGGTGAGTTATTTCGTTTCTCCGAGCCCCACAGTGTTCTTGTTTGTAAAGGGTGTGCAATGAGAGCTGTATTTATAATGATTGAATGAGAGAATATATGCAAGGCACCTAACATAGTGCTTGGCATGCAGTAGGTATGAAGTGAGTGATTAATATTATTTCAGTATCAGATACATAGTATTGGCCTGGGAACATTCTGCATCTTTAACCTGCCTTGGAGGCATACCTCAGTATGTGGTCTTTGTCGTTAATCATTCTGTCATTTCATTGTGTCTTACTGTTTGCTTCTCTTCACTGTAGAGACCTACTTTATGCTCAACCCTGTCACCTTGACTTTACAGTGATTTTTCTCCTTACTCTCAACGGTATGAACAAACTCCATTCTTCTTTTGTTCCATCTCAAGTCCTCCTCCATGAACTCTCCTCAGATTTCTTCAGTTCCCAGCTTCCCTTTTCTGAACTACTGAATTTTCTCTTGTATCTACGAGCCATTTAATTGGTGGCTCTGTACCTTTGTATATGAGGTCCATCTGGAAAAAGTACAATGATCGTTAATATAAGAGAATTGTTTGCATGACATTGATGTAACCTGGCAGCCAAGGAGAGTGGGTTGGTGGACATGTGTGAACAATGATGACTTCACTGTACTAGTCAGTGGGGATGGTAGACACCACTGAGCGGGCATGTGTATTATGTGGCAATTGCATTCAAAATGATTGGGCGAGTAGAGCAATGAATCTGCATCAAATTTTGTGTTAACCTTGAACATTCCTCCATGGAAACTATTCAGATGATTCAGAAGCCTGCAGCTATGGACAACTGGTGATTGGCAGCTTCATCACAACCATGCACTGCTCATGCATCATGTCTTGTGCACAGTTTTTGGTGAAACATCAAATCACCCAGGTAACTCATCCCCCACTATAGCCCAGATTTGGCACCCTGCAATTCTTGGCTTTTTCCCAAAACTAAAATCACCTTTGAAAGGGAACAGATTTCAGACCATCAATGAGAGTCAGATGGAGCAGCTGATGGCAACTGGGAGAATTATGTGAGGTCCCACAGTGCCTACTTTGAAGGGGACCAGGGCATCATTGTCCTATGTACAGTGTTTCTTGTATCTTTTATCTTCTTCAATAAACATCTCTAATTTTCATATCACATGGCTGGATATATGCTTGTTCAGTCTCCCCAAATAGTCCATAAGCTTCTGTATGATTCCCCTCCTTTATTGGACTATCATAGCAGGGTGCTGAAGCTATCAGAGGGACTCAGTAAATCATTAATAGGTGAGTTGATATTTTGTGTGCATCTAGGAAATAGACATCAGTGTAGGGAATTATTTTTCTCAGTGATTTTTCTTGGCATACAAAGTATTTTTTAAAACTTTAGTTTGTAAATCTTTTGTGACCAGTGAAAATCTGATGACTTGTTCTGATGCTGTTTCTTCTCTTTCTTTTTCTTTTCCACTCTCTTCTTGCACCTCCTCCTTCTTCTTGTTTTTAACAAATTGATTTCATGTAGAATAATGGGCAATAATAGCCATTGGGAAAAACAAAGAAAGAAACTTAGGTAACTATTGATCAAATTTTAACTTTAAAATGTGTAAGAATGTTCTGGGTGATAAGTATAAATCTCTGCATGCCACCAGAAATATACTTTGTGCAATAGAAGGGTACCCAAGAAAATTGAGTGCAAGCGGATTTCTGGAAAGGTTTATTGTATTTTAAATTTGTAGATCTTCATATTTGAAGACATTGTATGGTGGATCCTTTTGACAGGTGCATTAGTTGTATCTTGTTATACAAAATATTTGCCTAGCATTTAGCAGCTTAAAACAACAGCATTACTTTGCAGTTTCTGTGCGCCAGTAAGCTGGTGCTGCTTATCTGGGTTCTGTGGCTTAGGTGCTCTCACAAGGCTGCCAGCAAGGTGTCAGCAGAGCGGCAGTCATCTCCAGGCTCAATGGGAAATGGATTCATTTCCAAGTTCATGCACGTGGCTGCTGGCTAGAGGCTTGCCCCAGTTCCTGCTTGTGGATCTCGAGACAGGGCAGTTTATAACACGCATGCCTGCTTCACCAGAGCACGCAGTGCACAGAACCACAGAGAGAGAGCCGGTGAGACAGAAATCACAGCTGTTTATAATTTAGCCTCAGAAACAACATCCTGTCGCTTGTTTTGTATTCTTTTTATTAGAAGCCACTCAGTAGATCCAGCCCACACTCCAGGGGAAGGAATCACACAGGGACGTGAACACCAGGAGTGGGTTATTGGAGGCAATCCCAGGGAGCAGGGTACGAAAGTTAAAGAATCGTCTTTCTTAATCTGAATTTTTGCATTTCAAGATTGTGTGACGTATCTCTGTGCAAAGTGGGGTTGAGAACTTCCTGTTCATGTTTCAACTATCTGTATCCCCTAGAAAAAAATCCTTGTGGAGGCAATTTATTTAGTCATTTAGAGTTAACCCCTCTTCTCCCATGCTCAGCCATAAAATTATAGTTTAAATCAAAAAGTACCAAAGAAAAGAAAACCATAAGATGAAGAAAGTTAGAATTATAATTTTTTTCTTACTGTAAAAAATTTTTAAGGTACAGAAAAATAGAGAAAATAGTCTAATAAAACACCAAGCACTCACACCCAGAGAAGCAGTTTTATCACTTATTGGGAACCTGTGCAAATAAATGTTTCCAGAACATTGTTTGCACTTCATCCTTTCGATAACCTGGTAAATAATATTATTTTACTTAAGGATAAGATAAAAGTACTCAAGTTGGATTTAAAAAATGCTCGTTTATATGACTAGTAATTGCCAGAGCTAGGAATAATTTTATTTATTTATTCCCCATTTTTTTTACTATTCCAATTCCACTTCATTCCCTCACTCTTCTTTTATGCTATTATTATTATTATCTGCAATTATGCTTTCTGCATTTTAAACTCATCAACAGTTTTATAATTATTGCTTTATGCAGTTGTCTTTTAAATCATATAGAAGAAAGGGTACAAACAAAGACACATTTATGCTGTTTTTTAATATTTACCTATGCAGCTACCCTCACTAGTGCTCTCTGTTTCTTTGGGAGGATTAGAGTTACTGCCTGGGGTCCTTTCACCTCACTTGCAGAACTCACTCTAGGATTTCTTGCTGAGCAGGTCTTCTGACTCCAGGTTCAAGACTGTTTCTATCACACCTTGGGAGCAGTGAGAAGCTGTGCGTCCCAGGCCTATTTTCCCAACTGAAGCTCAATTTTATCATCCTGGATATTGATATTGGCCAAAAGTTCTCAATTTTCTTATCAATCATTTACACCTTCATTGCCACAGAAGCTTCTATGAGCAAATTAGTCACACTATGTTCTTGGCCCATTTTGTCCAGCATCATGCTATTACAGCCAGCAGGGGTTAAGGAGCAGTAAAACAAGGGAGAGGAAGGAACTGAAATCCACAGGTGTGATGTCAGTTCAGCTTGCCCCAAATAAGTAGATGATCTCACCAGAAACATCTACTTTGGGTTTTCTTGTAAGAAAAGCAATGAGTTCTTGCTAAAGTTCAGTACTTAGTAAGGTTAAGAATCAAGTTATCAGATCAGAGATTAGGCAAACCCAAGTCAAGACCAAACTAAACACATTATCAGCTGTAAGCATCATAGCCGTGCATTGGCTAACCCGGACTGGTTCCAGAAATAGTGAACGAAGATGAGCTGCCTTTCACTCAGTGCTTGTAGGCACACTGGCACCGCCAGGGTTGCACAGTATTTGCCTGGTAGAAAGTTTTAAACTGGGCACGATTCAGGAAGGAGAAGGTACCTCTAGAATTCCTCCACTGGGTACTATCCTTCCCATGGTGTTAAGTCGGCATTTCTTAACTTTGAATAATGTATGCAGGGCTTCTCAGGGTGCAAAAGAGGCATGGACATCTTGAGGGTCCAGGTATAATTTTTTTTAAAGTGCTGTATTTTAAATGTTTAATTTTGTCAGTATATCTCAGTTAAAGTGTGGGTGTCTTCATTTGGAGAGAACTTCTAAAACATCTAAGTTTCTGATCTTCATAAGTTTGAGACTCGTGATCAATGGGACTTCTGGTCAACTTTTTTCTCCCCAACCATATCCTGTGGTAGTTCAGGGTGCACAGATGTATTTAAAAAGTATTGGTTGTGTAAAACTGACTCATGCTTATGACAGAAATTCAAAAAGTTAAAAAAGAAGTAAAAAACAAATGCAAGCCAAACATCCCCTTTCAACTAGCCAGAAATAACCATCATTAACATTTGGTGGACATCCTTGGTCATCATCTTTCTCTCTGTGTATCCAAATCTGTATGTAGTTATTGTACAGTTCTATACAAATATGATCTTATTATAAATGCTTTTTACCAATAAAAAGTATTAAATTTAGCTTTACTTGAATTTAACAGGTAAAATGCAAATCAAATTGATAGAATTGCTCAACGTTAGATTAATAAGAATGTGTTTATATACCACTAGGACAAACAATCCAATTAAAAAATGGGCAAAGGGCCTGAACAGACACTTCTCTAAGGAGGACATACAGAGGGCCCAGAGACATATGAAAAGATGCTCAACATTACTAGCCATCAGAGAGATGCAAATTAAACCACAATGGGATATCACCTCACACCTGTCAGAATAGCTATCATGAAAAATCAACAAACAACAAGTGCTGGCAAGGATATGGAGGAAGAAGAACCCCTTTGCACTGTTGATGGGAATGCAGACTGGTGCAACCATTGTGGAAAGCAGTATGGTATTTCCTCAAAAAATTAAAAATGGAACTGCCTTATAACCCAATGATCCCACTGCTGGAAATACACCCTAAGGATCCTAAAACACCAATTTAAAAGAACTTAGGCACCCCTAAGTTCACAGCAGTGCTATTTACAATAGCCAAGTGTTAGAAACAGCCCAAGTGCCCATCAGTAGATGAGTGGATTAAGAAACTACGGTACATTTACACAATGGAATTCTATGCAGCAGAAAGAAAGAAGGAAACCCTACGTTTTTGACTATTATGCTAAGTGAAATAAGTCAGTCAGCAGAAGACAAATACCATATGACCTCACTTATAACTGGAATCTAATGAACAAAATAAACTGATAAGAAAAATAGAACCAGAGACATGGAACTGATAGCTATGGGGAGGGGGATATGGGGAAAAGAAGAGGAAGGGACTAGTCAAAGAACATGAACGAATGACTCATGGACTTGGACAATGGAGAGGAGAGTGACTGTGGGAGAGGGGTGGGCTGGGTGGAGGGGGGAAAGGAAAAAAATTAGGACAACTGTAATATACTAAACAATACAAAAGTAGAAAAAATAATTAAAAAAATAATTTCTTTACAGGAGGGGAGACCCCCCCTAGAAAATCACTGGAATTATCTTCTGGAGGGCAGGCACCTCATAGTACAGGCTTCCTCCACTAAGGTGAGTGTTCTAGGGACCCATCTGTATCAGTGCACCAGCAGGCAATTTTATGGGAGGAAGTGTTCAGCTTCAGTCAGTTTTTTTGAAGACTTTCAATGCATTTGCCCATTTCATGATGTGTGATTAACAAACACACCTACCCACACTGCACTGAGTGTTCAGCACTTTTTGACCAAAAATGACATGATCCGTGTGCCCCACCCTCCTCATTCATCTGATCTTGCCCGTGAGTGGCATTTTTTTCCTTTGTTTCCCTGGATGGAAAAAAGTCCTCAAAGGGAAATGTTTTGCCCGTGTGGAAGAAGTGAAACAAAAAATAACAGAAGCACTAAAAGGCATCAAAATCAATGAGTGCAAAAACTGTTTTGAGCAGCAGAAAAAACGACTTTTTTCCACTGCAAATAGGTGAATTGCATCAAATGGAGAGTACTTTGAGGGTGACAAGTAAGAATAAATAGACATTTTTTAATAAATGAATTCCATTTTGGGGGATTCCCCCCAATTTTTTTCTTTAAAGATATTTTTAAAATTTCAAAAGTTTTTTTCACCTAAAAATAATCACACATACAACAAAATGGCATTCATTTAAAAGGTATCTATAGGCTTCCTGCTCTGAAGATGAGAAATGAGACATTACTCTTACCTTTCTCCTTTAAGACCATATTTCTGTTAAGCCTATTATTATTTTCACATGATCAAGATTCATAAATTTGCTCCCTCTGTAACCATTATTCTTCCAGTGTTGTTTTCTCTTTAAACCACTGAATAGGTTTAATGACCCACCATTCATTGGTCATAAAACCTCTATCTATTTCTAGGTTCTTAATTTGCACTTATCTGTTGGTTTACTGGACCTGGTTATGACTATCAAAGAGTTCATGAGCACTACATTTTTTGAACTGTTGCTTCTTTGAGAAAGTTTGTTTCTTGCCTTTATGTTGAAAGTATAATGGTTGGCACAGGATTACTTCTTTCCTCCTGTAGAACTTGACCAATGGAGTTCTGCTATCTCTGGGCATCAAATGTTGCTGCAGGGAAGTCTGGGGATAGTCTAACTCTGGACCTTCGGCCAGCTCTCAGCTTGTAAGAGATTTCCTTCTATTATATGGAGGCCCTTAAAGCTTTTAGTTTATTTCAGGATATGTCTAGGCATGAAATATTTTTCATCAGATTTTGCTGGAAACTGTTTCTAATGGTAAGTCTTCTCTTTTGTTCTTAACTTTTTCAGAGCTTTAAAAAAATTTCCTTTTCAATCCAAGTTAATTTATTAGTCTCAGATATACAACATTGGTATTAGACATTTGTATACCTACAGGATACACACCCTGAAAAGTTCAATACCCATGTGACACCATACATACTTATTACAATATTACTGAGTATATTCCCTATGCAGGAGGAAATAGTCACATCCCCTTTATTATTTTTATAACTACCAATTTATACCTCTTAATCCCTTCACCTTTTTCACCCATTCCTCAAACCCCCTCCCATCCGGTAACTACCAATTTATTCTCTGCATTTATGAGTTTGCTTGTTTTGTGTGTTTATTTTCTTTAGATTGTTCATGTGAAATCATATGGTATTTGTTTTCCTCTGTCTGACTTCTTTTACTCATCATAATATCTAAGTCCATCTGTATTGTCACAAATGGCAAGATTTCATTCTTTCTTATGGCAGAGTGATAATCCACTGTGTGGATTATACATACCTATATACACATATATCTTCTTTATCTATCTGTCCATTGGTGAATCTTAGATTGTTTCCATATGTTGGCTATTGTATATAATGCTACAATGAACATAAGGATGCATATATCTTTCTGAAGTAGTGTTTTGGATTTCTTCAATAAATACCCAGAAGTGTAATTGATGGGTCATATGGTACTTCTATTTTTAGTTTTTTGAGAAACCTCCATATGGTTTTCCATAGCAGCTTTAACAATTTACAACTCCACCAATGGTGCATGAGGGTTTCCTTTTCTCCACATTCTTTCTAATGCTTTTTCTTTGTTGATGTATTGGTGATAGCCATTCTGACAGGTGTGAAGTGATATCTCATTGTAATTTTAATTTACATTTCCCTGATAATTAGTGATGTTGAGCATCTTTTCATAATTCTATTGGTCATGTGTATGTCCTCTTTGGAGAACTGTCTATTCAGGTCCTTTACCCATTTTTTAATTAGATTGTTTGTGGGTTTTTTTGGTGTTAAGTTATATTATTTATTTATATATTTTGGATATTAACCCCTTATCAGATATATCATTGGCAAATATCTTCTCCCATTTAATAGATTATCTTCACTTTACTGATGGTTTGCTTTGCTGTACAGAACTGTTTCGGTTGGTGTAGTCCCATTTGTTTATTTTTTCTTTTATTTCCCTTGTGTGGGGAGACATATTCAAAAAAATATTGCTGAGAGCCATGTCAGAGAGCAATGCCTATGTTTTCTTCTAGAAGTTTGATTGTTTCAGGTATTACATTTAAATCTTTCATCCATTTTGAGTTTACTTTTGTATATGGCACTGGTCTAGTTTCATTTTTTTTCATGTATTTGTCCAGTTTCCTCAACATTGTTTACTGAAGAGGTTGTTTTTTTACCCCATTATATAGTCTTGCCTCTGTTGTCACAGGTTAGTTGACCATAGAGACATGGTTTCATTTCTGGGCTTTCTAGCCTGTTCCATTGATTTATGTGTCTGTTTTTATGCCAGTACAATGATGTTTTGATATTTATAGCTTTGTAGTATAGTTTCATATCAGGTAGTATGATACCTCCAACTTTGTTCTTTCTCTAGATTGTTTTGGATACATGGCATCTTTTGTGGTTCTATATGAATTTTAAGATTATTTGTTCTGGTTCTTTGAGAAATGCCAGCAATATTTTGATAGAGGTTGCATTGGATCTATAGATTGCTTTGGGTAGTGTGGACATTTTACCAATGTTATTTTTTCATATCCATGAGCATAGTATATACATCCATTTTTATGTATCTTCTTCAATTTTATCCTTCAGTTTCTTAGTTTTCTAAATACAGATATTTTTACCTCCTTAGTTAATTTTATTTCTTGGTATTTTTTTGATGCAATTGTAAATTTCTCTTTCTAATAGCTCATTATTGGTGTATAAAAATACAGACAATTTCTGAGTATTAATTTTGTCTGCTAATTTGCTGAATTCTTTTATTAGTTCTAATAGTTTTTCAGTGAAATCTTTGAGGTTTTCTATCTATAGTATCATTTAATCTGCAAATAATGACACTTTGCATCTTCCTTTCCAGTTTGGGTGGCTTACAGTTTTTTTCCTTATTTTTTTTTTCTTTTGCTCTATATCTTCTGCCTTTTTAACATTAAATTTCTTGGGGTGACACTGGTGAATAAGATTAAATAGGTTTCAAGTGTACATTTTCATGATACATGACCTGTATATTGCATTGTGTGCCCACTGCCTTACATCTTTTGTCACCATACACTTGACTCCCTTTACTCTTTACTACACCCCAACACCCCTTCCCTTCAGCAATCACCATACTGTTGTCTGTGTCTATGAGTTTTTGTGTTTGCTTTCTTGTTTGTCTTTCAATTTTATATTTCGTGTATGAGTGATATCACATGGTTCTTAACTTTGTCTGACTAATTTCACTTAACATGATGTTCTCAAGGTCCATCCATGTTGTTGTAAATGTCAGTGTTTCATCTTTTCTTATGGTTGAATGGTATTCCATTGTACATATGCACCACATCTTCTTTTCACAGTCATCTATCCAAGGACACTTTGGTTGTGTCCATGTCTTGGTGAATAATGCTGCAATGAACATGGGGATTATTTCTTTTCTTGTCTGATTGCTAGGACTTCCAATGCTATATTGAATAAAAGGGGAGAATGTGAACATCCTTGTCTTGTTCTTGATCTTAAGGAAAAAGCATTCAGCTTTTCGTCATTAAGTATCATGTTAGCTGTGTGTTTGTCTTATATGGCCTTTATTATGTTGAGGTATGTTTCTCTATCCCAACTTTGCTGAGAGTTTTTTTTCTTTATCATAAATGAGTGTTGGATGTTGTCAAATGCTCTTTCTGCATCTATTGATATGATCATATAATTTTTATTCTTCATTTTATTTATGTGGTGTATCACATTAATTGATTTGTGGATATTTAAACAACATTGCATCCCAGGAATAAATTCCACTTGATCATGTTATATGAGCTAAATTTGGTGTGCTGGCACTTTTCAAATCACCCCTGCAGGATCTGTTCACCGTTCCAGGGTTACTAGCTTTTCAGCAGTGAGCCTCCCATGTAAACCAGCCATAACCACCTCCACAACAGCCCTGAAATAACCCAGTGGGTGATGAAGAGTCACAGTTTGAAATGGACATTTAAAGGACCTGTCATCAGATTGAGCAATGCCCCTGGGGCCTCTGGCCCTTCTCAGGAAGAGTCACACCAGCAGGTCTTAAGAAAGTTATCATCCTGAGCTGGCACTGGGTGTGGGGTTGGCCACCCCCATGCTCTGCTTTCCTAATCAGGGCACCAGCACCCCTTTCCTCCTTGTGAATACCAACAGATATCTGCAGGTGCCTCCGTTCATGCAGAAGCTGCCACCCCAAAGGGAGTGATTCTTAAGAGTGCACTCTGCAGCCCAGGACCAGGAAGTGCACATGAATGAGGCCTTCTGAATGATCATTTGGGTCTTCCAACCCCCTCCTCTGGAGGCACATCCATCCCTCCTTAGGTTGGTGTGCATGGGAAACTTTCCCTCAGTCTCATTCCCCAAGAGAAGAAATAAAAACCACCTTTACCCTAGAGCCATGGAAAAAAATGTTAAATTCAGTTTGCTAGTAATGTGTTGAGGATTTTGCATCTATGTTTATCAGGGATATTGGCTTATCATTTTTCTTATTTTTGTAATGTCCTTGTCTGGTTTTGGTGTCAGTGTAAGGCTGGACTTATATGACTTTGGGAGCATTCCTTATTCTTCAGTTTTATAAAATCATTTGAGAAGAATATGTACTAATTCTTCTTTGAATGTTTAGTAAAATTTACCTGTGAAGTCATCTGATCCAGGACTTTTGTTAGGTGTTTTTTGGTTACTGATTTGATATTGTTAATAATTATCAATCTGTTCAGATTTTCTGTTTCTCCCTGATTCTGTCTTTAAAGATTGGGTGCTTCAAAGAATTTACCCATTTCTTTCAGGTGACACAACTGTTGGCATATAATTGTTTGTAGTATTTTTTATAACCCTTGGCATTTCCATGGTGTCACTTTTCACTTCTCCTCTTCCATTTCTGATTTATTTATTTGGGCTTTCTCTTTTTCTTGATGAATCTGGTTAAAGGTTTATCCATTTTGTTTATCTTTACAGAGAACCAGCTCATGGTTTTAGTAATCTTTTCTACTTCTTTAGAATTATTTGTGATTTTTCTTGTTTCCTGAGGTAGGCCTATATTACTACCAATTTTCCTTTCAGAACTGCCTTGGCTGTGTCCCATATATTTTTTTGGTTGTTATGTTTCTATTTTCACTTGTCTCAAGGTATCTTTTGATTTCTTCCTTGATCTTGTTATTAACTCTTTTAATTGTTTAGTAGCATGTTATTTAGCCTCCACATGTTTGTGTGGTTTTCCATTTTCTTTTTGTGATTGATTTCTAGTTTCATACCATTGTGATCAGAGAAGATTCTTGATACGATTTCAACCTTCTTAAATTTATTGAGACTTGTTTTGTGGTCTAACATGTGGTCTATCCTGGAAAATGTTCAATGTACACTTGAAAAGAATGTATATTCTGCTGCTTTAGGGTGAAATGTGCTAAAAATATCAATTAAATCCATTCAGTTTAATGTGTCATTTAAGGCCACCATTCCCTTGTTAATTATCTGTCTGCGTGACCTATCCATTGATGTCAGTGGAGTGTTAAAGCCCCCTACTGTTTTGGCTTACTGTCGATGTCTCCGTTCCACCAATGTTTGCTTTTTATATTTAGGTAGGTGCTCATATATTGTGTGCATAAATGTTTATAAGGAATGATATCCTCTTGTTGGATTGATTCCTTTAACATTATGAATGTCTTTCTTTGTTTCTTATTATAGCCTTTGTTTTCAAGTTCATTTTGCATGATATAAGTATTGCTACTCCAACTTTTCTTTTTATTTTATTTTATATGTAATACAGTTTTCCATCTCTTCATTTCAGTCTGTGTGTCTTTCATTCTGAAATGGGTCTCTGTAGACAGTACACATGTGGGTCTTGTTTTTTCCATTCATGACCCTATGTCTTTTGATTGGAGCATTAGGTCCATTCACATTTAACATAATTATTGATAGGTATATAGTTATTGCCATTTTATTAATAATTTTTGTAGTTCTCTGTTTCTTTCTTATTCTTTTGCTCTATTCACTTGTATAGTGATGACTTTCTATAATGTTATATTTGGATTCTTTTCTCTTTCTTATATATCTTTTATAAATATTTAATTTCTGGTTTCCATGTGCTGTATATATACCAAACTATGTTTATGGTGCTCTATTTTAAGTTGATGGTCACTTAAGTTTGAACACAATCTAAAATCACTACAACTTTACCTGCCTTCTCCTAATGTTTATGTTTTTGCCATTATCTCTAACTTTGTGTGTGTATGCGTTCCTTAATTTACTGTTGTAACTACACATGATCTTTCTGTGTTTGTCTTTTAACTTCTGTACTAGCTTTATACTTGGTTGATCCACTAGTTTTTCTAAGTGCTTGCCTTTGTCAGTGAGAATTCTTTTCTTCCCTAGCTTTTTGTTTTTATTTTTATCTTTTCTTCTTGAAGAAGTCCCTTTATATTACTTGTCATACTAGTTTAGTGGTAATGAACTCCTTTATCATCTTTTTGTCTGGGAAACCCTTTACCTCTCCCTCACTTCTAAATGATAGCCTTGCAGGGTAGAGTAATCTTGATTGTAAGTCTTTCCCATTTATCACTTTGAATATGCCACTCCCTTCTGCCTACAAAGTTTCTATTGAGAAATCAATTGACAGTCTTATGGGATCTCCCTTGTATATAACTTTCTTTTTTAAAAAAATTTATTTTAATTGTTGTTCTTGTACAGTTTTCTGTCTTTTGCTCCCATTCCAGCCCACCACCCCAACCCTCCCCACCCCCCACCCATTTCCACCCCCGCTAGTTTTTGTCCATGTGTCCTTTATACTCGTTGCTCCAAACCCTTCCCCTTTCCCCCTGAAATTCCCTCCCCTCTCCCCTCTGGTGACTATCAACCCCTTCTCAATTTCAGTGTCTTTGGTTATATTGTGCTTGTTTGTTTGTTTTTTTATTAGGTTCCTGTTAAAGGTGAGATCATATGGTATTTGTCTTTCATTGCCTGGCTTATTTCACTTAGCATAATGCTCTCCAGTTCCATCCATGCTGTCGTGAAGGGTAGGAGCTCCTTCTTTCTTGTATATAACTTTCTGCTTATCTACTGCTTCTTTTAAGATTCCCTCTTTGTCTTTAAAGTTCAGCACTTTAATTATGATGTGTCTTGGTGTGGTCCTCTTTAAGTTCATCTTTTTGGGGATGATTTATGCTCCCTGGACTTGTATATATATTTTCTTCATCAGGTGGTAAATTTTCAGTCACTATTTCTTCAAATAGTTTCTCAATCCTTAGTTCTTTCTCTTTTTCTTCTAGTAATCCTACAATATGAATGTTGGTATACTTGATGTTGCCCTGAGGTCACTTAAACTATCCTCATTAAATTTTTTTTTCTTTTTGCTGTTTTGATTGGGTGGTTTCTGCTACTTTGTATTCCAGATTACTTATTCAATCCTCTGCATCATCTAATCTAGTATTGATTCTCTCCAATGTATTCTTTATTTCAGTTATTGTATCCTTCATTTCTTACTGGTTCTTTTTATGTTTTCTATCTCCTTTTTTTGTTTTCTATTTCTTTGTCTAAGTTCTCACTGGGTTCATCTATTCTTCTCCTAAGTTCCTTGAGCATACTTGTAACCAGTGTTTTGAAATCTTTATTTGGTAGATTGCTTGTCTCCATTTCATTTAGTTCTTTTACTGGAGTCTTGTTCTGTTCTTTCATTTGAAATATGTTTTTTCATCTCTTCATTTTGATTGACTCCCTGTGCTTTTTTCCTATATATTAGGTAGATCTGGTGTGTCATCCAGTTTTGACAGAGTGGTTTTATATAGTAGGTTTCTTATGAGACCCAGTGATGCAGTCCCCCTGGTTACCTGAGCCAGGTGTTCCAGAGGTGTCCCCTGTGTGGGTTGTATGTATCCTCTCTATTGTAGTTGAGCCTTGGTTGTTGACACCTCAGGGGGTAGTGTTGACCCTTATGCTGACTGGCTGTGAGGTCTGGCTATAATTACAGCAGATTTTGCAAGGGCTGACTGCATGGAGCACGAATTACCTTAGTGGGGCTCTAGTGCTAGCTCAGCCCACTTTTTGTGTGTGTCATATGTGGAGTTAGTTTGGGTAGTGCTCTGGTGTGGTCTGAAGCTGGCCACCAGGTGTGTTGGATCTGAAGTCTTTTGGGAGGGACTCTCATGCATGCCAAGGTCAGCTGCCACTCTTGCCTGCCTTGGGAACTCTTGGTAAGATCCACAAAGTGATCTGAGATTGATTGCCACTAGTGCTGGGCTTGGACGTACCTGGTAGAGGATATGCTGTGAACTGAGGCCAGCTGCCTCTTGTAGTGGGTTTGGGACCCTTTGGTGGGCACCATGGTGTAAGCTGAGGCCAGATGCCACTCATGCTGGGTTTGTGGTCACTTAACATTTCAGGTCAAAACTAACTACTCCTCATGCCAGGCTTGAACCACCTGATAGCAGTTACAATGCAAGTTGAGACCATTCACTGTTTGTGCTGGGCTTGGGGCCACTTACTGAGAGGTGCAAGGCATGCTGAATCTGGCTGCTGTTTTTTTGTGTTTGTGAAACTTTGAGAGATTTTGGGAAAGTCTGAAGCGTGAGTCAACGCAGATGACTTGTTTGGAGGAAGAGCTGCTGGAAGAGGTTTGAGTTGAATGGACAAGTTGGGTGTGGTGGGGTCTTAGGGAATCACTAGGGCTCAGTGAACAGTGTGAGCCAGGTTAATGAAGAGCACAGATATGTGTCCATCTGCAGCAGGCTAGCTGATTGGAAGGAGGACCTACCAAAGGAACGGTGGCACTTGCCAGTGCTTTCAGCCCTGGAGAGAGTTGCTGTGGCTCATACCCCTCCAGCTGTTACCCAGAAGTTAGTCCAGTCTGTTGCTCCCTGTACGTCCCTGGCACTTTTTGAGTTGCTGCCCCTGCACTGGAGCTCAGAGAAAGTAAATCTGTGTGCCGACCCTCCAAGGCAGCAGTCCCCAATCTTTTTGATAGTGGAGACCTGTTTCTTGGAAGACAATTTTTCCTTGGAAGGCGGGAGCAGCTGGATGGAGAAAGGACAGGAGGAGGAGCTCAGGCAGTAATGTGAGTGAAGCTTTGCCCACTTGCCTGCTGCTCACCTCCTGTTGTGTAGCCCGGTTTCTAACAGGCCATGGACCAGTACCAGTCTGTGGCCCAGGGGTTAGGGACTCCTGCTCTAAGGGAAAGACTTAGCCTTCTGCAACCCTTCCCTGGATGCAATCCCTGCTGCTTTTCACAGCGAGGTGTTATGGGGATTCTTCTTTCTGGCACCGATGCCTCAGGTCAGGAAGCCTGGTATGGGGCTAGTACCCCTTGCTCCTCAGGGGCCCCTCTGTGGCCAAGATAGTCTGTTGAAGTCTTATCACTACACCGTGGGTGTGCAGCCTGTGCATTTCATGTCTCTGTCCCTCCAACCAGTGTTTATGTAGTTTCTTCTTTCTATTCTTAGTTATATTAATTCTCTTCAGCTGGGTTTTAGGTGATTCTCTATTGACAGTTGCTCCTTAGTTTAGTTGTAATACTGATGTGATTATGGGAAAAGGTGAGCACAATGTTTATCTACTCTATCTCCTTGACTGGAAGTTCCCAGAGCTTTTGTTTTACTATTTGCTTCTTCTCTTTAGGCATGCCAGTTATTTTTATATTAGTTCTCCCTTGTCTATATTCCATATCAGTAATCATCTCTCTAATAATTTTCATTTTTTCTCTTTTTTAAAAAATGATTTTATTTATTTAAAAAGTATTTTATTTATTCATTTTTAGAGAGAAGGGAAGGGAAGGAGAAAGAGAGGAAGAGAAACATCAATGTGTGGTTGCCTCTTGCATGCCCTCTACTAGAGACATGACCTGGGCCACAACCCAGGCATGTGCCCTGACTGGGAATTGAACTGGCAACCCTTTGGTTCACAGCCTGATGCTCAATTCACTGAGCCACACCAGCCAGGGCTAATTTTTATCTTTTTTCACTTAATATTGTATGTTTCTTCAAGGTTGTCTTTCATATTCTTAATTGTTTTTAGACACATATTTTATTTTTGATTGCTTCCACATGGCCTTTATCTATCAAAAGATCTGGTAACACCCTTCCCCCTAGGACTTGCCCTTTAGCATTTTGAATATCAGCATCATGGACTTACATAGTTTTTGGCCTTGTTCATTTTCTTCTTCCTTAGATAACAGATTCCTTGCTCTGCTTCTTGAATCTAACAATCCCTCTCTTACCTCTTCAAGGATGGGAGGAAGTTTAGATAGTTGTTTTTATAATCTGCTATTGATTTCTTTTAAAAGAAAGATTAGGAGAAGTTGCAAGCCAGATCAAGTGGGGAGGAAAATTCCAGAAAGAAGGAACAGCATGTGAAGAATACTTGGGGCAGAAAGATTTTAGGACATCTGAGGAAATAAGGGGAGGAGCATGTGGGTGAAGAAGTATGAGCATGTGAGATGCTGGTGCGAGATGAAGTGAGAAAGGTCAGATTATATGAGGCCTTTTAGGCTACTAAGTTTGGATTTTATTCTTAGCATATTGGGTGGATGGAGGGAGGGGGAGGGTGGTGGTTATCGAAGGGCTTTAAATAAGAAAGGACTATATATCACTGTGCTTTTTTAAAGGAAATAATTATAGTTGTTGGTTGGAGAATGGATTGGGTAGGATGAAGAGGAGAAGATAGAAGTTCAGTTAAGAAGCCCTTATACCTAACTCACTAAAGGTGGTGGTAGACTAGGGGAGGAATTAAAAATAGAAGAAACATATTTTTATTGATTGATTTTAGAGGAAAAGGAAGGGAGAGGGAGGGAGGGAGAAACCAAGGGAGCGAGCAAGGGAGGGGAGAGAGACAGAGGGACAGAGAAAGAGAGAGAGAGAAAGAAAAAGAGAGAGACCAATTTGTCTTTTCACTTCTTGGTTGTTTCTCGTGTGCCCTGACCGGAGATTCAACCTGCAACCCTGGTTTGTTGGGACAACACTAAGTGACTGAGCAACCTGGCCGGGGTGAAAGAAATATTTTTTAAATGAATAAAACTGGATGAATTAAATACATGTTTTGCATGCATAACAGTTTGATATATAATAGTCAGAGGTGGAAAAGATTTAAGTGTTCACAAATAGGTGATCTTAAATAAACTGTAATAATTATGGTGTGTAAAAGAAGCCATAAAGAATTTATGCTGTATGATTCTATTTCTATAAAATTCTAGAAAGTGTAAATTAAGGTATAGTGACAGAGATTATATCAGTGACTGCCTAGAGATGGGAAAGTGGGGAGATCAGGAAAGTTGGCCAGAGAGATTATGAGGAAGTGTTACACAACTTTTGGGGGTAATAGATACATTTATTATCTTGGTTGTGGTAACAGTTTTGGGTGTATACCTATGTGAGCACTTTTTAAGTAATATACACTGTAATTATGTGCAGTTTAGTTCATGTCAGTTATACATCAATAAAGTTATTTTAAATACTATTAAAATATATTTTTATGGTAGGTTAATGATATTTGTTGATGGGAATGAGGGAGATAGAAACATCAGAGATGATTGTTAAGTTTCCGAAGTGAGCCATTTTCTATAAAGATATTTAAAGCCACCGCAGTGGGTGAGACCGGAGAATGTGGGGATGAAAGAAGGTCTGGGGCTGAGTGTGGACAAAAGACAACTTTTACAGGTTTTGTGGAGGAGGGGCTGAGGTCTTTGTGCAGGTGCGTCATAGTTTACTTAACTCTTATTGGTGGAGGACACCTTCATTTCTAATATTTTCATTTACAAACAACAGTGCAATGAATAATCTTATATATGTGTCATTATGGAGAAATGTGTACATGTAATTTGGAAGTATATGTGCATATAATTTGCAGGATAATTTCATTGAAGTAGAACTTGCTGGACCAAAGGTAAGAGTAGTGGCCATTTGGGTAAAGCTAATTGTCCTTCATAGTTGTACGTTTACATTCCCATCAGCAATTTGAAGATGCCTCTTTTCCCATAACCTAATTGATGCAGAGTATTATTTATCTTTTGATCTTTACTAATCGGATAAGCAGAAGATGGTAGCTCAGGATAATTTTAATTTGCATTCCTTAATTATGAGTGAGATTGAACATATTTTCATATTTAAGAAACATTTGTATTTTCTCTTTTGGAAATTGTTCACTTTAAAAAATTGAGTTGATCTTTTTTTTCTAAGCAGTTTATACATGCTATCTTTGTATTAGATAAAACAGTACTTTGCAATAGAATTTTGCAATATAAGCTTGTCTTTCATCTTTGGAGTTTATTTACAGTGGCTTTTGCCTTACATATATGTTGATTTTTATACTGTCAAATTTATACATTTTTTTGTTTATGATCCTTGACTTTTTCCACTCTGAGATTATTAAAGATTTCCCTCATTATTTCTTATAGCACATTTATAATTTCATTATTTAACTTCTTGCTGTTACCAAAGCAATGTGTCAGAAAAAAGCTAAGACTTCCCGTCCACCCAGACTGGACACAGAGAGGACTGTTGGTGGTCCTTCTACCTAATCCTTAGCCCAATCTTCCAGAACTAAAAATGTGTGCGGCCTTGGTCTATATGGGATGTTGCAGCATGCTGATCTGTTAAGCAGTGAAAATGGAAAGGTAAATTAAAACCTTTTTTATGTGGTAGTATCATGAAATGATTGAAGTTTGTAGACAGTCTTCACATGAACACTAAATGTAAATACTTATTTTCAGGAGATTTTCAAGTCCGTGTTACTAAGCCATGATGGTAGCAACTCACTCAACTTTATTTGAACGTACTCTATTTACTTTGTCAACTCGAAGTTTAAAAATCAATTATTCTCTTTTTGCTAGTGAATGTTACAATGATTTTGATTTGTACTAGTCAAACTTCTGAATTGTTTTAGAGTAGCAGTATGTTGTGAATGTTCAAGTAGAAAATATTCCAAAGAATGTGTTTAGCTCAGCTTCCAAGACAAGCAGAAGTTAAATTTCATCAGTTTTCTCTATACTAGTATGAAAGTAGATTACATATTTGAATTAGAAAGAAGGAAGAGCACCAGAAACCTTAGGGGGTATATAGCAGAGGAGGCTTTAGCAAATAATCCAGACATTTTCTCTTCCAAGCTTGACTATTATTTGGTATTTTTTTATTTTTTTAATTTATTTTAATTGTTGTTCTTGCACAGTTTTTATTTAGTATATTTATTAGTGGTTCAACCATAATTCAGCTTACGCCAGAATTTTGTGGCTCTTCAAGGTTGCTGTCTCATTACCAAACTGCGCTGAAGGTTTATTGGGAAATCATGAAGTTGAAAGAGTACTAGTTAGGTCATAAAACTGTAATTTGATATACTTGTAAAAACTGATTTGAACTAAATGACCTTTCCTATCTCTTTCTGCTCCAAGATTCTAAGTCAATTTGTTTTCATAGACCTAATGCCTTTCCTGACACTTTTCACCTATTTGAGTATTATTCATATCAAATATGATGTCTTTTGTGATTTCTCCACCTAGAAATGGTCATCTGTTCCTTTGAAAACTCCATAGAACTTGTAACACCTTGTTGCTGGTGTTTCAGTTATAGCTTTATGTCAGTGTTTTAGTTTTAGCTGCATGGAACATCTTCCTCAATAAACTACAAATTCTGAAAGACAAGCAGAGTACCTCAGTCTTATTTGTGCTAACCACGGCGCAGCATCGTGCTTTGAAATGTTTTTTTTTTAATGCTCCTAAATATTTTTTGAATGTGAATAAGCTCCTATGGCGTATAATGTTAAGATGCAAATTGATTCATGCTTTCCTGCATTCTTAATTTATTCATTTATGACAGAGGTTACAACTGTAAAGGAATACACTTTGGGGCAGAGAACTTGTGTGAGTGAGTGGAAGACTAGTTGAGAGTAGGTGGAGACCTTTGAATGGGTAAGAGCCAGCCATCCTTATTACCATTCTGCCTGCAGGCTTGTGGCCCCTGTCTGCACACCAGCCTGAGCAGTCCTTTCACAACTTACTTTTATGATGTCACTCTCCTGCTTGAACACCTTCAATGATTTCCCATCATTGCATTCCGGTAAAATCCACAGTCCTCGCCCTGCTCTACAAAGTCCCACAGGACAGGGCCAGAGCTCCACTTTCCATCCTCATCCTCTGCTGCCTTCCCCCTTGCTGTATTCCACACTGGATAGCTTTGGTTCTTTAGACATGTCAGTCTCACCTTTGTCTGAATTGTCCTAGACCTTCCCTCTGCATGTCCTACTATTTCCCTTGAGTTTCTCTTGATGGGCTTCTTATTAGAACAGCAAGTGCAAAGGCTCAGAGGTGGTATCTTGCTTGATTTTCTTTTAAAAAAATGCAGAGTGACCACTATGGCTGGAACAGGGTAAGAGATGGGACGAAGAGAGAAATAAGGCCTGAGCTGAGGCAACATCAGCGCAGTGGTAAAGCCTTTGGATTTTATTCTGGATCAGAAGAGAAGGCATGAGGGATTTTAAGCAGAGGACTGACACAATCTGACATATTTATCATGAGTTACTCGGACTGCTGTGTGAGGGATGTGATGCAGAGATGGATAGTAGAAGCAGGAAGTCTAGGTAATTTGTCCAAATGAGAGATGATGCTTGTCATACATGAAAGTTTCTTAAACTTAATTGCATCAGAGACTGTTCATATAAACCAATTCTCCAACATTTCCATAGTGATGCAATTGTAGTCAGGCCCATGGCTGCCTAGCCTCCCCCCATTTGCTAGGACTCCTTAGGATTAAGTGTGGTCATGTGCCTCAGTTCTCCTTGACGGAATCGGAGAAGACAGGTGTCTCTTCCAGGCTGAGACCTTCAGACCGTATGCAGATGAAGGCAATGCACTAGGAAATGGTGAAGAAACAAAGTGGAAGGAAATGGATTCTGAATGGCCACAAGGAGTGCAGTTGCCTGTCCACCTGCTCTGCTGACCCCAGGCTGTGAGAAATAATTTCTGGATTAGTATTGGATCTCTGAAACAGCAGCTTAGCTTTTATCCTGATCATTCATTCATTGAGTTACTTAACCTTCTCGAGCCTCACATTCTTCAGTCTGTTTAGTGAGCACAATATTGATACGCCCCTGGTGAGGCGATGGTGATCAATGCATGAGATGATCCTGATGATGTGCCTACTGCAGTGCTTTGTCATGGGAATCTCTCTGTAAAGATCTTCTACCACTATTAATTGTGCGGGTACTTCCATCTTTGCTTTGGATGATGGCTATGTGCCTAGTGAAGCAGAAGGGGATGGAGAACTTACAGAAAGACCTGTTGAAACAGACACGCCACAAGTGGAACCCCAGTGTTCATATTTTCAATAGTTCAGATGGCTCTGGTGAACACATTGGTTTGGATATACACACTTTATATGTATTTGCTATATATGTCATATATTGTTCTGTTAATAAAGTACATTAATGCCTTCCTTGAGGAGACAGATTAGTTTAGAATTTCTAATGTTCTTACAAGTGCCAGAAAAAGGGGAAAGTAATAGTCCCAATTATTCATACTCAATCACACAAATTTCATGTGAACATTGACGTTAAATAGTTAAATAACCCTGCATGAAAGACTTCCATTTGAGGCAGTATGGGCATCTACATTCTCCAAAGATCCCTCCTATGATACAAAATATTCTGCATAAGATTTAACTTGTACTGCAGTTCTGGGATCAGGAAATAAGGAAAGTAAGTCTCCAGTTTCCAAAACCCAACCCAACAAATCTGTGAGCTGAAATTTGAGAGGTAAGCTGAGAGCAGACCCACAAGGGAGGCTACCTGACATTCAGCATCGGCTCTGAAACCAGGAGAACAATTCTTAGGTCTGCACGGAGTTGGGGAGATGAAGCTGCGGCTCCTGGATTAAGCTGGAGATCGACAAGGAAACCAAAGTGCCCCCAGATCAACAGTGTCCTTGGGCTACTGGCAGAAGCAAAGGCAGATTATCTCTGGAGGAGAGCTTGCCCCATTTTAGGGCTCAGGATTCCTAGGAATAAAGGTCAACAAAATATAATCTAATAAGTTAGTAAGTGAAACATGCCTTCACATGTGAAGAAAGGAACCCTAAGGAATCACATACTGGAATTATCGTATTCAAAACAAAATAACTCTGTGTAAAGGCTTTCTTTCCCCAAACAGCTGTATTGAGGTATAATTCACATGTCATACAGTTTACTCATTTAACCCATTTGAAGAGTGCAATGAAATGGTTTTTTATGTATTCAGTGATACATGTGAGCATTAACAAAGTTCACTTTGGAACATTTTCATTACATTGGAAAGAAACTGTACCCATTTCCTATCACCTCCACCTGCATTTCCCTCTTTCCCGGTCCTAGGCAACCACTAGTATAATTTTCATGTGGATGGAGTCACCGCTCTGGACTTTCCAATGAATGAAGTCATGTGGTAGGTGGTATTTTGTGACTGGATGTTTCACTCAGCATATTGTTTTAGGGTTCATCTCTGTTGTAGCATATATTAATATTTCTTTTTGTGGCTGAATAATATTCCATACATTTCATTGTATAAAAATATTATACTATAATTTGTTTTTCCATTTGCCCATTTATGGACATTTAATTGTTTCCACAGTTTGGTTTTTGCAAATAATGCCGATATAAATATTCATTTACAAATTTCTGCATGGACATGTTTTCATTGGAATTGCTTGGTCATAGGGTCATAGTGTTTAACCATTTGAGAAACTGCCAGGCTGATTTCCAAAGTGGCTACACTACCTCATATTCTCACCAGCAGAGGCGGGGGTTCTGATTTCTCCACGTCCTTGTCAGCACTGTTGTTATCTGACTTTTCGATACTAGTTTTATTCGTGTGCATGAAGTGGTTTGTCACTGCGGTTTTGATTTGCATTTCTCTAATGATGTTGAGCACCTATTCATAGGCTTATTTGCCATCTGCATATCTTCTTTGAGGAAATATTTGTACAGATCTGTTAGGGACTGGTGTGTGTCCCTCACCATGTTCATACAGTGGAACCCTAGCTCTTAAGTGGTGGTGCTTGGGTTGGAGACTTTGGGGTGTCATAGGGTTAGATTGTTCATGATGGTGGGCTCCCATGATGGGATTAGTGTTTTGTTGGAAGAAGCACAGAGACCAGCTCTTTCTCTGTCTACCGTGTGAGGACACAGGGAGGAGGCAGCTGTCTGCAAGTAGGGTTGAGGGCCGTCATCAGAAACTGAATCTGCTGGCACCTTGATCGAACTTCCCAGCCTCCAGAAATAAATGTCTGTTGTTTAAATGACCTAATCGATGGTATTTTGTTATGGCAGCCTGAGCTGACTAATAGAAGCTGTTTTGTCATTTTTTAATTGGGATATTTGTGTTCTTCTTATTGAGTCATAAGAGTTCTCTATATATTCTAGATAATAATCCATTTTTAGACATAGGAATACAAATATTTTCTCCAATTCTGTGTGTTGTATTTTCACTTTCTTGATGGTGTCCTTTGAGGAACAAAAGTTTTAAATTTTGATGAGTTCCAACTTGTCTATTGTTTGGTTGCTTGCGCTTTTGGTTTCAAATAAGAATCTTTTGCCAAATCCAAAGTTATGAAGGTTTACCCTTCTGTTTTCTTCTAATGATTTTGTTATTTTCATTCTTAATTTATGTCTTTAATCCACTTGGGGTTGATTTTTGTATATGTTGTGTAGTAAGGATCCAGTTTCATTATTTTGTATGTGGCTATCCAGTCACGCAATTGGCATTTGTTAAAAACAATTCTTTTCCCCATTGAAGTGTCTTGTCACCTTTGTCCAATATCAGTTGGCAATATTTTCCAAGATTTACTTACAGATTCTCAGTTCTATTCCATTGATTTATATATCTATCATTGTTCCAGTACCATACACAGTCTTGATTCTTGTTGCTTTGTAATGAGTTTTGAAATCAGGACATGTGAGTCCTACTACTTTAGTCTTCTTTTTCAAAATTGTTTTGGCTATTCTGGGTCCCTTGCAATTTTATGTGAATTTTAGAATCAGCTTATACATTATTACAATCAAGATGGCTGGAATTCTGATAGAGATTATATTGAATCTGTATTTCAGTTTGGGGAGCATTGATACTTAACAATTTTAATTTTGCTGAGTTAACGTGGAACATTTTTCACTTATTAAGATATTGTTTAATGTCTTTCAACACTGTTTTGTACTTTTCAGTGTACAAATCTTGTACGTCTCTTGTTAAATTTATTTTATTCTTTTTTGATGCTGTTGAGAATGGAATTATCTTAATTTCACTTTTGGATAGTTCATTGCAAGTGTATAGAAATAGAATGGATTATTATATATTGATCTTGTATCTTGTAAACTTGTTGAACTCATTTATTAGAGTTTTTTAGTGGATTTTCAAGGATTTTCTATATGCAAAGTTGTGTCATTTGCAAATAGAAACAGTTTTATTTCTTCCTTTTCAGTCTAGATGTCTTTTCTTTTTTGCCTAATTTCTTTTTTAAAGTCTCCAGCACAGTGATTACTAGAGGTGGTGAGAATACATATGCTCATTTTGCTGCTGATCTTAGAGGGAAAGTATCTACTATTTCATCCAGTATTTTACATTAAATGTGATGTTTGCTGTGGGCTTATTTTAGATACTCTTATCAGGTAGAGAAAGTTCCCCTTAATTTTATTACTAGTTTGTTGAGTTTTTATCATGAAAGAACAGTAATTTTTGTCAAATGCTTTCCCCCCATCTAGTAAGTGATTAAAAATCAGTGATATGATTAAGTGATTAAAAATTTTATCCTAGTAATAAGATGTTCTATATTGATTGATTTTTAGATATTAAACCTACCTGTCACTTGGTCATGGTGTATAACTCTTTTTGTATGTTGCTGGGTTGTTTTGATAGAATTTGTTTTAAGGATTTTTGAGTTTGTATTCATAAGAGATACTGGTCTATATTTTTCCTTTCTTGTGATGTCCTTGTCTGGTTTTGGTGTCAAAGTAATACTGCTGTATTCTCTTAGAACCATTACTACAAGCTTCAAGCACTCAATTTTTTGAATAATTTCCACCAGTTCCACTGGTGGCAGGGCCGCTCACAATGTCATTACCAGAAGTATATCCTAGTTTTAAAGAAAAAAAAAGATGTAATCACAAATATTAGAAAGTAGCAAGAGACATAAAAAGGACCAGTAACTTTGCCGAGTAACCAAGTAGAATTATTAGAAAAAAATCTCATTAAAAAAAAATAGTACATGGGTTAAACAGCACATTAAATAAAGCTGGAGAAACAATTTGTGAACCAACAACAGAGACAAATGCAAGTCATGAAGGAAATACTGAACTCATGTGGATGATAACTGAGATGGTCAATATAGATGCAATTGGTTTTCATTATCTGAAGGGTTAATCGCTAAAGAAGACTGTCTAGAAGTGGAATAAGACTTGAATATAAGGCTATAAGGAGCCCATACCTAGTTGCTTGTAATAAATCTACAGAAGACCAAATTTAAAAGGTATTAAAAGTGGTTGGAGAGAAAAGACAGATCACCTACAAAGAACAATAATTAGGCTAACAGAAGACTTCTTAGCAGCAATAACAGAAGCCAGAAGACAATGAGGTAATGTAGTCGCTATCAAAGAATTAAATTATTTCTTAATGAAATTCTCTTTCAAGGTGGAGGACAAAAATCAAAACTATTGGATAATTGGTTTACCACCCACAGACATTAACTAAAAAAACTTCAAGGATATACTTCAGGATGAAGAAAAATGGTTCCCAAAAGTCTCAAGTACAAAAATGGTGGGAAAAGAAAATGGTAACCATCTAAGTCTTATCACATTGTTTTCATATGCTTATAATAATAATGCTACCTTGGGTTAGATCAAAGAATAGAACAGTAACATGTTCTTTTGTTTATAGTAGCACGGGTGTCATGAATGGGGAAAGAATAGGAGTTGAAGTATTCCAAGATTAGCATGACTATCCGATCTGGTTTGCCTGGGATAGTCCATGTTTGTGCCTGTTTTCTTGGTGTAATTGTTAATATCAACACCATCCCTCTGAAGAATACCCTGGCTTAGATTACGTTATTTGGCTACTGTGGCTATACAGGACTTAGTGACCTTGTGGGTTTGGGGAACAAACAATAAGGTAGAGGCAAAGATAAAGCCAGGATCTCATTCCTGGTGGCCTTGGAGGGTGGTGGAGCCTCTGACACAAACTCCAGGTGAGCTCGTGGATTCTCGTCTCAGATCAAGAACTTCATGGAGGATCTTTCGTAGGACAGGTAAGAGGGCTGGTTTCACCCATTCCAATTGTTGGAGGTTTTAATCCTCTGAGGCATTTCAGTTTGTTAAATCTGACATGTAATTACCTCAGTTCTTTTCTGAATAAACACAGACACCAGGAAGGCTCCCGAACTGACTGCACATCTGGTAGCTTCCTGCACATCAGGAAGTCCATAAGGCTCCGTTGTTGGCGACCTCATGTTTGCCATGTTAAGATCTATAATTATAAGCTATCTGGAAGGTACAGGTTCCTACTGGCATTCAGTTGCAGAGAATAAGAGAAACATTTTCCTGTTCATTGTGAATATATCTTTTAAAAGTGTGCCTGACAGTTGCTAACATAGTAGAGCTTCTGTGTTCTCACCACCAAAATGAAATGGTAATTATGTGACATGATGGAGGTGTCAACACTCTGGTGGTAATCATATTGGAATAACAAGTGTATCAAATCAATACAGTGTACACTTCAAGTCACACAACATTGTATGTTAAATGTGTGCAGTACATCTCAGTAAAGTTGGGGGAGAAGGGCAAAGACCCCCAAAAGTGACAGAGATATGATTCAGAATGTGCTTACCGAGTTAAATCTTAGTCAACTTGGTAATTACTTTGTTGATTCTGGGAAGAAAATGGGAGCAACAGCTGAAGGGAGAGATGGGAGGGTGAAGACCAGAACAGTGCGGCAGCCAGGATTCCGGCTTTAATTGTGTCCCGTTTGACAGCAGGAGCTTGAGCAACTCACTTACCTTGTCTGAAATTCAGTTTCTTCTACAAAATGAAAATATTAAGAGCATTTGTAAGTGCTGACCATGTGTCAAACACTAAACACTTTATAAATCTTTTAAGCAAACCAATGTATTATTGTTATCATTTCCATTTTAAAAATGAGGAAGTTGAGGCATTTGAGGTGAGTGCACTTTCCTGAGGACCAACTCTTTGTAAGTGGCACCCCTGAGTTACAGCACAGTGGTAAAGCACTCTGACTAGCTCACCCGGTTCCCCAATCTGCCTTTCTCTCTCCTGGTGTATGTCCCGGGAGGATGACGGGTGAGGGTGTCCTTGCCCTCTGGCTCTGGTTGAGTGGCAGCAATGGTAGGGGATCAGAATGTGGGAGAAGAAAAGAGGTTGGACTCGTTCTTCCTCCAGTCTCCTGCCTGAGGTATAACCACAGATTGCCTGCATCTTCAGATTTACTGAAGATGGTGTTTCTTGTCAGGTACCCTCCCCATGCACTTCCCAATGCACTTTACCTAAATGGCTTCCAAAACGACTCTTTTCCCAGCTCCCTTCTGGTGTAGGAATGGTAATAGCTCTTCACTGCAGCCTGTTACACTGCATGTCCCTTGCTGGGAGGACCCTTATGGATTCCACTTTGTGGTCCCTAAAGTTGCATACCATATGCTATACCAGAAGGAGGTTCATTTTGTGGTCACAGTACTTTCTGACTTGGACACTGGAGGTTCTGCTTATAGAAATGCTCCCAGCTGGGTCTCTTGAGGGGTAGAAAGCTGGACCATGCTGCTGTGGGCACCTCCAGGACTGAGACATTTAAGAAATCGGGGAGTATGGTGAGAAGATTTGTCCCTTAATGTCCCAGCCAGAATTTGTAGAATGCTGGCACCTCCCAACCTACCAAACTTATTTAGCTCCCGTACCCCAAAATCCTTTCATTCGCTGAGTGTGTCATGGAATTGACACACAGTCTTCCTTCTGCTGGTGCACCCCTTCCTTTTGCCTAGACAACTCCTTTGGGTGTCAGCAGGAGTGTTGCTTGCTTGGGGAAAGCTCCCCGGAACACGCCCATCAGTCCTGCCAGTATAGACCAGGATCTTTGGTGTATACTCTGTTAGCTTTGTGGAACTTTCCTTCACAGCACTTACCAGAGTTTATAATTAGGCCTTTGCTGGTGATTTGCTCCACGTCTCCTCCCTCACTACGAAGGGCACTCCAAGAGGACTGGGGTTGCTTCTGGCTTTGCTCAGTGTAAAATTTCTGGAAATGAGCACAGCCATTGACTCCAGTGTGCCCTGAGAAATGCTTGTTGGGTGAATGGATGGGTGTGTGACTGAGCATCATATAAAATGTGAAGGTGGTACACTGGAATGAAAAATGAGGTGGCGGTTCCAGGTGCATCCAAGCAAACTGGGAACACATTTCTACCTGGGGCCTTACAACATGTTGACATGCTTGGGGGAAAAGCTTTCTTTTTCTCAGGAGGGCAGTAGACTGTCCTTAGAAGTGACTAGGCTGATGTCAATAATGACAAGAAGAGGAATGTATCACAAAGTTAACAGGAAGTTCAACTCCCACCATGAGAAGTGAGGACTGGGGAGAACCGTTGAAGGGAGAGAGGAGTTTTCCCAGTACTATCCCTTCTTGGACACAGTGGAGCCTGGAGGACAGAGCGGGAGAGTGCACCCACCTGCTCGCATGCCCTGGGCTGCGGAGAACTCTGGGTGCTGCAAGAAGAATGTGTAAGAAGCTTCAGAATCCAGTTAGAAGGAGAATGAGGGAGCACTGGGGATTTCATTGGTGTGGGCTTGAAATAATGAATGCTTTCTTTACTCTATATTTTATATTGTTATCCACACACCCATTTTAATTTTATTCCCCACTAGCTGTGGGATGTGTGTGTTAAAAAATGATGCCTTTTGGTGTAGTCATTGCTTTTAGTGATTTCTTCATCCTCTCTTCTCCACCAAAAGTGGTATTTCAGATTTGATTATGGCTCCTTCTGTAACTGATCTTTTTCTGAGCATTGGCACCATATCTGAAATTATAATAATAACCCATTGACTGATTTATTTCCTAATTCATTTGGATCCAGAATTGGACAGCATCTTTGTTATTTTACTATGTTTTAATTTGGTTTTGCGTTTTTTCCATTTAGGTTACACACTTGGATAAAAAGCTTTCCTCAATGTAAATTGATTATTTAAATCAGCTGTTATAATGGAAAAAAAAACCCACTTTACTTGTGAATAATAAAATAACATTTCTAAGTTTTACTATAGGTTCATTATTAAATTCTGCAGGGAACTGACTGAACTGACCCCAAATACCATCCTTTTTTGACAAATTTGTGTGGACAGTTATAAATCATGCCCTGAACTCTGTCTACAAGGCTATGAGCCAACAGTCTCCATGGCATAAAGGGACCGTTGTTCTTTGTGAACAGGCAGTAATTAGATGGCATTTCTGAAGCTGGAAGCTAAGTAAAGCGGTTTTTCAATAGTCTAATAAAAATTGATTTGATAAGAGTTTCATTCAAAAATTGTTCTGGTATTTCATACCCTACTTATGTACCTATTTATAATATGCAAATATTACTTCTACACAGACATGGCATCAATAAGGAATTTATATTTAAATTTTATTCATTAGGACAAATAATGTAGTGTTAAAAATTTTGCAACATTTTAGTGTGGAAATTATGCTCTCAATCTATTCAACTTATTTTTTTTTAAATTTGGGGCTTCAAAGGGTAATTTTCAGGAATTTATTTATTTTTAAAGATTTTATTTATTTTAAGAGAGGGGGGAAGTGAGGGAGAAAGGGAGAGAAACATTGATTTGTGGGGGAAACATCAATCAGTTGCCTTTTGCACACCTGCAACCAGGGACATGGCCCACAACCCAACATGTGCTGGGAATCGAACTGGTGACCTTTTGGTTCATAGGCCAGAGCTCAGTCCACTGAGCCACACCAGCCAGGGCATATTCTGCTTATTAGTTTAATACATATTTGTTGTAAAAAGTACAACAATAACTTCATGATGGTTATAAAAAAGAAAGAGAAATGTCCAAAACGTTATTTTCAAGAAACAACCCGGGTTAACGACTTTCAAAAACATGACTGAGCTTGTCCCAAGTTAGCAAATATAGGTAGACATCATCATTTTTCCTTGCTACTATTGACCACACCAATTTTTAAAACCAGCTTTCAAAATCGACTTGGCTTAGCCCAGGTTCCCTATGAAACAGGATCCAAGACAAGAAGTAAGTGTTTAAGTTTAATGTAGGAGGTGCAATCCTGAGGCAGCAAGAGTGAAGGAAAAGATACGCAAACTATAGAGTGAAGGAAAAGATACGGGAAGGCATGGCACAGATGTGTTTGCTTCATGTTAAGATTCTAAGAGGCAAAGCCTGCGCCTTAGCAGGTGCACTTGCTTGGTCAGGCAGTATGTACCCAGAAAGGCTCTATGGAGAAGTCTTGCCTCTGAACAGTCTTTGGGAGGGGAGGGGGGAGGGAGGGAGGAGAATGAATCTGCTGGCTCCCTATCTTCTCTCTTCCATTGGCCAAAGTTTTCCACACAACAAAGTTTACTCCTCACTCTCCCTTTCTTCACTCAGCATCTTCAGCAGCCATTTGCCAAGCTGGATGGCATGTTCTGCAATGGAGCTCTCCATTTGAATCTGGAAGTGACAGAAGGGCTGGAGCCGTAAGTGTGTGGGTGATTGGCCTGAGGAGGTGGACTTTATGGGCCTACATGAGACAGGTCAGCCACAGCAACAGCTAAGGCAAAGCAAAGTCAACCAGGGTCGAAGAGACAGGTGAGTCACAGAGAACCTGTGCAGGCACATAAGGTGTACGCTGAAGAAATATAATTTAGGTTATTTTCCAGTTTTCATTATAATAAATAAAGGCTGCAGTAAAATCATTTTACATATAGCTTGTGTACTTATCTGTATATTATCTTAGGATAAATTCTCAGACGTATACTCTGTTGCTGAGTCAAAGGCTTCTAAATCCCAGGAAATTTTCCATATTCCCTTAAGAGACAAGAACAAGGAAAGGGGACCTTGATGGGATCTAGTTTCACACTACACCTCTTACCTTGGCTGCTGGATGGATGTTGCTGCGTGATTTAGGAGCAAATAGTGAGGCTTTAGAATAGTCCCTTTTCTTAGCTTCTCAGTTTTTACTTCTTTTCTTTCTTATATACCTAATGTTCAGCCTAAAGATGGTTCAAGCAAGATATTCTAGCAGAGGAATACAGTCACTTTTGACTTTAAAACTCCTCTTTCTTTCTGTGAACGTTGTCTACAACAATCAAGCCTGCAGATTCATGAGAGGCCTGACTGGTGGCAGAGGGGACAGAGTGCCCCCGTCAGCCATCTCAGCCGAGACTCAGCCCTGGGGGTGATGCTGGGGCAGAGGGGCAGCCAGATGGTCCTGGTTTTCCATCCCTGATCTGCCAACTAGCCTGTGGCCTTGGCCAAGTCACCCATTCTCTGCTTCACTTTCTCCTTTTGTTAAATGAGGAGATTCTACTAAACCTGATTAACTCTGAGGGACCCTTTAGGTTCAGCATTTTACTAAAACCAAGAAGTACAATTTAACAAACATTCATGTCTTCTTTGGTGCTAGACAGAAAAACAAAATATAGTGAACAGAAAGTCATGAAGCTCTGCCAAGTCATAACTTCCTTTAAAAACTGGTAAATATCTGTATCACTTATAGTGGGGAAAATTGGAAATACCTCAAATGCCCCAGTGCAGGAGAATATGTACATCTCATATCTCTTTAGGATGTAATGTCAGGCAGCCATTAAAAATGGTGTTTTCAACTGGAAAGATAAAAAATAAATTAACAAAGGGGGTTACCCTAGAGTGCAGAGGGGGAGATGGTGACGGCAGCTGTGCTTGTGAAGATGGTGGCAGGGACAGTGGTAGTGATGGGTAGGGGGACCAAGAGGGAGCAAAGCCTCCTGAATTTTTTAATATGTTTATTGATTTGAGTGAGTGAGAGAGAGACAGAGAAACATCAGTTGGTTGGCTCCCATATGTGCCCTGACTGCGGATCAAACCCTCAACCTTTTGGATTGCGGGACAACACTCCAATGGGCCACACCATCCAGGGCAAGGGGGAGACGTCTCACTATGCACACAATTTTGTTTTGTTTTGAGTTCTGTGGTTCTAGTTAACATCAAAGATTTTAAAAATTGTTGTTTTTCTAATATATTTAATGATATTTTTAAATGTTCATGACATAATGTTAAGATATTTTAAAGGCCGAGTGCGATGTTTTATATATGTGTATATGTGTATAAAATAATCCCAATTTTATTTTAAAATGCACAGAAGAAAAAGCTTTAAGTATTAACAACTATTCTCTTTGGGAAATGAGATTGGAGGCAATAATTTTGCTTTTTATTCCTTTTTGTATTATCCAATTTCTCAGCAATGACTGTTTATTAGTTTTACCAAGATGAAATGTATATGTTAAATATATTTAAAAGTATATAGAGAAGAAGAAAAAAAAAACTATCAATAATCCTGAAGGAATCTTTGTTTCCTTCAGTTTGGTTTACTCCTACGGTGTTGCCCCTTGCGCTCTCCCAGGCTCCGTCAGGACTGGAAGGTGTGAGCTTTCTCTGCCTCCTGCTCATGTGTGGCTGGGGTCTCTCTTGGGTGAAATGCAGTTCTTTGATCTGTTTCTGGGTTTGTTCCCCTAGGTCTGCTACCTCTACTCCTGTGAGCAGTTGTTGTCAATGCCCTCAGTCACTTTTTCTCTTCTAAGTTGTGGGCTTTCCCTCTCTTTGCCTACTACATTTCTTGCCTACTATGTTTCTTTATCACTTTGTTCCTATAGCCATCTTTTTTTAAAAAGGTTTTATTTATTTTTAGAGAGAGGGGAAGGGAGGGAGAAAGAGAGGGAGAGAAACATCAATGTGTAGTTGCCTCTTCCGAGCCCCCTACTGGGGGCCTGGCCTGCAACCCAGGCACGTGCCCTGACTGGGAATGAAACTGGCGACCCTTTGGCTTGCAGGCCGCTGCTCAATCCACACCAGCCAGGGCATGTTCCTGTAGCAGTCTTGAAACATTTCCATACATTTTATTTTATCCTGTTACTGTTCAGGAATCTCTGTCTAGAAATCCTATTTGTTTTCGTATAGTGGGGGTGACTTTTTATTTTGTTCAACAAGAATGTATTTCTTTATGTCCTGTTGCTAAGTGTTGGGAGTTCAGTGCTGAATAAAATACTGCTTCTGCCCTAGAGGAAGTCATAGTTTTTATACACAGACACAAATAACTTGTCTGTGCCTCAGCATCTTAATCTGTAAAATAATGATAGCATCCACCTCATAGGGTTGTAAGAGGATCAAATAAATCGTACATGTAAAGTGCTTAGAACAGTGCCTGGAAGAGTAATAATTCCTTACAACTTTATTATGACATCGGAAGTGAGAAACGAACTGATAGTGACCAGAGGGGAGAGGGGAGGGAGATAACGGGGGGGGGGGAGAGAAGGAGAAGGGGGAGCAAAGGAACACAGAGGACTCACAGGCACGGACAGTGTGGGGGTTGACTGTGGGTGTGGGGGGATGGGGTGGGGATGAGCAATAGGGAAAAAGGCAGGACACCTGTAACTGAGCAACAGTAAATAAAAACAAAATTAAAAAAAACTTTATTATGAAATTGCAACCTATAGTGTGGGCCTATTATAATGGTGTAAGAAAAAAACACTAGAAGAAGAAGAGTGAGAAGCCAGGATCCCAGTTTTACCACTTATTAACTCATTATGCTAATCTGAACCCCAGTTTTCTCATCTGTAAACATATGAATAATAGCACTGACCTTACAGGTTTGCCATGACACTTTCGTTAGAAAAACATATATCCAAATGTATAAAAGTATAAGTTATTTTTGTGGTTTCAGTTCAGGAAAAGTTATTGGGTTAACCAAAAAGTTCATTTAGTTTTTTCCGTACAATGGCTCAAGTGGTGCTTAGTTGTTTTGACTTCACTTGAAACAATTTTGTTAGATTGTATTATGACAGCTGTCATATCAGTGTGCATTAAAAAATCAAAATTGGTGAATTTTTGTGCAGCCATTTTAATATTGAAGGTGGAAGAAAATATGCAACATTTTCAATGTATTTGCTTTATTATTTCAAGAAAGGTAAAAATGCAACCGAAATGCCAAAAAAAAAAAAAGGTTTGTGCAGTGTATGGAGAAGGTGCTGTGACTGATTGAGCGGGTCAAAAGTGGTTTGCAAAGTTTCTTGGTACTGTTGATATTTTGGCCAAATAATGTTTTGCTGTGGGGCTGTTTTGTGCATTGGAAGCAGTCACATGTACTAGGTGAGAACAAATGGAACCTCTGGACAGAGTTCCCAAGCATTAGCAAGATGGAAGGAAAAGTATAGAAAATTTGTAAGACTGATGCAGACAATATATGAATGCATAAAGATGTGGCACATGTAAACAGTCTAATATTACTCAGCCATCAAAAGAAATGAAATATTGCCATTTGCAACAACAAGGATGGACCTAGAGGGTATTATGCTAAGTGAAATAAGTGACAGAAAGACAAATACCACATGATTTCAATTATTTGTGGAATCTAAAAAAATAAATGAACAAACAAAACAGAAACAAACTCGTAGGTACAAAGAACATTTTGATAGTTACCAGATGGGAGAAGGACTGGGGGTTGGTGAAAAAGGGGAAGTGACTGAGGTGTACGAGTTGCAAGTATGGCAGAGGGAACAGTCAATAGTCCCGTAGTGACTACGTATGGTGTCCGGTGGGTCCTAGACTTACAAGGAGATCACTTTGTAAGTCATATAAATGTCTAATCACTGTGTCATACACCTGAAGCTAATGTAATATTGTATGCCAACTATAATCTAAAAATTAAAAAAATAATTTAAACAAGGCTGATACACACATACAGAGTGGAGCAAAGGTAGGTTTACTGTTGTTTGTATGGAAAATAATACAATCATTAATAAATAATAATATAAGAATAAACTGCATATTGCATGCTCACAACTGTAAACCTACTTTATCCCCACCCTCTAAGCACATATATCTATATGTACTATACATACATTCATATATAAATGCATACTTATATACAGAGAGAAAAAGACTAAAGCTGACAAATAGCAAAAACTCAATATAGAATAAAAAATGACTCAGAACATTTCTACCTATTGTTTACCAAGAGACTGCAGACCAGGGGAATAAATCTAGAAGCAGATCATTGTATTAATGGGACTTTAGTCATAAAATAGATGAAGATTGATTTTAGTAAATGATATTGTGGCAAGTAGTTGTCATGTAGAAGAATGTCAAATCAGACCTCTAAATTTTTACAATATACAAAAATTCACATGGCTCATACAACTAAACATAGGTGATTCACAAAATATAATATAGTGTTATATATATAACACTATATAAAAAGATGTTCAATATCTCTTAAGGAAATATGAAATAAAAAAATAATGAGATACTTTTTGTCCAGTGTATTGTTAAACAAGAAAAACGCTTATAATCCTCTGGCATGTTTTCTAACATAAGTGTCTGCCAAAGTTTTTGATATTTGGGTTGACCAAGGTGCCTCCTGATGAAAAATCCACACAAGTTCTCCTGTTTCAGGTCATCAGTGGGATCTAACCGGAAGAACTCAGACCGGAAGAGATCCCAGGAGGCCCAGAATCTAACAGCTGCTCTGAAACAGATTTCTTCAGTGACCTTAGGTGTAGACTTTCGGTGCCTTATTCTCCATCTGAAACTTTGGGAGGATGAGACCTAGTTTTTCCATGTTTCACTGAAATGTGATCAAGATTAATGGCCTAACATAGAAAATGTCTCTGGCGAGCACCTGGGAAGATCAAGCACATTACTCAATGCCCGAGTAAATACATCTGGTGAAACAATCAACCTAATTCACTTAATTTGGGAAAAGTGCTCACCTAAAACCACACAATTTTAGAATGGGCATTTAAAACTGATCAAATTTGGTGTTTTTCAAAATGTCCTTCAGACTGATAGTGTTAATTCAGGCTTAGGGAGCTGATTGGATATTAAAGTATATAGATTTGGAAGCCATACACAATATTAACTAAATCCGCACAGCTAAAGTACTTGTCTCACATGTGAACATACACTTTCTCACCCTGAGGCTAGACTATAGTTACTAACTTTGTGTGAAGTAGCACTGAAACATTACAAAAATGCTTTGTCGCTCCAATTTTAAGCTTTTACAGTGTAACACATTATTTTCCTGAAGTAAACTAAAATCAGATTCCTCAGGGTTCTTGCTACCTTCTTTAGCAACATTTGGGGGAGGAGGCTCTTTGTATTGCACATTTGTAATAGATGAAAAATAATCCAGATTGCAAATCCTGCTTTATTTTCTTTTTAGAATTTTAACCATGTACAACTTTGGCCCAACTTAAACTAAATTAAACAATATAACCCATATGAGTGTGTTTCTGTAAGTAAGCATAGTTGGGTTAAAATACACTATATTAAAAAGCAAAAGCAAAGAAAAAAAAAAAGCTTCAGCTCACCTAGAATCTATCCTGGAGGATGAAGCTCCCCTCTACTTCTCCCAACAATTATACTAAACATTAAAATATCTCCTATGTAAATAAGTGCTACTATGTCCCAATGCTATACTTTAGTTTATTTCACCCTTAAGATTCAACTCTCACTTGATGGATGAAACAACTGAGGCTTGAAGAGGTTCAGTAATTTAGCCAAGTTCTCACAGATGCTCAGCCTAGAAGTTGAAGAACCATATGGTATGTTCCTACTTTCTTCTTCAAACCGAGCAGCTATATTAAAAAAAAATTATTGTATTTTGCCCCTTACCCTTTAACTCATTCCCCCCTGCAATCACCACACTGTTATCCCTGTCCATGAGTCTTTTTTTCCTTTTCACTTGATCCCTCCATCCCCTAAACTCCCCCACTCCCAATAGCTGTCATTGGGCTCTCTGCCTATAAGTCTGTCTCTATTTTGCTTGTTAGGAAAGTTTGTTCATTAGATTCCACATATGAGTGAAATCATATGGTATTTGTCTTTCTCTGACTGGCTTATTGCACTTAGCCTAATGTTCTCCAAGTCCATCTATACTGTTGCAAAAGGTAAAATTTTCTTTTTTACTGCCGAGTAGAATTCCATTGTGTAAACATCCCATAGTTGTTTTACCCATTCATTTACTGATGGGCACTTGGGCAGCTTCCATACCTTGACTATTGTAAATAATGTTGTAATGAACATAAGGGTGCTTATGTTCTTTCAAATTGGTGTTTTGGGTTGCTTCAGATATATTCCCAGAAGTGGGATCACTGGGTCAAAAGGCAGATTCATTTTTCATCTCCATATAGCTTTCCACAGTGGCTGCACCAGTCTGCATTCCCACCAGCAGTGCAAAAGGGTTACCTTTCCTCCACATCCTTGCCAGCACTTATTATTTGTTGATTTATTGATGATGGCCATTCTGACAGGTGCGAGGTGATATCTCATTGTGGTAATTTGCATTTCTCTGATGATTTGTGACATTGAGTATCTTTTTATATGTCTGTTGGCCATCTGTATGTCCTCTTTGGAGAAGTGTCTATTCAGATCCTTTGCCTATTTTTTAACTGTACCGTTTGTTTTTTTGGTATTGAGTTTTGTAAGTTCTTTATAAATTTTGGATATTAACCACTTATCAGATGTATTGGCAAATATGTTCTCCCATTCTATCAGTTGTCTGTTTATTTGGTCTCCTTTGACCTGCTATGGCCATCTTTGACCAAAGATGGTCTCCTTTGCTGTGCAAAAACTTTATAGTTTGATGTAGCCCATGTGTTTATTTTTCTTTTGTTTTCCTCCCCTGGGGAGATAGATCAGATAAAAATTGTTATGAGCAATGTCTGAGATTTTACTGCCCATGTTTCCTTGTAGGATTTTTATGGTTTCAGGTCTATTATTAAGTCTTTAATCCATTTTGAATTTATTCTTGTGTGTGGTGTAAGGAGGTGGTCTAGTTTCATTTTTCTGCATGTATCTGTCCAATTTTCCCAACACCATTTGTTGAATAAACTATCTTTAGCCTATTGTATGTGCTTGCTTCTTCTGTTGAATATTGACTATAAAAGTGTGGGTTTATTTCTGGGCTCTCTACTCTGTTCCATTGATCTATGTGTCTGTTTTTATTCTAGTACCATGCTATTTTGGTTACTATGGCTTTATAGTAAAGTTTGATATTAGGTAGTGAGATTCCTCCAACTTTGTTCTTTCTCCATATCGCTGACACTGTGCAGGGCCTTTTGTGGTTCCACATAATTTTTTGAAATATTTGTTCTAGTTCTGTGAAATATGTCATTGGAATCTTGATAGGAATTGCATTGAATCTACAAACCGTTTTGTGTAGCATGAACATTTTAATGATGTTAATTCTTCCTGTGCATGAACGTGGTATGTGCTTCCACTTAATTTGTATCTTCATTAATTTCTTTCTTCAGTATCTTATAATTTTATGAGTATAGGTCTTTTACAAACTTGGTTAGATTTATTCCTAGGCATTTTGTTCTTTTTAAAGCAATTGTGAATTGGATTGTTTTCTTAATTTCCATTTCTGTCAGTTCATTATTGGCATATAAAAATACAACTGATTTCTGGATATTAATTTTGGATTCTGCCATTTCATTGAATTCATTTATAAGTGAATGGAATCTTTGAGGCTTTCTATGTACAGTATCATGTCATCTGCAAATAAAGACAGTTTTACTTCTTCCTTTCCAATTTGGATGTCTTTTATTTCTTCTTCTGGTCTGATTGTATGGCTAGAACTTTCAGTACTATGTTGAATAAGAGAGATGAAAGTGGACATCCCGGTCTTATTCCTGATCCTAAGGGGAATGCTTATAGCTTTTGCCCATTGCATGTGATGCTGGCATTGGGTTTGTCATATATGGCCTTTATTATGTTTAGGTAGGTTCCCTCTCTTCCCACTTTGAGAGTTTTTATCATAAATAGGTGCTGGATTTCATCAAATATCCTTCCTGCATCTATTGATTTGATCATGTGGTTTTTATCCTTCATTTTTTTATCTGTTGAATCACATTTATTGATTTGCACATGTTGTACCAACCTTGCATTCCTGTAATAAATCCCACTTGATCATGGTGCATGATCGTTTTGCTGTACTACTATTTTTGGTTTGCTAATATTTTGTTGAGGATTTTAGCATCTATGTTTATCAGGAGTATTGGCCTGTAATTTCTTCTTCTTTTTTTTTTTTTTTTTTTGTAGTGTCTTTATCTGGTTTTGGAATTAGAATAATGCTGGCCTCATAAAATTAGTTTGGGAGTCTTCCCTCTTCTTGAACTTTTTGAAATACTTCGAGGAGAGGTGGTAGTTCTTTTCAGAATGCTTGGTAAAATTCCTCCTTGAAACCATTTGGTCCAGGGCTTTTGTTTGTTAGGAGTTTTTTGACTACTGCTTCAATTTCACTAGGTTTAATCTGTCTATTCAGATTCTCTGATTCTCCCTGATTTAGTTTTGGAAGACTGTATGTTTCCAGGAATTTATCTATTTCATCCAGGTTGTCCAGTTTTTGGCATATAGTTGTTCATAATATTTCCTTACAATCTTTTGTATTTTTTGATGCCCAGTTGTTATTTCTCCTCTTTCACTTCTGATTTTATTTATTTGAGTCCTCTCTCTTTTTTTCTTGATGAGTCTGCTTAAAGATTCATCAATCTTGTTTGTCTTTTCAAAGAACCAGCTCTTGGATTATTGATCTTTTGTGTAGATTTTTTAGACTCTATTCCCTTTATTTCTGCTCTGATATTTATTATTTCCTTCCTTCTACTCATTTTAGGCTTTGTTTGTTGTTCTTTTTCAAGTTTCCTTAAGTATAAAGTTATTGTTTATTCTAGTTTTTTCTTGATTTTTTTTTTGTGTGTGTGTGTGATAGGCATGTAATGCTATGAACTTACCTTTTGGGATTGTTTTCCCTGTGTTCCACAGATTGCTGCATTCTCATTTTAATCTGTTTCAAGGTATCTTTTGATTTCTTCCTTGATCTCATTGTGACCAATTCATTGTTTAATAATATATCATTTAGCTTCAATGTCGTTGTGTATTTTTCAGTTTTCTTCTTGTGATTTCTAGTTTCATAGCCTTGTGGTCAGAGAAAATGCTTGACATGATTTCAATCTTCTTAAATTTATTGAGACTTGTTTTGTGTCCTAGCATGTGGTCTATCCTAGAAAACATGCCATGTACACTTGAAAAGTATGTATATTCTGCTGCTTTGGGGTGAAATGCTCTGAAGATGTCAATGAAATCCATTTGATCAACTGTGTCATTTAAGGCTGCTGTCTCCTTGTTGATTTTCCGTCTGGAAGATCTATCCATTGAAGTCAATGGGGTGTTAAAATCCCCAACTGTGACTGTATTGCTGCCAGTCTCCTCTTTTATGTCCATCAAAATGTGCTTTACATATTTAGGTGCTCCTATGTTGGATGCATAAATGTTTACTAGGGTTATATCCTCTTGTTGGATTGTTTCCTTTATCATTATGCGGTGTCTTTCTGGGTCTCTTACTATAGTCTTAATTTGAAAGTCTATTTTGTCAGATACAAGTATTGCTACCCCAGCTTTTTTTCCCTTTCCATTTGCATGAAATATCTTTTTCCATTCCTTTACTTTTACTCTGTGTATCTTTTGATATGAGATAGATCTCTTGGAGACAGCATGTGTATGGGTCTTGTTTTCTTATCTATTCAGTTACCCTATATCTTTTGGTTGGAGCATGTAAGCCATTTACATTTAAGGTGATTATTGATAGATACATCTGTATTGTCATTTTATTTTTATACTCTTTTCCTCTGTTTATCTTTTTCTTCTTGTTAAAATAAGCCCTTTAACATTTGTTGTGGTACTGGTTTGGTATTAACAAACTCCTTTAGCTTTTTCTTGTCTGAGAAGCTCTTTATTTCTCCTTCAATTTTAAATGATAGCCTTGTTGGGTAAAGTAGCCTTGGTTGTAGGTCGTTGCTTTTCATCACCTTGAATATTTCATGCTACTCCCTTCTGGCCTGAAATGTTTCTGTTAAGAAATCAGATGACAGTCTAATTGGTGCTGCCTTGTATGTAACTACCTGCTTTCCTCTTGTGGCTTTTAGTATTTTCTCCTTGTGTTTAAACCTTGCCATTTTAATTTTGATGTGTCTCAGTGTAGGCCTCTTTGGGTATAATTTGTTTGGGGCTCTCTGAGTTTCCTGGACTTTTGTGTCCTTTTTCCTTCACCAGACTAGGGAAGTTTTTGGTCCTTATTTCTTCAAAAAGGTTCTCAATCCCTTGGTCACTCTCTTCTCCTTCTGGTATTCCCGTGATGTGGATGTTGTTACCCTTCATGTTGTCCCAAAGATTTCTTAAGCTCTCCTCATTCTTTTTAATTCTGTTTTTTTTTTTTTTCTGCACTGCTTGGGTGTTTGTTTTCTACTTTGTCTTCTAAATTCCTGATTCAACCCTCTGCTTCATCTAACTCACTATTTATTCCTTCCAGTGTATTATTTATTTCAGATATTACATTCTTTATTTCTGACTGGTCCCTTTTTATTGTTTCTATGTCTTTTCTCACACTGTTTAGTATCCTTATGATCATTACTGTAAACTCTCTATCTGATAATTTCCTTGCCTCCTTTTCATTTAGCTGTTCTTCTGGAGGATTCTCTTGTTCTTTCATTTAGCACCTGTTTCATTGTCTTCCCATTTTGGCTGCCTCTTTATGTTTATTTCTATGTGTTAGGTAGCTCTGCAAAGACTGTGGTGTAGATCTGTGTCAGACATTGCCTGTGACTGGCCTTGAGCAACCTGTTTGGAGCTATCAGAGATGGAAAGCTTGTAGCTCCCTCTGCTAGGCCTCAGTATGTGCAGAAAGAACCAGGCTTTGCACCAGCACTGGGCTCTGTGGAGGGTCAGCTAAAGTCTCAGAGCTCCTAGAGAACCACCTTAGTTGTTAAATTTAATCACTGATAGAGCCTCAAGCTGTACTTAGCAGCTGGGCTTAACCTCCACAGGGTGGTGCTATTGCTTCCTCTCAGGCTGATACCAATTGGAAGTGAGTACTCTGCCTGAGAAAGATGTTTTCTGCAGCATAGGGAATGACTCAGCACAGGGAACCTGGCATCTTTTCCTTCAGTTCTCTCCCCAGAGGCACCAACCCCAGACTCTCCTCACACATCTCTAGTCCACTCTGCCCTCCCTATGCCAGAGCCCAGGCAGGGTAAATGGCTGCACATTAGATTTTGTGCATTGGCCCTTTAAGAGGCTCTCTGCACCTCTGCTGTTTCTTCCTGGCAGATAGAAACCCTGCTGCTTTTTTCACAGCTGGATGTTATCTGGGTTGCTTTCCCAACTCTGGTGCTGTAGGCTGGGAAGCTCAGCTTGGGGTTTAAATCCCACACTCCCAGGGGGAGCCCTATGGCCACTGAAATTTCCCTCTGGCACTTCAGCTGCTGCCTGTGGGAGCCCAGCCAGCTCTCTCATGCTTCCTCTGCACTTCCTACCACTCTTGTTGTGGTGAAGTGGTTTCTTCCTTGTGTTCTAGGTTGTAAGGCTTCTCTCCAGCTGGTGTTCAGTTGGTTATTCTGGATGATTTCTCTACAATTTAGTTGTAATTCCAGTTTGGTCCTAGGAGGAGGTTAGTGTAGCTTCTACTTACTCTTCCACCATCTTGGATCTCCCTACATTTTAATCTATTTTAAATATCGAGTTTTTGCTTCTGATATTATTGAATGCCTTTCACATATCTTTTCGGTAACTGATTAAAATGTAACTGTGTTACTTCTCTGCTTGAAACCCTTGAATAGCTTCTTATCACCCAAAGCAGTGGTTCTCAAAATGTGGTCCCTAGACCAGCAGCATCAACACTTAGGAATTACTAAAAATGCAAATTCTCAGGCCCCACCTCAGACCTACTAAATCAAAAATTCAAGGTGCAGCTCAGATATCTGCCAACAAGCAGAGGGGTATAAACAAGCCCTCTGGGTGTATGATGCTCAAGCTTGTTCTTCAGATGCCATTTGAGAGCCTTGTGTGATGAGACTTACTCCGTGGCCTTATCTTGCTGCTCACCACTTCACTCACCGTGCTGCATGTATATCCCCTGAAGATACTGCAGCTGCTTCCTGAGGACAGTGTCAATTGGTGGTTAAGCACAAGGATTCTGAAGTCAGACTGCCTAGCCTTGAATGCTAGGTCATCTACTAGAAGATGACCTCTGTCAAGTTAACCTACCTGCCTGAGTCTTGGTTTCCCCACATATAAAATGGGATGAAGTATCTACTTCATCTCTTGTTGTGAGGGTTACATGAATCACTGTATGTGGGCCACTTAGAATAGTGTCTGGCACACAGCAATTGCTCTAGAAATACATTATTGCATTCGCTTATTGCATTAGTTTCCTGGGGCCATAACAAATTACTACAGAGTTGGTGCAGGAGTTCAGCATCAGTTTCACCGGGCAGGTGTCAGCAGGGCAGTACTTCCTCCACTGGCTCTAGAGGAGAATCCATTCCTTTATTAGCAACCTGCATTCCTTGGTTTGTGGTCACAGCCCAGCAATCTCTGCTTCTGTTTCCTTGTGGGTAATCTCCCTCTGCCTCTCTCTGAAAGATTACTTGTGATTGAATTTAGAGCCCACCCAGATAATCTAAGAGAATCTTCCCAGATCAAGACTCTTAAGTTAATCACATCTGCAAAGACACCTTTTCCTTAGAAGATAACATTTGCTGGTTCCAGGGATTAGAACGTCTCGGGTGGCATTATTTAGCATATTGTGTTTGTTATCCTGCCTACATGTCTGCCCTTTTCTCTCAGTTTCCCTACGCTTTAAGAGTCAGTGCAGGGTTTGCCTCCTTCAGGAAGTCTTCCCTCACTTTCCCGGTGCCAGGTTTAGTTCAGCTCCTCTGTGTTCCCATAATGTCCTGAACATACCCTGGCACTATCATTTTCTTAATATACTTTGTTTTTAGAGCAGTTTTAGGTTACAGAAAAATTAAGTTGAGAATACAGATCATTTCCATGTCCTCCCTGTTCTCATGCCCTCTTTACAGTTTCCCCCATTATTAACATCTTGCATTAGTATTGTACATTTGTTATAATTGATGAACCAACATTAGTCATTATTATTCGTGTAAGTCTATAGTTTACATTAGGTTTACCTTTTCTGTGTACAGTTATATGGGTTTGACAAATGCATAATATCCTGCATCTACCTTCATCTTATCATACAAAATAATTTCACCATCCTAAAATTGTCCTGCATTCCAACTATTTGTCCTTCTCCCCACCCTCCTGAATTCTTGACAGCAGCTGGTCTTTTTACTGTCTCCATAGTTGTGTCTTTCCAAGAATGTCGTATAGTTGGGTTCATACAATATGTAGCCTTTTCAGATCGACTCCTTTCACTTAGTAATATTTATTTAAGGTTCCCTCCACATCTTTTTGTGGCTTGCAAGTTCATTTTTTGTTGCTGAATAAAATTCCATTGCTTGGATATACCACAGTTTATTACCCATTCACCTATCAACACGCAACTTGGTTGCTTCCCAGTGCCAGCACACTTGACTGGAGTTGCCACGAATATCCGTGCGCAGGTTTTCTGCGAGCAGACATCCACCAGCAACAAATGAGAGTTCCTATTGCTCCACATTCTTATCAGCATGTGGTCTTTCCCTTGTTCTGTATTGTAGGCATTCTGATAGGTGTGTGGTGACATCTTATTGTTGTTTTAATTTGCAATCCCCTGATGACAAAAATGTGTAGCATCTTTCATGTGCTTACTTGCCATCTGTGTATCTTCTTTGGTGAGGTATCAATTCAGATCTTTCACCCATTTCACAATTGGGTTGTTTTCTTTTCTTATTGTTGGGGTTAATTGTTCTTTGTATATTTAAACACAAATCTTTTGTAATATATGTGTTTGCAACATATCTGATAAAGTCTCCCTGTCTGTGCCTTGTCTTTTCATTCTCTTAACAGTTTCTTTTGCAGAGCAGTTGTTTTTAATTTTAATGATGTTCAAGCTATCAGTATTTTCTCTCATGGATCACACTGTGGTACTGTATCTAAAAAGCCATTTCTAAACCTAAGGTCACTTAGATCACTCTAGGTAAATACATAAATACTCATCTAGATAAAAAATAAACTTAGCCCTGACTGGTGTGGTGAGTGGTTTGGTTGGGCGTTGTCTCACAAAGCAAAAGGTTGATGGTTTGATTCCCTGTCAGGGCACATTTCTGGGTTGCTGGCCCGGTTGGCGTGCATGTGAGAGGCAACCAATCGATGTTTCTCTCACATGGATGTTTCTCTCCCTCTCTTTCTCCCTTCCCCTCTTTCTAAGAGTAAGTAAGAAAAATATTTTTTAAAAAACATGAATTTCCCTAGATTTATCATCTGTATTTTATTCTTTTAAAAGATTTTGTTTATCTATTTTTAGAGAGAGGGGAAGGAAGGGAGAGAAACATTGATGTGAGAGGCAAAAATTGGGACCTGGCCTTCAAACCAGGCATGTGGCCTGACCCAGAATCGAACTGGTGGCCTTTCAGTTCACAGGCCAGCGCTCAGTCCACTGAGCCACACCAGCCAGGCTAGATTTGGCATCTGTAGAAGTTCTATAGTTTTGCATTTTATATTTAGGTCTGCAATTTCTTGAGTTATGTCGCTATTTTTTTTCTTGTTTCTGTCTCCTGCCTTGTTGTATCTGTGAATTTTTCTTGAGCTTATAGATCATATCTTACTCATTCTAACACTCTTAGTATTCAGTAGGCCTCAAAAAAAAAAGTAAATGAGACAGCAACCTTCATCTTGCTCAGCAACTTGAGCATTCCTTAAAGCCGCATGGCTGTTGGAGGCTCCCTAGCCTGAGAAAAATGCAGCACATGTTGTGTGGAGCCTCTGCTTGCACGCTCTCACGCCCACGGAGCAGCTGTTTCCTCACACCTCTGAGGACTCGCACAGCAGTGCAGAAGGGCCCCTGAGGCTCAACAATGCTGTCTTGTTAAAAGACTAAAATAGATGAGGTTTTTATTTTTGGTGGAATTGGATCTACTTTCAGTGGCATCCTACAAAGGAATGTTCTGTGGTAAGGGGTCAAGGTGGGGTTGGAAAGTCAAAAGTTTAAAAACGCTTGCCCAGCCATTCTTCCATCAATACAAAGTGACTCTCAGTTTCCTGGGTCAAATATTTTTCTCTACTTACATGCCTATAAATTTAGAAATAAAAGCAAGCCCCTTAATCAGGGGGGATGTAGAATACTTTTTTTTGTGTTGGAAAGCAGAGAAATATTTGTATTAGCCCAAATTTCTTTTTTCATGGAGGGATACACAAGAATGAAGTGTTCAGGTTTTATTGGTACAAGGATCAGACAGTATACTTTTTTTTTTGGTGACAATCTCAATTTTAAATAAATGTTATTTAACTTATACCTTTCAAAAAATTTAAATACACTCTCAAATCAGGAAATTTGTTTTGGTCTGTTTTGAGAGGTGCCCCTGGGACTTTCTCCTTTTGGAGCCTGAGACCCACCAAGCAAACACATGGTAGTTGGGGGTTCTCCTCTAACGTGTCGGAGCCTGGGACTCAAATTCAAGTTGTCCACCTCCACTTAATTATAATACAGCCATTTTTGTTTGGTCCCAATGTGATACTTGTAATGAAATCTTGTGGTGGTCTTATTAAAAAAATGTTTTTAAAGGATTGGTGGGTTACTTGTGTTTGGTGAACTATTTAACCATCTAGGAGAAGTCAGAACTATCCCAGCAGGTCCTAAATAGGGAATGCCCAATGGTCAGCTTTGCACAAGTTAGTGTCTCCGTTTCTTAATCTAGCATCTGTCTTAATAGTACTGGAACTTCTAGCCCCATTCAAGCCTCTTGGGTGGGGAGATGATTATCAGCTCTAGCAATAGCTATTAGGAATGCCCACAAGAGGAAAATAAATTAAAATATTTTGTCCCACCCCCATCTTTTTTTGAGGCACATAAGGAAGCTAATAAAAAATTGTGAATTGTTAGTTAGCTTCCCTGTTACTTCTAATAAGTCTGTATACTCCAACCAAGACAGTTTGTAGGGTAAGGCAGGCAGCTGCATCCATTTGCTTCACGGACTTAAATAGCTCTTAGCTGGGGTTTTCTTTAAATAGAGGGGTGGGCAAAAGTAGGCTTGCAGTTGTGAGCACACAAAGCACAGAGTTTATTCTTGTATTATTATTTATTAATTATTATATTATTTTCCATACAAACAACTGTAAACCTTCTTTTGTCCACCCCATATATGGGCTGTTAGAAGGGTAATCTCAGAGAACACACTAACAATTTTTAGCAGCTCAGGTTAGGATGGGACCTTATTAGTCTGTGGCTATAGGAAGAAGTGGGATTATGAGTATGAGGTCAATAGATATTCAAGGAAACAGTTAAATTTGAAATAATCATTCTCTGTGGTGCATATAGAAATGAATATTATTTCCATCAATGGAAAGTCTTAGGATGTAGGACAAAATACCAGTAGATATAGAATTCTCATTTTATAGATTTCTTAATTATAAAACTTCACACACACACATGCGTGCACACACACACACACACACAGACACACCCCTTCCTGTGCGTAGTTTGTAGTTCATTAGGGAATGCTAAGTCTGGCCTGAGGTGATGTGAGTAGGATGTTCCCATGAACTTTTCATTCTCAAGGATTTCTGGGATAAATTGAGTACCTTCGTTAGACTTCCATGCTCACCACATGTCTCCCTAATCTGTCAGTATTTGGTGACTTTAGGGCATTCTTGACCTTGGACTAAAGTCTTGAGATGGTTTGGAGCCTAACCTTGGAGTCCAGGTTATCCTTCTACATAGAACTACATAGTCGGACACCAAATATGGAGACCAGAAGGTGAACAACCACTTCTGTTTCCCTCCCCAGAACATGGGGCCACACCCAGAATGCTTGGGGGCCAAGTTCAGGCCTGGACTTAATAAAAGAAGAACTTACTGAAGGAGAAATATGGTCTGAGGTGAGGTGGAGTTAACAGAAACTGCACCCCTTTGCTTCGCTTTTTGGGGGTGTCACAGACCTGAGCTGGTGAAAAGGGTACTGCTCTCCTTATGTGGGGTCCCTGGGGAGGAGAGTAGTGACACAAAGGGAGGTGATGAGGACAGGAAATATGACCATTTTATGTTTCTGTTCAATCTCAGTTTCCGAGAAGGATGTAGAGAATCACCTGAAAGGAAGTTTTTAGGTCACTATGGATTTCAACTTTTATGTGTAGTCATGTCCCCTACTACCAGGAAAAATCAAGAATGATCTGGCTTCCAGGGAAATGAGAAGCCCGTGATCTAATGATCGATGGTAATTTGGAATGAAAAGCTAGGTGATTATTGCCCCAGAATCATTGAAGTCCCGAGAAGCCCCCAATATGCTGGTTGATGGACGAGGAACGTCTATATGGCCAAGAGATGGTGTTTAGTGGGACACAGGCCCCACCATCATGGGTTCAGAAGTTTCAAAAACTGGAAAAAGTAGAATCACCTGGCATCTACTGCAATTTTCATGGCAAATAACATTTTTTTTAAAAAATCAGGAGGAAACTCACATAAAATAAAATTAACCATTGGAAGATGAATAATTCAGTGGCAGTAGTCCATTTACTACAACCACCACCTCCGCCTAGTTCCAAAGTGTTTTCCTCACTCCCTAATAAGACCCTGTACTTTAAAAAAAAAATAACTATTTTTCAATTACAGTTGTCCCCATTTTACCCCATTGCTCTCCCCTGACCTGCCTAACCACCTCTCCCACATTCAACCCCCCCCCATTGTCCTTGTCCATGGGACCCTGTTCCTTTTAATGCTGTGATTTGACTTCCTATTGCCTCCTCCTCACAGCCCTTGGAAACCACCAGTGTGCTTTCTGCTTACTTACTCTGGATATCACATATAAATGGAATCAGACAATATGTGCCATTTTGTGTTGGCTTCTTTCATTTGGCATCATGTCTTCAGGGTTCATCCATGTTGTAGCACATATCAGTACTTCAGTCCTTCCTATGGCTGAATAACATTCCACTTTATGGCCATACCCTATTTTGTTTGCCCACTCATCCACTGATGGACATTTGGGTTGTTGCATCCTTTTGGCCATTGTGAGTAGTGCTGCACTGAGCATCACATATGTGGCCAATAACTTTTGCTCTTCTCTTCTTTAAGCATTCGCAAAGGATGGGAATGGGAGGAATTTCTCCCAGCTCCCTTCTCAATTCTTTTGATGCTTAATGTCTTCAATTTCATTCTTATCCCCAACTTCAGCTTGGCTCACCACTGAGTGGGAACTGAGATGCTGGTTACATAACCTTTTTGTTGCATCACAGTATGCTTGTGGTATGTATGTTCAGTAAGTCCTGCCCAGTAAGTTTGGTATTGACTCTGGAGATGGCCAAGAAATGCTGAAAAGATGACTCCTGTATTGTCACCAGTTATGAGAATCCTGACTTGAACAATTTTTATGGTCACAAACAATTTGTTCAAAGCTTAGATGTCACTTCTTTGTGGTGACATGCCATGTTTTGTGCCCTGTAATCCTTCTTGTCCCATAGCTATAGTTAGTTCAACCACCACGGTTCTCTGCCTTGCGTCCCACTGTGTCAAAACCAGGAGTGTATCCTTCTCTTAGAAAGATACTAAGGTCTTATAAGGCAGAAAGGTCTGCTCCCCAGCACAAGTTCTTTGGGTGGGCCCCATGGCTGGGCCCCACCCTTGAGACCTAATGTCAGCATATCCCTGGAGGCCCTATCATCACACTTCTTGTGGGCACAATACTTACCTCTCTGAGCCACCATTATCTTAAATTATTTCTATAACCAATACCCCCATTCACGTAAAATGGGGATCCCGACTCTGACCCGTCAGGGTTGTTACAGGAGTTAAATTAGACATGAGAAGAACCTAGCACAGTTCCCAGCATATGGAAGGCTCACATTTGATGTGAGGGATTGTGCTATTATAATCTTGCTGCCCCTTTCCTCTTGCTGAATCTGTCTAGGTTGGCCCCTCTGTTTGCTCCTGTAATTTTCCTTCCCTGCTGACACTTCTCTGCCTGCATGCTTGATTTCAGCTTCATTCCTGTCCCCACAACTGGGCATGTCCCCAAGGGTACATTCCATTTCAGTCCTTATATGTCCTTTGCAAGTGTGGGCCTCTCTTGAACAGCAAGTCCCATTGCCTCCTGACCTCTCAATTTAGGATGAGTCACTTGGGAAACACGACTGTAGAAGGAATGAGGGGCTCCTCAGATACAACTTCTTATTTGAAAGGTTAAAAATGTAAAGTAAGCCAGCTCTTGTGTTGCAGGTCTTCTCGTTATCACTTGGAAGTAAATAGATCTCCTGTGGGAACAGTCTCACACACCGCGCTAAGTGAGCAATTTGCCCGATTGTATCTGTGACAAATCTGCCTTTCACAAAGGCAATCTGAGAAGCGGGAATCAAAAGAGATGGCATTTCATTTGGCATCGTTCATCAAGTGCAGGAAACAATTTCAATACTTGTGTTAAGGGTAGAAATGGGTCTGTCTTATAATCAGTATAAGGTGAGCTGCTCTTTGTCACTCTTCTGAATAACTGTAATCAAAGCTGACCCCAAACCAGATCAAATTTTTATTATTTCTCAATTATATGAGAAGGAATGGGGATGAAATGACTTTTTAATGCTGCAGTAAAGCCTTCCAGGCCAAAGGTTTGGGGGAATAAAAGACATAATTTTACAGTCTTTTCTAGTTTACAAACAACATTACATTTTATCCTCATAGCACCCAAGGGTAGCATAGCCCACACTTGCACTTGAACCAACTGTGAAATGTCTGTAAACAGGGGCCTGCATGTAGCTAATGCTTAACCAACAATAGTGAGCAGAGTGTGTGCGTGTGGGGGGTGGGGCAGGGCACAGAGAGAGGCCAAATGAGCATGTCCATAAAAACTCAGTGAAGGATGGATTTTCATGAGAAATAGAAAATGCTCTCGGTATGTTTGAAGAGCTATTATAACAAGAGTCCATTGTTAGAGCATAAGAGAAAAACAAGCAAAGATTTGTTTAATACCATTTATTAAAACCCACTCCTTGGGCTGTCCTTTGCACAGTTTTCTATCAGGTCAGCTTCCTGTAATATAATGGACCCTTCACGCGCTGTCTTCACAGAGCTCTAAAGCTCCTTGGAGCAAAGCCATTCTCCAGGGCTTCAGTGTGCTTGAATTGTTGACTTTCCTCCCATCCTCTTTCAGAAACTTTATTCTTTATCTCATCCTTTTCCACACTCTGAGTTAGACATGGATTCAAATCCTGACTCTTTAACTAGCCGTGTGGCCTGTGTGTATCTCGGTGTCATCAGCTGAAACACAGGACTGTGCCTAGTTTTTAAAGTTATTGTGGGGATTCAATGAGATAATGCATGAGTAAGAGGTTCAGGGCCTTGTACATAGGGGGTTCCAGAAATATTCCTTTCATTTCCTCTCTGGCTCAACCTATTCCTCTTTCCTCCTTTCTGGTGTCAGTTAGGTGACCCTCCTGCAGAGGCCAGTGCACAGAGACACAGGCTGCCATCTGCGTGCCACCCCCAACCTGGTGCCTCCCTACCTCCACGTTCATCCACCAGAAGTGAATGAGTGAGATCCAAGGCAAGAGTTGACCAGGCAGCTGTAGTTGATCTTACAGAAAAATGCATCATTTGCTTGCTTTAAGGTCTACCCTAAGGTGGCCTCGACCCAAGTTTTAAATTTTACTGCCACTATTCCAGCATATGCTTTGACCCTGCTCAACCATATCTCTGACCCAGGAACAGATACTCACTTCCGCCCCCACCCCACCCCCACTCTGCTTTCTTCTCTCTCCCCTACCCTGTGCTTTCACTCTTGTGGTTTTCTCTACACAGAGCTCTTTCCTCACTTCTCCTTTGAGAGCCCACAAATCTTTAAAAGGTACCTTTCCCAGGAAGCCAGCCTGCCCCTTTACCAAGCCCACTGACTACGGTTCTCCAGGCCACAACCCCACCTTAACCCACCCAGCACACACAACCGATGTGGCGTCATTTCCCTTGAGCCCTTAAATTTTGTTTGTATTGCTAACGCACCGAACACTCTATGTTTCTGTCCTGACTTTTCCCAGAAAGTAATCAAGGCAGGACTTTGCACTCGTACTTCAGTTACTTCTGTGGTTCTACCTAGATTTTAGGTTGTAAATTCCCCAAGGGCAGGGATTACATCCTGGTCATCTGTGAACATCCGCCCACTACCCCACTGACCTTACCCAATGGGTGGGCTAAAATATTTCTTAAATTTGGTTGAACTTATATCCCCTTATTTTAGAGAAAGCTTAAAGAAATGGGGTTCATAGGGTTGTCAGGTAAAATACAGAATGTCCTGTTAAATTGGAATTTCAGGTAAAAAAAAAGAGTAACTTTTAGTATAAGTATGTCACAAATGTTGCATGGGCTGTACTTATACTAAAAATGTGTTTGTTGTTTATGTAAAACTCAAGTTTAACTGGATATCCTGTATTTATATTTGCTAAATCTGGCAACTCTGACGCGGAAACATGCTGCGAAAGGCAACAATGCGGAAACACAGCACATTCATTTGAAGCATGTTGGAGGGATAGACCAGAAGGAAATGTGGTTTTTGACACTGTCCCCAGAGGACTGCCATGGCTTTTTGTCCATTACCAGCATTCGCCGTTTCAACAGCAGAGTCATCGCTCACCTGGGGGGACAGTGGACACACAGGTTGCTATGTCCCCTGTGAGTCTGCAGAGGGTCCCAAATCTTGCCACACGCTTGGTCCTCCCTCACACTTTTAATGACCTAAGTCATTGGATCCCGCAAAACAGGGGCCCCCAACCTCCGGGCTGTGGACCGGTACCAGGCCAGGCCTGTTAAGAACTGGGCCGCACAGCAGGAAGTGAGCTTGACTGTAAAGTGCTTGAATCATCCCAAAACCATCCCCCACCGGCTGGTCCATGGAAAAATTATCTTCCACGAAACCAGTCCCTGGTGCCAAAAAGGCTGGAGACCACTCTCACAGAAGGAAGGATCAGGGAGGTGGTTTTTCTAGAGAAAAGCACCAGGTTAACACAAGTAATGGATCAAGCCAGTAACACCCTCTTTCCCCTTTATTCGAAAAATCTTTCATATACCTTTCCCGTCTACTTCATATACTTTCCCATCTCTTTCATGTACTTCAGACAAAGGAAGCCACTCCCTCTCACTAAAATGTTTTCTTTTTCCTATTTTCCTAATATAATATGCTTGACTCGTTTCTACGACCCTAAAACCCCCTTTTGTGTGTGTGCGTGTGTTTAAAATTACTTTATTTTTTTATTGTTGTTCAATACAGTTGTCTCCATTTTTCCCCCACCATGCACCCCCACCCCAGCCATCCCCACTTCCCACCCTCAACTAAAAATCCCTTTTAAGTGTCTCATATTTTCTCTGCTGTTCCACACCTTCTTGCATTTCCAGGAAAGAAATAAGGAAGGTTAATTTCAGTGAATAACCCATTTTAAATCCTATGTTTTAACCCATGTTCTCCTCATTTCACACTCCGAAAAATAAGGTGATGAACACGCACATGAATTGAAAGTCGTCGCAGTTCTCCTCTGACTGCTCTGAACTGCAGCCCCGCAGCCGGTGTGCACCAGTGAGCACTGTCTGCCCTCAGCCGGCTCAGCGCCCGAAGGGCAGCCGCAGCAGGAGGGCAGCCATCTATCTACCTAGAAGACGGGAGCCCAACAGAGAACCCAGCGGGGAGCAGGAGAACGCACTGTGCTTGTTCTCTGTCAGTCCCAGGCAGGGAGCATCTCCGTTTTTTATCTTTCCCTTCATTGAAACAAGAAGTAAACCAAAGGGTGAACACCTCACCCCAGTGTAATTCTCCTTCTCTATTATATTTTTTGAAGATGCAAAAGCGTCCTTATTTGCATATCACACAATCTTAATAAATGTAAATCCCAATTTCTTAAAATTTTGTTGTTTCATTACAGCTTACGTTCAGTATCGTTCTCTGATAGTTTCAGGCCGTCTCTTCTCTTCACTCTCTAGCGTTTCCTGCCCTGCCTCCGCTTGTTCACTTTTCCCCTGAATTCAGTGAAGTCTGGCTTTTGCTTCTAATCTTTCAACTAAAGCTGTTTCTTTCAAAGGCCACCAGTAACGAGAGTGGCCAAACAAGGACACTTTTGAGAGTGAAAGGAGATGCTAATAATAATTGTAATAGTCAGGGCAACAGGTAAAACATGAACGGTCCCTGTCAAGAACCTCCCATCTGATAAATCCAAACCTCTTTTCCTAGCATCTTTCTAGAACTTCCGTAGCATCTGACATGGTCGCCACCTCTTCCACCCCCTCCTTTGGGGCTGTTGTTTATCCCAATCTCTTTGACACCACAACTCTCTTGATCTGTACTGATCTGGCCTTTGTGCTGGTGGTTATTGTTGCTTGTTTTGTTTGTTAAGAATTTTTTAGCTAAATCCTGCTGCCTTCGGTACGGAACACTACATGGGTGAGCGCAGCCGCTCAGAGGCACCGGATCTGCCCTGAGACTCAGCAGGCAGGCTGCCCCGCCCTCCTGGCACCCTACACCCACCATGACCTCTGCGGGGGCAGAGGGCACAGCTGGCCCTGAGCAGTGAAGGCTGATGGAGCTCGGGGCGCCAGGGCAGTGGGAGAGGTAGGACATGAGCCGTTATTCCACCGGACAAATTCAAATTTAAAGTTACTAAGAACTCTAAGGCAACAGCTGAAGCCCCGAGCACAGGGCCCATCCAACCGCAGAGCCCTGTGTGACTACACTGGTTTCACGCCTGTGATGTCAGCCCTGATGTTGAGTAGTTGAATAAATGTAGTGAAGTATAGCGCATTCTTTCAAAGGAAAGGGGAAATAGCATTAAAAAGGGGAAAGAGAAAGGGGCGAGGTGAAGAAGCAAAGGTGTTTTCAGGATCTGTGATGACAGGAAGAGGAGCCTGGGAGAGGTCCTCCTGGGGAAGGCGCGGTGTCCTGGGGCAGGACTGCAGCTAGGGGTCCAGCCTTGGAGCTGACCGGGCACGCGTCTTGGCCAAGGCTGGAGACGGAGAATGAGTGTGGAAACGAACTGTTCAGAGCTATGACACTTCGTCGTGAATTGGGATGGAAAATGGCAGAAGTGTTTAAGACTAAATGAGAGGTGTTTCCTCTCTATCTATGGATTCAGTCATTATTTATAAGAAACTATTAAAGGCAAGACACTGAACTAGTGACTGTCGTACCTACTAAAGTGAGTCAGTCACAATTCTTTTCACAATTCTTGAGGGAGCGCACTTACAGAGGAGACAAAACACAAATCTATCTGTATGTTTACATGAAATTGGGGGCAGAATGTGTAAGTGGCTTGGAAAACCCTTTTTAGCCAAACCAAGCTTCCTAGAAACATCCTCCTGCTAAAGATTCATCAGATAACTCAGCTTGATACAGAAGGAAAACACAAAAGAAAATAAAACATGGTAGAGTCATAGCAAGAAAAGTTGCCTCCGACTCCTGCTTTATTTTCTTTTCAGAGACATCTCCCACAGTCTTTCAGTGGCTATTTACTGAGGACCTACATGTGCCAGGCACTGTGATATATTGCAAGTGGGCTGGACTTTGCAAATAGCGAAGGGTAGGGAAACAGTTTTTAAAATTTCAGATTGTCAGAGGAGAATTTTTAGCACTGGGTCTCCAGGAAAAAGCTTCCTGACCCCAAAGGTCCTGTTCTCCAAAAATTTAGCAGCCAAGACAGAGCAGTGCTCTAGCTTCTTTAAGTAATGCCCAAGGAGACTGTAAGAGAGCATAGGAAATAAATCTTTGCAAAGCAGCCCAAAGGGAAGACTCAGAATTCTTCGTGGCTACTCTTTGGATATGACTCCAGGACCTTTAAGGAGAGAAAAATGCAGGGCATGCCTAGATGCACCAGAATATCACGTTAGAATTCAACTGGGAACAGCCTACAGCCAGCCAGTGTTTACTTGGGTGCCCTGCATGCCAGGCATTGTCCTAGGTGCTCATGATGTGCTGGTGAACACAAAAGCCCCTGCAGCTATGGTACTGACTTCCTACTGGGTGAGGCAGATGACGAACATAACACGCAAATACAAAACATAAAGTCAGATCAGGATATGCGCCCATGAAGACAGACCCAAGAGGCTGGGGCAGAGCAAGATGATGCACCTGCAGTGGGTATGTCTATTTTAGATCGCAGTTGGTGAAGGCCTCCCGAGAGGGATACCGTTACATGGGAAGAGGACTGAGATGAAGGATGAGTCATATGAATAGTGGGGAGAAGAGCAAGCCACATGGAGGAAAGGGCAAGTTCAAAGGGCCTGCGGCAGGGCATGCTTAGACGCTGAGGAACAGGTCAGAACTCGGTGTGTTCTGAGCATAGCAAGATAAGAGTGTTATGAAATGGAGGCCAGAGAGGTAGCCGGGCTAGATCATTGTGATCCTTCCAAGCCAAAGTAAGGATTTTGAAAGTCAAGAGACACTGACCTCAGTTTTGAACAATGAAAAGAGTCATCTGACAGATAAGGAGGAAGAAAAATTCCAGGCACAGGGAACAGCACATTGCAATGGCACTGAGCAGGGCTGGCCTTGTGTTGTGTGTGTGTGTGTGGGGGGGCGGTATTTCTGAGAGTTGATATTGGTGGAGTCCAGGAGAAGGAGAGGTGAGCTTGTGGAGGAGGTTGGGGCCATGCCACAACACACCTACTCTGTGCAAGCTCCATAGACCTGCTCCACAGTCCTGCTCCACCTGCAGTGTGGCCATGAGTGGTCTCCTGGCAAGCACAGGCTAAAAATCAAGGTGTCAGTAGGGCCACGCTCCCTCTGAAGACTCTAGGGAAGAATCCTTCCTTGTCTCTTCTAGTTGCCTGCGGTGCTTGGCATTTTTTGGCTCAGGCAAGAATAACTCCAATCTCCGCCTGCACCTTCACAGGGCCTTCTTTCCTGTGCTTGTAAGGACACCAGTTATCAGACTGAGGAACCTTCCTTAATCCAATTATCTTATCTTTACATTATCTTAACTTTACATTGCAAAGACTGATTTCCAAATAAGATCATGTTCACAGATAGTGAAGGACTTCAACATATTTTTGGGGGGGCACAGTGTGGCCCACAACATTGATTTACATTGATGGTGTGCCAGGAGGGCTGTGAAGGGTGCAATCCACTCACATACAGGCAATGAGAGAGGTGTCCATGGAGAGTTTAAAAGCAATAATAAAACCAACTAAAAGCCAGTCTTTTTTATTATCACCATTTGCCCAGAATTCTAAACAACATCCGTGGTGAAGCCTCCTTCCTTCCGGTGGGGCCATCCTTCCAGGACCTGCCCGGCCCCACCTGTGCAGAAGAGTAAAAGTCGGTGTGCCTCTTGTATCCATTTCCGGACCCCAAAGTGCCACAGACTGGGTGGTTTAAACCACAGAAATTATTTTTCTCCAGTTCTGGAAGCAAGAAGTCCAAGATCAAGGTGTTGGTGGTGGTGTTTTTTTTTTTTTCTCCCTGTGTCTTCACATGATCTCCCTTCCTTGTGTGTCTCTGTTCAAATTCTTCTTAGAGGGACATGAGTCATATCAGATTAGGGCCACCAAATGGCCTAATTTTAACCTAATTGTTCCTTTAAAGACCCTACCTCCTAATATAGTCATCTGCTGAGCTACTGGGGGGTTAGGACTTCAGTTCTATGAATTATGGGGGGGACACGGTTTGGCCCCTAACATCACTGATTCCATCTATTTAGTATTTCAGGTTGTATGAATGGCAGAAACAAAAATCCTACTTTTTCTAGGAAACTCATTTTACATTTCCCAGCCTTCTGTTGTTGTAGTTATTATTGCAGCATTTCAAAAATGGGCTCCTAGGAAACACAGTTGCACAGCCATTACTTGATAAAAAGAGGTCCATAGTTAATTAAGTTCGGAAACAAAAAAAGTAGCAGGGTTCCCCAAACTTATTTGATTATGGAACCCCTTTCTTAATTGGCTTTCCTGTAAATGCCTTTCAGAAAGGTATCCTGTAGAACAAAGTAGAAAATATAAAAGCTTGCTTATGGCAACATAAAAACTGTGGTGGTATTTTTAGGAGTATATTTAATTGTTTTTGCTTTTAAAAAACTAAGCTAATGCCATTTGTCATTGAGAAACGTAATAATACTCCTGTGTATGTATTTTACTGCCGATGACAAAAAGATGAATAAAAGCTCTAATATTGTTAAGGCTACCGTTTCTGCCTTGAGTCTAGGACACAAATATGAACTTGAGAGTTGAAGAAGAGCTGATTGGTAGTAACCATAACGTCAGCAAACTGAGAACCACTGGCTGCCCCTAGTTACACCTCATCCGGACTGAGACCGAAGGTAGAGATGGCATGTTCCACGGAGGCCCTGGAGTGGCCTTAGAGCCACTGAAAGGATGGAAATGGCAGAAAAGTGTGAAGGGCACGGTGAAGTCCCCCTAGGTTTGACCAGACAGGGGGAGTCGTTGTGCAGGTCTCACGTTGCTTTCGTTCTCTCTGCCCTGCTCACCCGTGTTTGTCGCGTAATGGGAACTGTGCTGCATGTTAAATTATATGTGCTCTTTCAGTACTTGAATTACACTGCAGCATTTCTTTATGTCATCAGGAATTGTTTGTAGATGCCATTTCTAACAATGCTGCGTACACTTATTCCATATCACAACATTTGATACCATTTCCTTGTTGGTAACTTTGGGTTGTCTAATTTTCTTTATTATAAATAACACTGTAAGGAGACATCTTTTATACACACACACACACACACACACACACACACGTATACTCTGTAGTTCTGATAATTTTTGTAGAATAGATTCCTAGAAATGAAACTCCTGTATATAAAATATAAATATTGAGCCTTGGCTGGTGTAGCTTAGTGGATTGAGTGTGGGCCTGCGAACCGAAGGATCATGGTTCGATTCCCAGTCAGGGCACATGCCTGGGTTGCAGGACAGTTCCCAGCAGGGGATGCATGAGGGGCAACCATACATTGATATTTCTCTCCCTCTCTCCTTCCCTTCCCCTCTAAAGATAAAATAAATAAAATCTTTAAAAAATATATTAATATTGAATATCTTAAGACTTTCAGGCTTAGTGCTACTGAAGTATGGGAAAGTGCGCATTTTGCTATATCACTGTCAGTACCAAATATGATATCTAAAAAAAAAACCTCTGCTAATTTGATCAGCAAAAACTGATTTCATATTAATTTTCATTTTCTTAATTACAGATGAGTTTGTATATTTTCCCTTATACTCATTAGCTTTCCCTCATTATTTTTTATTTGTAAAATTTTTAATTGTGGCAAGATACCTATAACAAACTTTATCATCTTACCCATTTTTAAGGGTATAGTTTAGAAGTGTTAATTAAGTACATTCACACTGTTGTGAAACCAGCCTCCAGAATTCTTTTCGTCTTGTAAAACTAAACTCTATGTCCACCAAACAACACCACCCCTCCCCTCCTCCTCCCGGCCCTTGGCAGCAACCATTTACTTCCTGTCTCTGTGAATTTGACTACTCTTAACTACTGCACATAAGTGGCATTATACAGTATGTGTCTTTTTGTGACTGGCTTATTTCATTTTGCATAATGTCCTCGAGTTCATCCATGTTGTAGCATGAGTCAGAATTTCTTTTTAATGCTGAATTATATTCTAGTATATGTATATACTACTTTTTGCTTTATCTGCTCATCTGCTGATGGATGCTAGGCTTGCTCCCACTTTTAGTCCATTTTAAATAGTGTTATAACGAACATACATGTAAAATACCCTTTCAAGACTCTGCTTTCAATTCTTTGGGGTATGTACTCAGATGTGGGATTGCTGGATTTTACAGTAATGTTATTTTTGATTTTTTGAGGCACACTGTTTTGCACAGCAATTTTGCCATTACACTGCTCCCCACACAAGGTTTCCAATTTCCTCACATCCTCGCCCCTATTTATTGTTTGGTTTTGGTTTGGTTTTAAAGTATTCATCCGAATGGATGTGAGATGACATCTCATTGTGGTTTTGATTTGCATTTCTCTGAGTAGTGATGTTGAGCACCTTTTCATATGTTCGTTGGCCATCTGTGTATCTTCTTTGGAGAATTATCTATTCAAGTTCTCTGTCCATTTTTTTAAACCCTCACCTGAGGACATTTTTCATTGCTTTTATAGAAAGAAGAAAGGGGAGGGAAGGTGGGGAAGAGAGAGAGAAAGAGAAAAAGAGAAAGAGAAACGTTGTTGTGAAAGCCAAACCTTGATTGGTTGCCTCCTGTACATGCCTGATCAGGAATCGAACCCACAACCTAGGTATGTGCCCTGACTGGAAATCGAACTCACAAACTTTTGGTGTATGTGATAATGTTGAGCCATGCCAGCCAGGGCTGTCCATTTTTTTTTTTTAAATGAGTTATTTAGCTTTTGTTGTTGTCATGGTAGAGTTATAGAAGGTCCTTATATTTGTGGATATGTATATTCAGACACATGATTTGAAAATATTGCTTCTCATTCCATAAGTTGACTTTTCACACTATTGATTATTTTCTTGGACATACAGAAATTTTAAAGTGTGGTATAGTCCCATTCATCTAATTTTGCTTTTATTGGCTGTGCTTTCTATGTCATATCCAAGAAATCATGGCCAAATTCAATGTTTTGAAGGTTTTTCCTCAAGTTTTCTTCTAGGAGTTTTATAGTTTTAGGTTCCGCATCTAGGTCTATAATCCATTTTGAGTTGCTTTTTGTATATGGTATAAGGTAAGGGTCCAATTTTATGTTTTTGCTTGTGATATTCAGTTTTCCCTGCAGCATTTACTGAAAGGATGGTTTTTTCACCTTTGAATAGACCATTGTCAAAAATTCTTTGACCATAAATATAAGGGTTTGTTTCTGGACTTTTTATTCTGTTCCATTGGTCTGCACGTCTGTCTGTATGCCAGCTAGATGTTTTTGATAAGTCACATTGTCATTCTCATTTGTGTCTATGTATGTTTTAATCTCTCCTTTTATTTCTCATTTGACCCATTGTTTAATAGCATGTTGTATAATGTCCACATATTTGTGTTTTTTCCTGCTTGCTTTTTGCAATTGATTTCCAATTTCAAAGCATTGTGGTCTAAGAATGTGCTTGATATGATTTTAGTCTTCCTAAATTTGTTGAGAATAGTTTTGTATCCATGTTTCTATCATGGAGAATGTTCCATGTGCACTGGAGAAGAATGTATAATCTGGTGTTCTGGGGTGAAAGGCTCTGTAAATGTCAATTATGTTCATTTGATCTAATGTGTCATTTAAGGCTGATATTTGTTTATTGATTTTCTGTTTGGAATTTCTATCCATATCTGTCAATAGGGTATTTAGATCCCCTACTATTATTGTGTTTTGTATGTTTCAATATTTAGTTCTGTTTTATTTTATTGATTCTAAAGAGAGGGAAAGGGTGGGAGAGAAAGAGGGAGAGGATCATCGATGTTGGAGAAACATTGATCAGTTGCTTCTTGAACATACCCTAACTGGGAACCGAACCTGCAACCTAAGTGTGTGCTCTGACCAGGAATGGAACCGGCGACCATTTGGTTTGCTAGATGATGCCCAACCAGCTGAGCCAAGCCAGTCAGAGCTAATATGTTATATTTTCTTTTTGTATTAGCCCCTTTATTAGTATAAAATGTCAATTTCTGTGTCATTACCTTTTTTATCTTGAAATCTATTTTGTCAGATGTAAGTATGGCTACACCCTCTTTTCTCTGGATGCCATTTGCTTGGAGAATCATTTTCCACCATTTCACTTGCAGCTGAGGTGCGTCTCCCAAAGGCAGCATGTTCTTTGGTTTTGATTTTTGATTTGATCCACTGCTCTGTGCCTTTTTATTGGAGGGTTCAGCCCATCTCCATGCGGGGTGATTGTTGATGTCTGAGGATTTCCTATGGCCACTCCACTTTTGTTTCCCGGTAGCTCCGTGTCTCCATCGTTTCCTTTCCCTTGTGTGGATTTTTGTTTCAGTTTGGTGGTATTCTATAATTTATTCCTCTGTTTTCTTTTTTTTTTTGATGTTATATGTTTCAGTTCTAGATTTTTTGTGTTTGTGTGTGGTTACCATGAGGTTTATGCAAAAGAAAGTTTCACATACACAGTAGCCCATTTTCCTCTGAATGCATCTTATCTCCACTCCCCTTTGCACATTCAGACCTTTACCCCCTTTCCTTATGATGTTGTCATAGAAGGTTTACATCAAGTTAAAATTTGCTATAGTTTTTGAATATTTTCTTTTCATTCAGGGTACTTTTTATTGTTATATAATTGATATATAACATTATATTAGTTTTAGGTGCTCAGCATAATGCATTTAGGATAGTTTTTAAAAACTGCACTCAGCTAGTACAGCAGCTTGTGTTCGTTGAGTGCTTACTAATCTACAGGCACCTTCTGAAGCGCTTGACACACACTGGCTCTTATATCTGTACAGCTCTACAGGGTGGTACTATTATTGTTGTCTCCATTTTACACGTGAGGAAACTGAGGCAGCAGATGGTTAGGCAACTTGTCCAAGGTCACCCAGTAAAAGCCAAGCAGTCAGGGGGCAGGGACCTTATTCCTTGACCTCTGTTCTCTGTTGCCTCCCTTCCTTCCTTAGGCTTTTTTTCTCTCCGCTCACGTTCAATCAGACTTCTTTTAGATTTATCAGGGAAAGTGAATAAGGAGCAAGGGAACTTTGCAAGCTCGAGGGAGAATCTTTGCTGACTGCGAGGCGTGGTTTCCTGCAGCCCTGAGATGAGACCTGCTGCAGGCCCTGGGTCTGGCTGAGGGGAGCGAGGGTAAGAGTTTGTTCCTGGCAGGGTAGAACCAGGCCTGCCCCTGGGGCAAAGACCTTTTTTAGCTTGGTGACAGAAAGGGGGAACAAGAAGCTGTGGAAAAAAGAACATCGAGCAATTGATGTGGAATCTTAGCGGCAGGGTTTCAGTGCCTGTCGGGTGAGTGACCGCTGCAGCTGGGCGTGCCCTCTGTGGACACCAGTGGACACCAGTTTATGGGGAGCAGCACCGACAGCCGCTCACTGTGCTAATGGCAACCTGCTCGGACCAGGGCTTGTGTGAGGCAGGAAAGAAGAGGAAAGAATCATCCCTATTTTTATGTTTATTTTTATTTTTTTAAGCTTAGCACTGGGCTAAACCCACCCTTTCTCTGTCTGTCAAAGAATGCACCTGAGGCTCTCTTGCCCAAACTCAGACATGTTTTACTAGGGGCATATATTCAAAAGGCAGAGAAAACAGTTGGAAGCTTTTGAATAGCATTCTGGACCACCATGATGCCAAAGGCAACTTGGATCCCTACCCAGGATGGGGTTAGCACAGTTCTAGGCTTCAAATATCTTGTTTATTTTTTTCAGGGAGAATCTTCTTTACACAGAAACCTTGAAAAAGTTGCCCCTCTCTGTTCAATTGTGTGAGTGATGCTTCGTTGGCCGTTGCGTCACAGCCAGGGTGGATGGGACTTCAGTGTGCTCCTGATGGCTGTCTCACACAAGCTCACAGGCACATCTGTCACCTCCCATACAACTCGCCTGACCTGAGCAGCCAGGCTGCGGGGCCCAGCTAGGGATGTACGTCACTTCCAGCTGGAAGTGACAACAATGCCTATTGTGTTGGAGCCCTTCAGGTGGCAAAGCCATTCAACCTTCAGCTACAAAATCGGCAACAACGTCCCCTGGCCTCTGCTTTTTTTTTTTTTTTTGTAAGGAATAATAAAGAGCGTTACTGGTACCCCACTGTTCTAAAGGACTTTGACGAAACAGCTCTTTTGTGCTCTCTATATATCTTAGACATAAATCCAGAGGGGCTAGACAGTGAAAAAACTCTGAGTCCCAAGTCCTGCATGCGACAGTTGCCATACACACGGGAGAACACAGGGTTCTTGGGGCAGGAACTGTGTGTCTCCGTCATCCTGCATTTCCAGGTCAGCAGTTCCTGGCATGGAAGGGACGCACTGTAAATCATTGCTGGAAGCCTCATCAAGGCTTTCTCGGTCCCAGGGCGCTGAGGACCGAAGTAACCTCCCAGCTGCTCCAGGGCCCAGAACAGAGAAGGTGACCTAATGTCCCATCTGTAGTGGAATGATTTAAAGCTACTCCAATGGCCACCATTCATGTAAAAATTTTCTTCACAGGAGAGACCATTAGCAGGAGGGGCAGCTGCCCCATTGGGAGAATTAGACTCACCTGCTCCAATATTCCCACGCATGCAGGCTCCAGATTTTCTCACTCAGACTTCAACACTGGCCTAAAACACGGGAGCAGCGCACACCCCTTCTTTTCACAACCTATTTCCAAGGAGCGGTGACACCCCACCTCACCTTGCAGGCTCCAGCAGAGAAAAATCAATCCCTGGCTAAGCAGCCATAATTATGGCTGTGTTTCTTTTTCTTTATAGGAATGACAGATGTGTTTTCTATTAACGACTCCCTCGGTGTTTGTGTGGCTGTCATTTGAGACCAGCCAGAGGAGTGCAAGGCAGAGTAGAGGCTGACATTTCTTGAGCATCTGCTATGTGCCAGGCAGATGCCTGGCCAGATGAGCGCTTCCTGCCGGAAAGGACTTTGTCAGGTAGATGTCATCATTAATGTGTTTACTGAGAAAAAGCTGAGGTTCTGAGAGAAACAAAGGGCATCTGCAGAGTCCGGAAGCTGGGTCGGACTCCAGAGACTCAGTGGTCTACCTGTGCCTATGGTGGGCGGAGGGGCAGGGAACAAGTCAGAAATTCCTTTTTATGCCCCCACTGGGCTGTGCACAGGACCTTGGTGCCTTTCATAGGGAATGCATGCACCAGAAACCCACTCAAAATAAGCTTAAACAAAAATGTGAATTCATTGGGAGGGACATTCGATACCAACTAGAATCTGAGGAAGGTAGACAACCAGGTAGGTCACTGGCAGCAGGAGTCCTTGGGCTTTCTCCCTGAGGCTCCACCCGGGCTGGGGCTCAGTGACCTGCACTGATGTTTCTTAGCTGGAGTCCTTGAGAGAGAACCTGACTGGCTCCTGGCTAGGCAATGGTTGGGCTCCTTCAGTGTCAGGTGTTCACCTCTAGTCCAATCAGCTGTGGCTGAGAGTCATGAGGCAAAAACATGACTTTTGGATGCTGCTTTTGTGGATGGAGCAGTTCTCTAAAAAACCAACCAACCAACCAACCAACCAACCATTTCTGTGCTGGGCAGACAATCCAAAGGTATCTATTATATTTGGCTGTAGCTCAATATATGTTTACTGCATTTTTTTGTTGTTGTTCTGACCAAACACTTTGAGAACCTTGGCTGAATTATTCCGCTTTTCATTTCATCCCTTGGCCGGGTTCCTATGTGTTTAAGAAAAAGATGTGGTGTTCCTATATGCCAGTTGTGCCCTTGTTCACAACCGTTGAGGCACATCAAGGAAGGAGAAATGGACTACTTACTCCGAAATGCTTGGTTCCCAGGGGCTAGAGGAAGTGGGAGAACATCTGTGGCTGGGGCTACTGTGTTTGCTGCTGGAAGGCTACCAAGGCCACTTGTTAAAAGGGTGGGCAGCAACACGTAGGTGCTTTGTTTTTTCCCCAAAGGCAGTTATTTTCTGTTTTTGCAAGTTTGTTGAATTTCTATTGTGTCTATTGTGTCTGGGGTAAGTATCCTGAATGCTGGAACCTGTTTTCCCTTCAGAGTGCCCTAATTTTGTATTTTACATAACGCCTGAGCTGCCCAAAAGCAATTGCAAAGCTTGGCCCCTTGACGCCAAAGGCTGCAAGTGCATGGATTAGTTTTATACTGCCACCGTGAGGGGGATGCTGGAATTCCAAGGCACTTTGGGTTACAATGATTTGCTATCAAATGTCAAGCTTCAGAAAGAAAAATGAGCAAGTAAAAAAAAATCATAATAGAACAACCCACCTTGACTGGAGTGGTTCAGTGGATGGAGCACGGGCCTGTGAACTGAAAGGTTGCTGGTTTGATTCCCAGTCAGGGCACATGCCTGGGTTGCGGGCCAGGTTCCCAGTTGGGGGTGTGTGATAGGCACCATATCTCTCACACATTGATAATTTTCTCCATGTCTTTCTCCCTCCCTTCCCCTTTCTCTAAAAAGTGAATAAAATCTAAAACAAAACAAAACAAAACAAAACAACAGAACATTCCACCTCCTAAAAAATGACCTTCTGAAAGTCTTAAAGGGGTACACAATTTTTCCAGGTGTGGCCAAGTCAGGTAGGTGAGAGTTTGAGACCTGCCTCACCTTCCACTGTGAGTGAGTGTCCTTAGACCAACTGCTTGGGTTTCCTAAGCCTCAGGTGTCAAAACGCCAGGATGCTATCCATTTCACCGGATTCTTATTGACTGAGTGGCCTTGCTGTGTCAATCTTTAGCACTTGGAAAGCTCTCAATAAATGACTGCTATTGTCACCTGAAATTGGCCACGCTGAGTCTCCCACAGGAAGAAAGAGAAAGGTGACAGGGGAAGGGGTGGGGGTGGAAAGGGGGTGCATCAGTAACCCAAATAAAACCAAAAACTCAATGTACGCCCCAGAGCAGATGAGCAATGTTGTGGGCTGGGAGCAAGAATGATGTCACAGGAGATGGCTCTAATTGTCAAAATGGGGACAAAAACATTCTTTTTTTGCTATTAATTTAGAGTCAGGGAATTATATAAATATAGGATACTCATGTGGTAATGATTCTAGAGATGTACTCCAATTTCTTTTTTTCAAATGGAGCAACCAAGTGGTTGAATTACTTCTCAAATTAAAATGAGACTCAATCAGTAGCAGACTGAGATTAGAACCTAAGACTTTTGACAAGTCATCTGGGCCCTTTATAAAATGCTGAAATAAAATAAACTAAGCAAACAATAGAACAGGAACAGAATCACAGAAATGGAGATCACATGGAGGGTTATCAGCAGGGGTGGGGAAGATGGGGGGAAGGTACAAGGAATAAGAAGCATAAATGGTAGGTACAAAGTAGACAGGGGGAGGATAAGAATGGTATGGGAAATGGAGAAGCCAAAGAACTTGTATGTACCACCCATGGCTTGAACTAAGGGGGAGGGATTCTGGTGGGGACAGGGTTGCAGGGTGGAAGGGAATAAAGGGAGGAAAAAACCCTGCAGACAACTATAATAGCATAATCAATAAAATATACTTAAAAAAATGATTGTCTAAATCGGGACTGCCCTAGATTTTAAAAAAATTCCTCGGGCGAACCCGTGGTTTCCTTACCTCCAAATGGCAATAATAATAATATATCCTACTTCAGAGGGTTGTTGTGCAGATCAAACGAGATACTACATATAAAGCATTTTGAACTGTGCATTAAACGCTCACCAGCACAACGCCCTGGCAGTGGAGTTCACCTCTGACAGCTGATCTGTCTCCTGGATGTGACAGATCAAGTCAGCCTTTGCCACCTTCAGAACCATTCACTCCTAACTCCGGGTCTCCATGATTAGAAAAAAGTGATGGCAAGAACATGTGTTAGTTACTTTTTTATACGACCTGGCACCTGGCACAACTACCTTTTTAAAATTAAGCTTTTTTATTTTGAGATAATTATATTCATATGCAGTTGCAGGAGATAACACAGAGAGATCGCGTGTCTTTTGTCCAGTTTTCTCCAGTGGAAGCAGTCTGCAGAACTACAGTGCAGTATCACAGCCGAGATGCTGACGTGGACGTAATCCACCGAGTTCATTCGGATTTTCCCCATTTCAGTCGTCCTCGTGTGTATTTGGTTCTTTACATTTCTGGTACACATGCAGGTTAGTACGTTCATCATCAGTGTAGGCTCAGAGCAAGCCGATCACTCACGAAGACCCTTGTGCTGTTCCATTATAACCACACGCATTTCTCTGCTGCACTCTCCCCTGCCCGTCCCTAAACTCTGGGGACCACTAAGGGGTGTTGGGCCTATTGGGCCCTTGTCATTCCGCGTAACTCACGGGGGACTCATCCAGATGGCTGCTTGTGTCTATAGTTTGTTCCTTTTTACTGCTGATGAGTATTTGGTGATATAGATGTACCACTGTTTATTTAACCATTCACTCCCTGAATGACATTTAGGTCGTTTCCTGTGCTTGGCTACTAGGAGTAAAGCTGCGGTGGAAGTTTGTATACAGGTTTTTGTGTAAATATAAGTTCTTATTTCTCTAGAATAAATGCCCAGGAGTGCAACTGCTGAGTCAAAAGTAATGACATTTTTATTTTCTCTATTTATTTCCCACCCCCACTCCTGCCATATACCCGCCCCTCCCCTTTGGCAACCATGGGCTTGTTCTCTACATCTATGGGCCTGTGTTTTTTTCTTTTTTAATGATTAGTTTGTTCTGTTTTTTAGGTTCCACATTAAAGTGAGGCCATACGGTATTTGTCTTTCTCTGACTTATTTCTTTAGCATAATAACCTCTAGGTCCATCCATGTTGTCCCAAAGGCAAGATTTCATTCTTTTTTATGGCTGAATAATATCCCATTACATATGTACCACATCTTCACCCACCCGTCTCCTGATGGGCATCCAGGCTGCTTCCAGATCTTGGCTGTCACTGGTTATGCTGCACTGAACACAGGGGTGCATGTGTCTTTTTGATTTGTGTTTTGTTTTCTTTGGATAAACATCCAGAAGTGGAATTGCTAGATCATATAGCAGCTTTATTTTTAACTTCTTGAGACATCTCCACACTACTTTCCACAGTGGCTGCACCAATGTACAATCCCAGCAACAGTGTACAAGGGTTCCCTTTCCTCCACATCCTTGCCAATGCTTGTGATTTGTCGATGTATTGATGGTAGCCATCCGCAGGTGTGAGGTGGTATCTCACTGTGGCTTTAATTTGCATTTCTCTGATGATTAGTGATGTTGAGCATCTTGTCATATGTCTCTTGGCCATCTGTATGTCTGCTTTGAAGAAGTGTTTATTCAGGTCCTTTGCCCATATTTTAACTGGATTGTTAGGGGTTTTTTGGTTTTGAGTTGTATGAGTTCCTTATATATTTATTTTGGATGTTAACCTCTTAGTGGGTGTATCATTCATAAATATCCTTTCCTATTCAGTAGGTTGTCTTTTCATTTTGCACATAGTGTTATAAGAAACTGAAACTTACTTCTGGAGTGACCACACATTTTGCATCCACCAGCAATGTATAAGTGATCTATTTTTTGGCACCCTTGCCACTATTTAGTATTATCACTATTTTTTATTTTAACCTTTCTACTAGGTGCATAGTAATACTGTGGCTTTAATTTGTATCTCTCTATTGGCTAATGATGTTGTACATCTTTTCAGGTGCTTCTTTGCCATCTACCTCTCTCTGATGAAATATCTCTTCGTACATTTTGCCTACCTTAAAACTAGATTATGTGCTTTGTACTCAAGTTTTGCAAGTTCTTTATATAGTTTAGATATCAGGCCTTAAGACATGTTGCTTTTAAAGTACAACAATCCTGTTGGATTATGAGTAGCATAACACATGTATTAGTAAAATATATGACCACAGCACAAGAATGGGAGGGGGTAAATGAAATACACGGTTGTGTGGTTCTTAGCATCACATGTGAACTGACATAGTGTCAATTCATGCTAGACTGTGATAAGTTAGAGATGCATATTGTAGCCATTTTAAAAAATTCAGAATGAGGAAACATTTAAAAAAAAAAACCAACCTAGACACATAATTAAGTCAGTAGAGGAAATAAAATGGAATAACCAAAAGAAGGGGAATTAAAGGAACAAAGAACAGCAAATGCAAATAGGAAACAAATAACAAAAAGGTAGACTTAAACCTAACTATATTACCATATTACAGGAAGTGTTAATGGATATGTACTTCAGTGAAAAAGGACTTAAAAAGTAAGGCCAATAATTGAGCTATTTACAAGAGATACACTTTAAACATAAAATCATAGATAAGCGGTGAGTAAAAATGATAGAAAATAATTATTGTGCAAACTCTAATCATAAGAAATTTGGTGTGACTATCTTAACATCAGACATAGTGAACTTCAAAACAAGGGGAGTATTACCAGAGATAAAAAGGGATCCTTTATCATGACACCAGGGTCAACGGATCCAGAGGACACAGCAATTCTAAGTGTGAAAGTACCGAGCTTCAAAGCACAGGAGACAGAAAACCTGACAGAACTAAATGGAGAAATAGACGAAGCCACAGTCATATGTACGAGCCACAATCTCCAATAGGAGATTTCTTTTCTACTCTTTAGTAGCTGACAGTGAGGCAGGCAATGGGAAGCAGAGAGGATGCGGAGGTTCTGAGCAGTAATTCAGCCCGGTGAACAGCATCACACATCGTGCATGTCAAACACACTTTCAAGTGCCCGTGGAATATTCATTAAGAAAAACTGTATGTTGGGCTATCTAAAACAAGTCTAAAATTAAAAAATTTGAACACAGAATATTCTGTGGCCACAAATTACGTTAGATATAAATAACAAAAAAATCAATCTAGAAAATCCCTGAGAGTTTCTAAATAAAGTAGCACACCACTAAACAACCCATGAATCAAAGAAAAAATCACAGGGGATTAGAAAACGTGTGTAACTGAACAACAATGAAAATACAACATAAGGAAGAATGTTACCGCTAAAACAGTAATAAAAGTAGAATTGATAGCTTTAACTGACCATGCTAGAATAGAAACCTATTTCCACTTTAAAATGAGAATAGAAATAAAATAGATTTCAATATGGAATTTCATTTTACAGCATCTTTGTTCAGAATGAGTGTCTGAATTGGGAAGTATTTATAAACCAGTGAAACTAAATAAAAAGGCAACTACACAATAGAGCACTAGAGGGCACTATTATCTAACACGCAGGTAAAGCTTTCACTGTGGAACAGTATTAGCTCTGCAGCAGACCTGAGATGGCACTGAGGCTTGTATCCCTTTATTTTTGAGAATAAGACAGTTGAGTCCACAGGGAGCAAATTAGTTGCCAAACAGCACACAGATAATAGGAATCGTGTTAGAACTAGAACCCAGTCTCCTGATTTCTCATGAAAGCAGAGACAGACCCAGACTTTCCTATAAGGCTTATGGCCATGAGCTCAGTCCAGCTACTGAGCTGTCTGCCTGGAGCTGCCTGGCTGTGGGGAGAGGTGGGTAAGGAGGGAGGAAGCATGACTCTACAGAGAAAGCCTGCCTGAGTGCAAAACCAGGAGAGCGGCAAGCGCAGGCCAGGGATGGAGCAGCTAGGGCCTGGCGGCATTTGAGCCCCAATAAGCTGTGCTTGAAACTAGTGACTGCTTGGGTGTTTCAGCTGTGCAAACTGGCACCAGCTCACTCTCAACCACAGGTAACCACTAGTGGGACTGAGATAACCGCCACTTAGGTTTTTGTCTGTTCTTGAGCTTAGAATTTGAATCATATATATATATATATATATATTTTGGTCTGACTTAATGTGACATTTCTGAGACACATCCATGTTATGTATAACAATTCTTTCTTTTCCATTATTGTGTTATAGTTTATTGCTTTTTTTTGATGGAGGTATAATTGGTGTATAACATTATGAGTTTCAGGAGTACAACAGGATTTGATATTTGTACACATTGTGAACTGATCACAACCAGTTTAGTTAGCATCCAACACCAGTCACAAAAAGGTGGTGCTTTTTCTTGTGGAAAACTTTTAAGATCTCACAACAACTTTCAAATAAGCAATACAGTATTATAAACTATAGTCTCCATGCTGTACATTATAAACCTATAACATATTTATTACTGGAAGTTTGTACCTTTTTACCCCCTTCACCCATTCACCACCTCTGGCGACCTCCAATTTATTCTCTGCATTCACGAGCTTGAGTTTTTTGTTGTTTTTGATTCCACCTGCAAGTAAGACCATATAGCATTTGTCTGATTTATTTCACTTAGTGTAACGTTGCAAATGGCTAGATTTCATTTTTTATGGCCAAGTAATGTTGCATTGTATATATACTATATATTTATCAATTCATCCATTGATGGACATTTTGGTTGATTCCATAATTATCTTGGCTACTGAAAATACTGCAATGAACATGGGGGTGCAGATATATTTTCAAGGTACTGTTTTCATTTTCTTCAGAATTGCTGGATTGTATGGCAGTTCTACTTTTCAGTTTTTTAGGAGCCTGCTTTCTACGTGACTGCACCAATTTGCATTCCCAGCAATAGTGCACAAGGGTTCCCTTTTTTCCACATCCTCACCACTTTTATTTCTAGTCTTTATCAAACATTCATTTGAACAGGTGTGGAGTAGGTGACATATTGTGATTTTGATTTGCATTTCTTTCATGTTTGGTGATGTTGAGCATCTCGGATACATGTCGGCCACCTGTATGTCTTCTTCGGAAAAATGTCTATTCAGATCTTGCCCTTATTTTTTGAATGATTTTTTATTGTATCTTTTCCACTATCAGTATCCCCCTTATACGCTCTTCCACCTCCACCCACCACCCCCCACAATCACCAAACTGTTGTCTGTGAGTTCTTTTTCTTTTTGCAGATCTGCCTATTTTTAAATAGGATTGCTTGGGAGGTTTTTTGGTGTTTTTTGCTATTGAATTGTATGAGTTATTTATATAATTTGGATATTAACCCCTTATCAGATATATGATTTGTAAATATTTTCTCCTATTCAGTAGGTTGCCCTTCATTTTGTGGATGGTTTCTTTTGCTATGCAGAACACTTTTTGGTTTAATGTAGTCACGCCCATTTTTCACTTTTGGTGTCAGGGCTAAAATAAATCATCACCAGACCAGTATCAAAGAGCTTACCACCTGTGTTTTCTTCTAGAATTTTTATGGTCTCAGGTCTTGATTTTCAAGTCTTTAATTCATATTGAGTTAATTTTTGTGGATGGTTATGATAGTGGTTCAGTTTCCCCAACGACATTTATTGAAGAGACTATATTCTTGGCTTGCCAGAAATTGACCATGTAAGCATGGATTTATTTCCGAGCTCTCTATTCTGTTCTTTAGGTCTTTGTGTCTATTTTAAAGCCAATGCCACACTATTTTGATTATTCTAGCTTTGCAATTAGTTTGAAATAAGAACAAAGTTGGTGGCACCATTGTTCTTTCTTAGTGCATCTTCCATACTTAGCTCTGTAATGTTTCATGTCACAGAATGTTAAGAGTGAAGGGGGCTTTAAGGATTATCCAGTCTATTTCAGCTCCACTTAATAACAAACTGTGAATGGGCTAAAGAGTGTATCTTTGCCAGCCAAGGCCGCCCACCCAGGTTTCACTTCTAGTCCAAACCTCTTCAGCTCCCTTCTAATTTACACTTTTCTAAATATCACTTGGTATATATGTTCAGAGAATGTTAAATATTTACACAAAAGCATAATGGAGAGGAGAGAGCAGCTGGCAGAACTGAGAGACTTATCTTCAGGGAAAGTGGAGAGAGACCTAAATGAAAAGCGTATTAGCAGCACCTCTAACAACCTTGCAACTAAGCAGCCTATTTACAGTTGTGAAAATGGTCCCTTATCTATCCAGAACTTTGAAAGCCCTGGCGTTGAAGGGCTCACTTCCTGTGGTCCCTTCCTGCAAGTCAAGCACTACCAACTGCTTGAAGGATACTTTCACCTTCTCTCTGCAAGGTTTCAGGTCCCCAGAAATCTACCTTCAGCTCCTCAAGTATAGCCTAACCCACACTACATCCTGGATTTCCACAGCTCACTTGGTTAATTTTTCATCAGGTGGCCATTTAGATGGGAGTGGCCAAGGCAAGCTCCCTCCATTTCTGAAGGGAAAGGCTCACAAACAGCTTCAGGGATGAGCCAAAAGGGAGGGGCACCCACATCCTGGGGCCACGAAGAAACCTCTTAATTCAGGAGAAACTGATGGGCAGAAAACTAGTCTTTGGGTTAGAAGTGCGGTGGGTTAAGTTTATTCTGAGGGTCTAAGAATCTTCGCTGGGCCACCGAGGAGGGAGCCCATGAACTTTCTTAGTGTTTTCAGCTCTGTTCCTAAAACTGAGTCCTCAAGCTGTGTTCAGGTGATAAAGCTCAAGGAAGGCGGAATTCATGTTCTTATCTTGGAGACAGCACTATTTATTCCTTGGTTTTTAGCAGCAGAAAAATCTTGATACACCCCATTGAATGAAGAGCAAGTATCATCTGAGATATACAACTGATGTGTCTAAAACTTGGGTATGGAAAGTGATCAAGTCCCCGTCACTGGGTGTGGACCACAGACCAGCAGCAGGAGCATTACCTGGGAGCTTATTAGAAATGCAGAGACGTGGGCAGCACCCCAGGCCTACGGAGCCAGAATGTGCACTTGAATGACTCCCAAGAGATCTGTATGCAGATTAGCCTGACAAGCATGGCCCCAGGATCATTCAGGTAAAGTTATAGCTCTGAGAAAGGTAGACTGGCCCTAGGAGGAACATTAGTACAGAACTCAGGTGTGAGAAAAGGATGTGGATGCAAAGCCAGGGGTTGAAAACAGCTCTCTTGCGGGACTTGCTGATTCTCAACTAAGTGCCTCCAGCTTGGACGGGAGTGTGCAACAGCACCCAGGTTGCTCAGTGTTCCCCGGTGACCACTGGCTCTGATAAGCAGTTTGGAGCAAAAAAAATTCACTTCCAGTGCCCCAGAGGTCACTTCAGCCAAACATCCATCAAGTCCCTCCCTCCCTACAGGGGCTGACAGCTAATAGAGGAGATGAGGCATCTGCATTTGTCACTATTCTTTCTAAAAACATCTGAGGATCACAATGAAAAAGATAATTTCACAGAACATCTGAACTAATTAAAAAAACAAATCCCACCACACAAACTTGAAAGTTTTCAGACTGCTAATTCCATTCTTTTATTTCCTCATAGCACAAACACTTTAGTTTATTACCTTCCTTTTTACAACCTGATTTACAAGCAAATTGAAATGAAAAACAGGCATTCTTTAATCCTCCAAAATGCAAGTAAGAAATATAGCACAGACCCTAGTATTTATACATAAATAGGTTTAGCGGAAGCAGCTTTAACACAATCTGTTAAAATTAGCATTATAGTTTAAATATTGATGCCTGTTAAGGTTTGCATAATCTATGATACATAGTTATTTCTGAAGCAAATAAGGCTTTTAACTAATTGGAAAAAAAACTTCAACAAAATGCTCTAACGACAATTATGTGAAACTTATATTATTTACAATTAAACATTTAGGGCCCTGATTCACAAACTTAGTGCATATCATGATTTATTTATGAGTTTCATAGACAAAGTAATAAGCAGCATGAAGAACATCTGCCACATAATGTCTAGATTGTCAATATGCTTACTGGAAACTATAAAAAGTAACAAAACAGAGACTTCAGCAACTGCCCTTGATTTGCAAATTGAAACACAGCAGCAACCAGAATAGACATGTGCGCAAAAGAAGACGTGGTGCCGTTTTTGACAACACTCTGTGGATTACGCACAGGAGGAATCCCCCCACCCCTTAACAACAGAATCACCCCAATAATCACTACATGTGAACTGAGGCTAACAGGCTCCTGCCTTCCTACAGAGTTCTCTGTACACTTAATGCCTGAATCAAATTTCTCAAGTAAAGACAGAAGTACTGTATCTTTCCTAACAGGCATCAGTTCAATGGTGGGGAAAGCTTGGAGCAGGGCAGGGAAGTGGTTAGCTATTCCAATCACAGCAGAAACGGGTAAGGTGCCGGGAATCCAGGGTTAAGTTACCCCTGAAGTCCTTCAATAGATTCAAAGTGATTCTGACTACAAAGCAAAGGCGAAGACTTAAAGAAAATTAACAAGACGAACTGTTTTTAAAGTGAAATAATAAATTTCAGTGAATCAGGCCCCAGGTAAAGTCTTTAAAAAAAATTTACAGTAAACATTATGAACTCTGGAATGCAGGTATAGTATTACTGGATATCACATTCACGAAACTGCTCAGACAGCTGTTGCTCCAGAGTAAGAATTCAAAAATGTACAAGCCAGTTCACAATGACTTTAGATATGTTAATAAAATACACTGTTAATCATAAAAATACTTTACTATGTACATGTTCGCTGTATAAACTCTAGATCGACCTACTGACGGAAGCCTCCAGACCCACTTGTGGCGATGGGCCCGGAAACAGCACCGCCCCGTGCCTCAGTTTTCACACCACACGCTGGCCGAGAGGACCGCGGTCAGTTCAAAGAAACAGCCACGCGTTTTGCCTTCCGCAACATGTCTAGTTGGAAGAGTCAGTTTTACTTCCGCTGTATTTCACTTTCCTAAATGCTGGTCCAAGTAACTCTGGGCACTCACATAATTCATGTGCAATTTGGTTACACTTTAAGATAAGGCTGTAGTTCATTTTATCAGTTATTACACTGTCTTGCTTGTAGTCAGGATGGTTTGCGATAAACTCCCTCATCCACCTGGCAACTGTCATTAGTTCTCCTGAAAAAAAAAAAAATAAAGACACTTTAATAGTAGAGCTTTTTAAAAATAAGTTGACATTTATTCAGTGGCCAAGAAAAACATAATTCTGAAGAAAAATCAGTTTGACCTTTCGGTGTAGCCAGATGGCAGGGGCTGGGGAAGAGTTTCAGAGTGCAGGCAGGCACCAGAACACATCTGCCCCGTCGCTACCCGTTAGATGCTACCCAACGACTGACCCTGGCCACTGGTGAGAAACGGGAGCTAATGTGTGCCAGGACATAGGTCCTCCCACGTGGCAGAGGGCTAAGACCACACACGCCGTTTGGTGCCATGCGACTATCTCAGGATGGTGGGTCGAGTTTTCCAGAGTGATCGTTGGTCAAAGATGTGGCGTGACTAACTAGTAAGTAGACTGGGTGAAGAGAGAAACTGGCAGGTATGCCATTTGGGGGTATGTCCTCTGTGACTGCAGAAGGTTTAGAGAAGGCTCAAGTGAAATCGGATGCCACAACCGCCATCACTGTTGCTCTTCTCACAGCTGACGTCGCCCCTGGGCCGGCCAATGTGAGCTTCTCGAAGCTGCAAGGGGAGCGGCGGGGGGCGCTCACTGCCGGCAGGCACCAGCACGCAGGCTGATGACCCAGACGCCCTCGCTGTGCTGCTCAGCAGGCCTGCGGAGTTCCTGAGCCCTGCGAGAAGAGCCCGTGACGGTGCAGAGCGCACCTGGCCGGGTCTTCAGTGATAAACAGGCCCTCTACGTACTGTGTGGCATCATCGTCTACAATGCCATCGACTTAAAGATGGATCTGTTTTATGAACCAGTGTTAAAAAAAGAAAGCACGGCTAATTAAGCTGTGACTACCAAAGGTTATAAAGTGTATCCAACTGCAGAGATGTCAAAATGTAAAAAGTTGTGCACTGATAAACGCACCTTTGAAGACCCACTTTAAGAAACAGTACTGTAAGACTGTGAGGTTCTGCCTACATTATGAGGTAATTTTTTTTTTTAAGAAAGAAGAGAAAGCAAAGGATACCATACCAGATGCTCTCTTCTTAATCAGCTTTAGGTAGTTCAGAATACTGCATCTGGTGTCCACATCCACTTCCATGTTTTCAAGGTAGGAGTTCAGAATCGGGATCAGCCCAGGAAACATGCCTTCCTACAAGAAGCAGGACATGCCATCAGCCCCTCGCCCGCGGGTGTTGTGGTGAAGGGCGCTCCCAGGACGCCTACCTTCCCGTTGATGATGGTGTCGATGCTCATCAGGGTGTACTCCTCTGTGGCCAGCTCCGGGCTGCTCTGGGCCCTGCCACAGCCATCCACCACAGCATTGCCGCCTGTGAGGGTGGGGCGGGGCAGGGGGGAGTGGCGGGGAGAGAAGCTTTAGGGGCTTGGTGTAGCCCAAAGTGACCCGAGAAATCCCAGAGAACGTACCTTTGCAAATATCTTTCCTGAAGTAGAACCGTCCCTGCCGAACAGCATCTCGTCTCTGTGCTACTTTCATGTTTTCATCAACCTGAGGGAGAAAACCAGTCACGGCTAAGTCATGACCCCGGTGACCCAACAGAGGTGGTGCCTTCCTTACTTCTGCAATGAGGACTCGCCCCCTTCCGAATTCCCTGTCCTGCCAGTGCAGTCTGGTCGGAAGAACAGACTTTCTCCTTCTATGTGGGGCTCCTGTCACTCCACCACAAATTGGTATGTGCTTTTCAACAACAATGGGAAGTTCTAAGAGAAGCTTAGAAACAAAAACCCTACAATCACTAGGCTGCCTGCATTTCAAAGCACCTTCGTGAGGAAGCCTACAAGAAACCTGTCTTGAGAGCAGTGGCTGGTTCCCTTTATACAACAGGTAAGGAAAGTCAGAGAACCCAGTCCTCCTGACCCCCAGTTCCATGCCCTGCCCTCCCCTCCCCTGCGGTTTTGCTGCCTCCCTCCGCGGTCAGATCCGGAACAAGGTTAGCCCTGCAGGGGTGGAGAGTCGCTAACGCTGTCTGCCCACCAGTGGCACTTGCCATGTCAACTAATTCATGAGGCCAAAAACTCTTCATTTGTGAATTCTCCATTTCTCCAATGACTTTTTAAGACCTGCAAAGTAGAGTTTTTAAAGCTTCTTAGAGTCCCTTATCTCCCATAATGAAATTTAGGGAATCTCAATATATATAAGACACAAGGTAGAGGGTCATATTGAACTAACATGGGCAGTATAAAGTCTTTGCTTACTTAGCCTCTTTACCATAATCATGAACTCCTATTATTGTTGGTGTGTGTGTGTGTGTGTGTAAACATCACCCCAGGAAATGCCCATTGATTTTAGAGAGAGGAGAGTGTGGGGAGAGAAAGAAAGAATGCCTGCGTCCCATAGGCACCCTGACTGGGGTTTGAACCTGCAACCTAGGTATATACCCTGACTGGGAATCAAACCCACAACGATTGGTGTACAGGACGATGCTCCAACCTACTGAGTCACAGAGCCAGGGTTGTTGTTGTGCTGTTGTCTTTTTTTTTTTTTTAAAGACACATATGACTTGAATAATCTAAGTAGTTCGAGGCACATATTCAAATAGTCTAAAATGCCACCATGGTTATGAATGTTTTCATTTCTAATAACTTTTTTTTTTAGTTCTAACAAAAGGTCTTAAGATCACTGGTTTTAATTTCTGCTTTTGTGAATTCCTTTTTCAAAGAATATTTTCCTATTGCTCTTTAGATCCTCACTTTGCTTAGGTTTGTTTACTTTTCCATCTTTCTTTAAAGCACAGAATAGTATAATTTTCCCCTCAAATTAGCTTTGCTAGCACCTCCCTGCCATTCACTTTTCCTACAATCTGTAGTTCTAGTTTTTACTTATTGTGAAACCTATGAGGAAAAACACTTCACTTTTCCAACAGTTAAATTTCTCAACATCTTGTTGAATTTGGGTGGGAATGTGCCCTGCATGGTGTCTGCTTTTCAGAAGTGAAGATTCCCGTGATTGATGTTTGTAAACCTCACTCAGGCATCTGAATAAAAGAGGTACTGTGGAATGAGACCTGCGATGGGGCTGGGTGGCTTGCTGTGCTATTTCATCCCCCTGCAGCCAGCCTTTCTCTGTCCGTCTGTGTGGGACCTGTCAGCTACCGAGTAGCACACAGGCACTGCTCTGCCAAGCGATGGGCCTCCCTGCTCCTGCCTGGCTTACAGCCCCCACTCGCCCGACCCTGCGCTTGCAAACCGAGGCACTGACGGGATAAGGAACCTGCCCAGGTAGGAAGCTAGTAAGGAGTGCAGTGATTTATGAGTTTACTGCTCACACCAACGCTGTGTCTTACTTACCATACTACAGTGCTTTTAAATGCTGCTTCTGCTTCTCAGAAATGTGTACACTTTACAGTGTAAAAAGAATCACATGTCTAACATAATCTTGGAAAAGCACAGAAAATCGCTGTCTCTAGCTCATTGAATACTTTCGATCTCACATCTTATTTTCTGTTACTGATTTGTCATTCTGGTTATCTTTTTTAAAGGTCACCATGTGGATCTCTGTTTTCCACATTTATCCTTATTTTTGGTCTATCATATGCAAACAACATATGCCATCATGTGGCCATTTTATATCATGTCTTTAGCTTTTTAATAGAGTATTCAGAATTGTTGTCTTCTTTCCTTTTTTGACCATTTTATGTTCTCGGGGCTACACTGTCTTACCTCGTCCCTGACCCCACACTCCCTCTACGGACTGCGAGGTTTCTTTGTTCTTTGCCCACCCCTTTTAGCTAGCAGGTTAGAAGTAGTAAATCCTACTGCTATACTATTTATAGTTTTTCTTATATTTTTTAAACAAGTACATAGTTTTAAAATTCTTTCTAAATGCCAAGCACTAAAGAGTATCTACTATCCCTTTCCTTTGCTATCCCTTCACTAGATAAGACTTCTGGCATACGTTTAGCCCTAATAATCTATTAGGTTTTGTTAGAATAACCTGAGATTTAAAGAATAATTAGTCTTGGAAGAAAATTCGATGGTTGAAATTCTTGATCCCTCGGGATTCTGAAGACTTTTCTCAATCTCTTTTAGTATTTATGTTTTAGATGAGAAATGATATCAACTGATTTTTTTCCCCTTTCTTGACAGCTGCCCTAATTTTCTCTCCTGTCTGGACAGCTGATTGTTTTCCTTTGAGATTCAGAAAGTTCTAGATTTGGGTTCTTCTTTAAGTATCTCTGGCTCAACTTTAATGGACTCTTACAGGGAAAACAACTGTCTGATTTCTATGACTATTGTATCTCGCATTTCTTTTATGTTGACCATTCTTTTCTTCTAAATTATTACACAAACACTGAACTTTCCAGAGTGATTCTCCATGTTTGTTTTTCCCTTTCATTCCTTTGCCATCTGCTGGGATGAATCTCAATTTGGTTTCCTAAATGACTGACTTTGATCTTCACTAACACCTGCCCAACTGGTGCACATACTGGGTTTTAAACGTGCGGCTGCCATGTTCTTTGTTTCTGACAACCGTCCTCCAAATGGTCTGTGGTCCACAGTGCTTGTTCGTTTCATGGACGTGACCCTTCTCTAGAATTTTTCTAGGGCACTAGTCAGAATTTCTTTAGGAGTTCTTTCCAATTTTTTGAATTAACTATGTTTCACTGAGGATAATATACTCAGCAGGCCCAGCTGGGCCCTTCTCTTTAAGGCTGTTGAAAGTTCTTAGTTTTCTATTGACTTTTAGACATCTAACTATTTATATTCGTAAACAAAGGTTTAGACTGATAGCTTTCACAGACTGTCCTGGATGGGTTTCTCTCCCCAACAGATACACCCACTTGAGCAAGTGGGCCCACAGGATTCTGTGGTCACCTTTGGCCTGGATGTGAAGAGCACACAGGGACAAGCTGACTGCCAGACTTCCTTTAGGTGTGTGGGTGGGACAGGTGCAGGCTGGAGCACCCTCCAGGAGGGAGGAGGGAGCAGATGCCGGGCTAGGCAGTTTTCCTCCTCCTCCCACACTTGCTGTGGCAGGGCTGCTCTGCTTCTTTCTCTGCGCTAACACCTCCGCAAACCTCTCACTCTGCCTTCCAGCCTCTCCCAGCCACTCTCTCTGTGCCAAGATACCTACTGCCCAGGAACCGAAGGCCTCCCTCTATCTGCTGCCTGTTCCAAGGCTCTGCCAGGAAACTGCTTCCAGCAAGCTCCCTGGGCTGGGGCTGATTAACTCTGATTTGTTTTTCTGATGTGTAGGGCTATCTACACTCCGCAGAAACATCTCCAGTTTGGTTTCACTGAGGTGACTGTTCCCTGCATACTTTCTTCTCCCACCCTAATTTTCATACTGTAACCAAAATGAGATTTGGGGGAGAATGAAATCAATTTGTGGACTCACTCCAGCCATCTTTCAAACAGGCTGAGTAAGAATTACCATTAGCACTTTTTTTTTCCAGGGGTCTCCACCAATGTATTGTAGTACCAAAATCTACAGCATAAAATTAGGTTTAAAAGAGAAAAAAAAAGATAGGATGGAGGGAGAAACATTTTATTCTAAAGAGTGAACAATTCTAAATAAGGTCAGATTTAAAGTAACTAGATATATAAACAACAGAACAATCCACACGTGTCTGGAACCATCACTGTACTGACCTACATCCTTACCTTTGACAGTGGGATGAGAAAATCCAGTTTGTATGAAAGGATCACTCTAGTAAGCAGCACCACAAACACCACATACGCAGAGTTCTCGAAGTCTGTTAACTGAACCTGGACAAGCAGGAGCCCAGAGGGGTTACAGACCAACCACACAAATACACAGGTCCCCAACAAAGCCCTCCTTGGGTCCCATCACTCCCTAACTCCCCATCTGCCCACAACCTATTCTCAGAAATCAGTCCTCCTTAGCTTTTGGACTTGCTTATAGCACGCACACGCTTGATTTGCATGGCCTTCCGATTAATTTGAGAGCCTCTGGTAAGAGCACCAGAAGGGTGGTGGGCAGTGGGCAGTCAGCAGACAGGCGCACGTGAACCGGTTCCCGATGCCGCGTGTCTTACCTCCATGGGCCGGAATTCGACTCTCCAACCAATATCTGAGTTTGGAGGAGGAGGCTTAAATCGCATCGTCTGCCAATTTGTGGACTGAATATTCTATAATAAAAAGGCAGAGAATAAACCACCTTTCCATAGGTCCAAAAAAATATTAAGATGTTTTGATATTTAATGAGAGAAGACTGTTCACTGTCCATACCTAATACTCTTCAATTTACAGTTATAAAAAGGTACAATTTAAGATTTTCTTGGAGTGTGACCTGCTAGGAAAACAAACAGCAAGTGTTCAACAAAAGCTGGGTAGTGTGTCAGCAGCACTGAAGTGACTGATCAGGTTATTTTTATGCAGCATGTTTGAATTTTTCACCATTATGCAAACAAGAGAAAATACTGAACAAGCAATTTAGATCAGAAATATAACCTGTAAGAATCATAATAAAAGCACTTAAAACCGATTTAAAATTTTTCTTAGTTCTTTACTGCACCGGGTACTGTAAGGCCTATGTGATTTCTACAATCACTAAGGCAAAGAAAACTGCCTCCATCTTGGTTAGTGAAATAAAAATGCATTTTAAACAGGAAATACCTCAAAATGGTCAGACTCATTGGCATCATCCAGGTGTATTTTCTCTTCAAACAGAGTCAGAGGGTCTCTAATAAAGAGATGAGCAACATGCTGGGCCAGGAGATGGTCAATGCCTGCAAAGAGAAGTCACACTGGGCTCCACTGTTCTCTAAGCTCCGTAAGAAGACAGGACAGCTCGGGAAGTTTGAAGAGAGGGCATCTGAAGCTTAGGCAACGGCTGGTTTGTTCAGTGTTCTCCTGTTGCAGAGGATCTTACCCTAGGGGCCCTGGGGAAGTGCCAGAGTTTTACTCACTACTTACACAATGCCTGTTGGGGCACTGAGGTGGACCTAGATACAGACCTCCAAAGTAAGTTCCTTTTGCTAAAAGTCAAGAAGATCTCACAAGTGTTTGGAACTTGTAACTCTAGGAACAAGCAGCCTCCTAAGAAAAGTTAGAGACTTCACACTAAAAACAGAAACCAGACCAGGAGTCAGCAAAAAAGAGTTTAAAAGAGCTTTGAAGAACTGAAGGCGTACAATAAAAATCTAGGAAAAAAGGCACGGATGCTCACCTTCCTGCAACAGCTGTTTGTAGATTTCTTTATCTATTGTCAAGTCGATGTCATTGTATTTCTCGCCACAGTCAGATAAATAACTGTCTATTGAATCATATCGGGATTTACTAATCCGATAGTTATTGTTCTTCAGTGGCTAAAATTAGAAACATGTGAGTGAATATCATATAAAATCATCTGGAAACAAACTAATGCCCCAAATAATTATATTAAAAATGCCATATGTTTTTTATATATAATAATTATATAAAAGCATCCAAACTTAACATAAGACCCTGAAAGAAAAGTTAACATTGAAAAGTACTGTTAGGGAGAATTATATTTAAAAAGCCTGGAGACAAATTAAGTAGCCATTTCCCCTGATATAATTTAAATATACTTTAACTTTTTTCTTTTTTAAAGCAGATCACCTTCATTCTTATTAAACTTGGAAAATAAGTGCCAAATTGACAGCAAAAAAAAAACCCCAAAAAACCCCAAAACCCAAAAACAGTTTATAATGTAAAACATAGCTATCAAAACGCTTTTTCCTTTCAAGTTCTTTAATTTTGCCCTGACTGGTGTGGCTCAGTTGGTTGGGCATCATTCCACAAAGTGAAAAGTCGCCAGTTCAATTCCCAGTCCAGTCCCTGGTGTTTACGAGAGGCAACCAATCAATGTATCTCTCACACATGGATGTTTCTCTCCTCATTCTCCTTCCCTTCCCCTCTCTCTGAAAATAAATAAATCTTAAAAAAAAATAGTGTTTGGAATATTTTAAAGATTTTATTTATTTTCAGAGAGAGGAGAGGGGAAGGAGAAAGAGGGAGAGAAGCATCAATGTGGTTGCCTCTCATGCGTCCCCTACTGGGGACCTCACCCACAAACCCAGGCATGTGCCCTGATTGGGAATCAAACCGGTGACCTTTTGGTTTGCAGGCTGACAATCCACTAAACCACACCAGCCGGTGCCAAAACAAATTTTTAAAAAGTTCATTTATTTTTAGAAAGCATGTTCAACAACTCATGAGCAATTAAATAAAGACCAGAGCAGCAGTTGCATGGTCCTGGTTGAGAAAATCAAAATTATTTGTGAGGGCTCCTTTAAAAACCCCTGTCAAAGTTCTAGTCCTGGAGATACTTATTAGGCCTAAGATGGGCCTGAGAGTCTGTTTTTTAAAGATCTCCAAGGTGGTTCTGATGGACATTCTTGGCCGGAGAAATGCACAGTCACAGTTCAACATGCAAACAAGAGCACTAACCAACCATTATTAGGCAAAACCCAACCCTTTTATGGGATAAAAAAAAAATCTTCGATGACACAGTACACTTTCCACAGCAGAAAGCACCAAAAACAAAGCACTCCTGTAGCATCATAAAGCCTTTTGGTAAAAACAGCCATCAGCAATGACTTCCAAAATGTTAAAATAAGAAAACAAAAACAAAACTGCACCATTAATTTGAAACAAATACAGATATCAACAAATGATGAAAATTAATTCCCCACTCAAACCAAATCACATTTCCCACATATTCACCCCAAACACTATAAATCCAAGACTACAAACAAAAAGAGGTTTATAACCCATGAATTTCACCCCATATGTGACTAACCTATTCAAGGCAAAAAGTTAAGGAAAACTTCAAAATTGCAAGTAGTTACAATAACTCCATTTTACCTGCTTGATATAAAAAGGCTATTAAGGAAAATCATTCCCACCTCCAGGCCTCTCTCCTCCCGAGTTCTATCATCTACAGATGCAGAAATCACTCCCCAGCGACAATCAATGTCTGACACATAGCCTCGGTAAAAAGGAGACGCAGCACTCAAAGCCATCTAAAAACAAACAAAAGTCAGCACCTGCAGGTTCAAAGTGTCACTTACATGCTGAAAAAAGCCCCATGCAGTTACCCCCGATGAAGAAGAATCAATTATGCAACCCATACAGAGCTCTACTACATTATCTGCGGCTGTTTCTCACAATGAAATAAACACATGAGAAGGGACTCACACCCTCGAATCTGATCCATTTAAATCACATCCTCTTTATAACGTGAGGACATGAAGGATGGGAGAGGGAAGATGGCTACACTCGAACTTGACACTTTCACACATAAATGTCTTACTAGCAACAGTAAACGCCTACAGCTTAGACTCTTAGTCCGTTGGCTTTTTAACTATTGTCTGTGTTAGTTCATTTCTGAATGAAGTCTTAACTGGACTTAAATAGCACATTCAGCAAATTTTGCACATGCAGTCTTTATTTTATACAAAGTAGTATTTAAAATAAGATGTGATTTCTACTTACGACAATTGGGCAGATGGTGGCCAGCTGATCATATAGGTATCTAGCCTCCGATATGCTGCAAGCTTGGAAGGTTACCTGTTTAAGGATTGCAAGTTATCAACAACAAAGAACGATTAACCTCCTCCCCCAAGGAGTGAAAATCTGAGAAGGTGGCTTGAGAAGGGAGGGGACCTGGCATGTAGTGGTCATTCCACTAATGAAACATTTCACACAGGAGTTTTGTTTAAAACTGGTCTTAGAAGAATTTTGCTAGAAAATGGTATTTATTTATGTTCACAACTAATATCAACGTCCATGATCCTAAGCTAAGTAAGATTTTAAAAGGTGAAGAAAGAAAAACAAGACACTAGATAAATGACGAAGTTCAGTAGGCATTTCCTCTTCTATTGAAGAGGAATTCAGCTTTCTTTCAAGAGCTTCCCATTCACTTTAGTTGGTCGAGGGCTTATACAGGTTTTGGTACAAAAGGGATTTGTGATGCTAAGGATGGGTTTCAAGTTCCCTGGCAGCAGTATGAGGAATAGCTTAGTAGGGCAGCACTGGAGGGAGGCAGGGCAGTTCAAACACTGCCACCAACTAAGAAAACGTGGAGCACACCAGAATTAAAGCAGCAGGCTCCCCCACTGGGTACAGATAGTGAGGGTGTGACTTAGGACCTGGCTCAGGCGTTCCCAGGACAGAGGAAGAAGCACCTGACAGGTGGGGTTGCAAGCCAAAGAACAATCAGACAAAGAGCCCCTGGAAGTGGCCAGGCCCCAGGGCTGCTGCCTAGTAGGAAAACCTGAGCTGGAGAAATATTTGGGGAGTAGACTCAGATGATGTCCTGAAGACAGGCAGATCAGCAGAGAGGCTGTGCAAGGCAGGTAAGTAGTATGTTCAAGAGTTAGGCAAAGAAAAAGATCACAAGACAATTAGTAGAAATACTCCATAAACAATCACCAAAAAGAAACTAAGAAAGTGTCCTACGTCTTTGGGGTGGGAGCACTGGGCGCAGTGGAGCAGCAGGGTTACAAACCATGGCTGTGTCAGCACATCTGCGCTGACTGCGCATCGGGAACGGTTCTAATTTCCTGTCGTCGTTATTTAATGATGACATTTTGAATTCAGTGTTGATGGAGGAAATGATTTAAGTGCTTATACCTGAAGAAACAGCTGAGTGAACATGTTTATTGTGACAATCCCAGCATGTTAGTTCCAACTGTTTTAGCCAGGTCTCAGCTTTGCATTTTTGAAATGCTGAGAACCACTGCTGGAGAGTCACGGGTGCGTCTGCTCAATCACAATGGCATTTCATGCCCCTGTGGTAACTACAGAAGACAACCACTTAGACAAGTTCTTGTATCATAATGAGCCAGCCACTACCAATTAAGTCAGCATGGAGAAGAGCTGTGTCACAGCCATCACGGAACAGGAGCATGCGTGGTTAAAGCAGGTCAAGGTCGAGCAGGCTGGCAATTCGGTCACTGAGGCTGAGAAGAAGGGTACTTTCTGCAAAGAGGTGGGAACTCAGAGATCAGCTTGTGCCTGGGTAAGGGTTAAGTGAGACGTGAGGAGATGGGGAGGTAAGTAAAGTATTTACACCCTCGTCTGCTGTGACCCACCACAAAAAGCTCCAGCAGAGCTGAGATGTGTCTTGAGTTCTTGATCACAAGTGTGCAGAACAGTGTCTGTCACCTACTTAGCACTTGACATTTATTAAATGAGTAGTACATCGTCTTGAAGGACTGAGGATGCTAAAGAGAATACAGGGACAAAGATAAGTTGTATTTTTATATAATGGCTGAGACACTGAAAAACTATGACCCTACAGGCCAAATGTATTATAAGTATCTAAATGTTCCCCAAGTGTTTTGACTGCTGAATTCTTTTGAACATGCATCTCTAGTTTATTTAGGTCCTACTTCTACACTTTTGAGTTTTTTAGTGTGTATTTTACTTTTTTAAGAAGATACTATGATAAGCATCTTTTCTCTTCAGTTTTTTGACTGGCTCCTCTGAGCTGGCCTAGTGCGTATCCAACGACCCACAGAAAAGCCCTGGAAAGATCAACTCTAGAAAAGTATGCTTCAGAAAATCAGCACCTGGAATTCGCAGTGGAGTCACAACAGCGAAGGAACTTGCTCTAAATCTATTTACTAACATCTCCTTACTGCCAGGCTTCCTCCTTATTCTAGAGGCAACACAGTCATTAACCAAACCAAATGCAACATCATGGTGGATAATGGTGTTAGTGCAGGGAGGAAAACATGTTCCAATACCTTAAAAAAGTGTAAATATATGAACAGTTGGCTTCTGGTATCCTTTCTAAAGTATATATAGAGGAGAAGCAATGTCACTAGGAGACTGATGACAGGAGGAAGAGAGGAAGTATGGACAACAGATGTCAGAAACCTAAGTTATCTAGAACCCAGTTTGAAGGCACATGATTTTCTTGAGGGTGGGAGACCTCACACAACATGCATGGACTTACTGACGTGAGCTCATGAGATGACTCCTGAAAAGCTCCCCAAGAGTCTAGAATCTGAATGTGGTTAAAATGATTTTTTCATTTTGTAAAGTAAGTTTTCCATTAATTTTAAATACTTTAAAACTATTATTTCTGCTTTACTGTAGTAAGCCGTTTCTTGAGTTCCACTTAAAAGATTCAAAACAGGATTTCTGTATTGATGTGTGGAAGTTGTCTTGTTTGCCAAACACTTCACGTTACCTGTGCTGATTTTTTTGAGTACTGAAACTGGGGTGCTAGATGTGCCACTGAGAAAAAAAAAACTTAAGCCCATGTCAAAGCTTAAACTGGATGGAAAACTAGCAATAAAAATGGTAACCCCTACCACTAGAACACATTTCTTTATTAAATACAGGATTTCAAAGGAAAGAACAGCCTTTTGGAACAGAAAAACTGTGATGTCCGTGGCAACATACCCTGGTTTAATATTAAACCGAGAAAAGGCAAGCGGTGCACCCCCACGGCACCGACACACTTTTAAAGCCACGCACTGTAAGTTCTAGAGCTGAATGGTTCCCTTTGGAAATATTTGTAATTAAGATAGGAAAGCAGATATTCAGTTAACAGTCAAAAGGTCTCTTTTTTACAAAGTATGAACATTTGTAAGGAAACTTTCTGGCCTACGTTTGTCTGTAAGCGACATATTTTATACTCCCCATGTAAGTCAGGGGAAAATTTTACCCTTGGCCTTGGTTATCAAAGCACACTCAGCATGGACAACTCTGACTCTGGCATTCAATTTTGATTACACACAGCTGTAAAAATAAACACATTGGAGATACATGCAAGAAGGTGCATCTCTATGTTGCAGCTGTTTTGGGATGAGGGAGTGCTGGGTCTCCTGGCCGATGCGGAGAGCACTCAGGCACGAGGCCCGGGGGGCCTTGTGTGGGGCCAGGCTCCACACCGCTCCAAGGACACCCTTCTAACGAGCCGAAATAATTAGAACTAGATAAAATCTCCTTGGAAAATAACAGGAGGCCTCTATTTTATTTGACTTTTCAACTAGAAAATTTTTATTTTTGAATTTTCAGCTCCTGTTTTAAACAGATTTTAAACAAATGAAAGGTTAAAACAAATACTTCTGTTATTAAAAACAATGAAATAAGTTATTACCTTGGAGTCAGACCTAGAAGGGGCCTTAATATAAACCCTTCTTTCAACTGCTGAGAAAACTGAGGCCAGAAGAGCTGAAGGAAGTTACCCAAATCCCTGGGGAGCCAGACCCTGGGCACCCTAATCTGATTAGACCCAGAAAGGCCCTCCCACCTCCTGTGTACCTGAGCCAGGGGTAGAGCAAACTGGGGCTGCTAATACTTTTCTTCATCTGTGGCTAGATGGCCTTGCATGAATATAAAAATTTAAAGTCCAAAGAGCCCTTGGATTACACCCATCAGAGTTCATTTTCCGAAATAAGAGACTCCAGCCATGTTTACAAGCTCAGAGCTGCACGGTCACTATGCCACAAGATGGCAGCAAAAACCAGGCATTCGGAAAGAACAGAGACAATGACAGGCGAGTGTTTCACCTTTGAAGTTAATTAAAAACTACATATCTTTGGAGTGAAAGGTAGATTCTGTAAATTCTCTGTCAAGAGATAGCTTTCAGTGAATTTACTAAAATAACTTCATTGGTTTTCAGAAAGGCATGCTAGCTACCATTTCAACTTGATTAAATGTGATTTTTAAAAAGGAAGAAGCATAAATACGTAAAGCGAAATCACAAACAGAAATGGGTGAGGGCACTCTGCCTCGCTGTGCATTTGAAACAATACCTGAAGACAGCAATTGCCCATCCCAAATCCCATGGCATCCATGTAGATGTGATCTGGCTTTGAGGCCTTTGCCGCCTCATCATCCTCCGGAAATGTTTCTATAAATGGAGACGGTGTGTTCTTATCCTTAAATACTGCATTTAAAAAGATAAAGTGAAAAACGGAAATAGTGAGACCCAAGGATTCAACACCAATGCAACAGGGACCTCTCCTGCTGCCACCTCCCCGTGGACCTACTTGGTACGTTGATGACAACCTTCTCTCCCCTCCTGTGTCGGATATTTCTTGTCAGGGTGCTGAAAGAGACACCGAATGTCATAAAATCGGTCACCAAGACCCATTATGTAAGGGACAAATTTGATCATATACTACTAGTAAATGAATGAAACCCTATGCCTTCAAACTACTTCTGAGGCCACGGTACAGGTAATCTATGTGTATTAAGATACTCTGAGGGATCTCTGAATGAAGGCTTCACCTGAATGCCACTTCCTTGGGTGCTTACTCAAGAACGCCACTCTCGCTGGCTCAACCCCCACTTTCCCAGCTCCTTGTAACCCAGCAGGCCAAGTGTTTCGAGTCTGCCCTGGTTAGCTCTCACCTTACCTTTCTGACACTTCCTACGCGGATCAACCTTCAGTGCTTGCTCTCCCAGGCCCCAATGCCTCATTACTCCCACCCCAACCTGAGGCTTTAACATTTATCCCTAGATCTGCAATGTTGAATCGGAAACTACAGGGCAAATGTGGCTACTGAACACTTGAAATGTGGCTAGTTCTATCAAAATATGCTGTGTGGTTAAAACACACCAGATTTTGACAATTTAGTACAGAAAAATTTCTTACTTATATTTTTTTAAATATTGGGACAAGTTAAATGATATTTTAGATATATAGGGTTAAATAAAACATTATAAAAGTAAGTCTCCATCATTTGCTTTTTAAATGTGGCTACGAGAATACCGAACAGCTGCGGCTCACCTGATTCCATCAGACAGCGCTGCTGCAGACTCAGCTTACGTGCCACCTCTTCCGTGGCACTGCTGTGGTCCCCTCGGTCAGAAGCACCCTCTTTTCTCCATGGAGTAACCCTGGTGCCACCACTTTTTAACTCAGTGATAATCTATCTCTTTTTACAGCTGAATATCTGTTTTTTCCCTTGGCATACTCTAACATTTGAAGTCGGGAACGATGTCTGTAAATCTTTGTCTCCCCCACAAAACTTTGCATGTGGCAAGTGTGCAGGCCTTTTTAAAAAATGAATATTGAGAAGTCCCAACATCCCTAATGCTAGGTCAGGCTCCTGGGTTCAGGATAATGGATGAGACTCAAGGTACAAAACCAAGGTTGGACTGGTGTGGGCCCTGAAGTAACTTAAAACCTAAGAATTAAACTACAAACTAATAGAGCTAGAAGAACAGAAGGTACAGAGTACCTGTTATACGCATATGCACATATTTTACCTTATTATTAAGGTAGAGTGGGATGAGTAGATCACGTATACTGGTGGTAACTTACAGAGGGAGAAAAAGGTAGAAATAATTAAGAGAAAGCTCCCCAAAATAGGTGTTTACAGAACTAGGATCTCCCCAGAAAAGAATCTGATCACAAAAGGAGAGGACAGTGACTAAGTTAATGATTTTAAGATGAGCTGGAAGCAGGAAAGTCAATCCTGCCAGCAGAGCAGCAACCAAGCAGCCCTGGCGGTACTGAGCATGCAACGGGGTGGGGGTGGGGGGAGGTGAGTGCACATGGATCTGCTGTCCTCTCTGCTCGATTACAAAGAGCCAGAAACCAGCAAATGCTCAAAGAGGATTCCTGTGCAGGAACAAGGCCCCTCTGAGAAGGCAGGGATCTGAGTGAGGGGCACCTGTGTTGGAATACAAAGCCATACTCACCTGAAGCGGGGGTGCTTGTTTATTGCTTCATCAGGAAAGAAGAGGGACTTGGAAGCTGCACCTTCGACTGGATTGGGTTTGAACTCAGGCAGCGTGAACCCCGGGCAGCCTAATCTACAACAAATTTAGGAACTAAATAGGTAGGAATTTTTTTCAAGGGTTAATTATGCTTGGCCATCACTGCACCTGTGCACCTGTTAAAATAACTTGTGTGTATTATGCCCCTTTTCAGAGGGTCAAGCACACAAACATTTTGTAAATACTGGGCCCCATTACAACCACCCCTTTGCACTTTATCTTATTCACTGAGATCTCCTTTTGTGATCCCAACCTTTTAGTGACCTTGTCAGAGAACTTCCATTCACCCATTGTCTATAGCACACCCTACCTATCTCTTCATTTAACAGCCACACCCACAGCACAGAAATCTCTTCCTTTGGTCCTGTCAATTGTCAGGAGTTCCAGGTCCCCTTCCCCCCACACAGCGTCTGAGGCTTCCTCTTTTACTAGCTATAAACTCTCAACTTATCTTTTGACCCCCTCCCCGCCCCCCCATAAGTTTTCCCTGAATCTGAAAGGGGTCTGCCAATTTTTTGTCTCTGCAGGTCACCTCATGAATCCCTCAAGATTAAGTAGTGTCTCTACAGGTGTCCTCATCCACCCTGCAGCCTGACACCCAACCCTATTATCTACTGGACCTAAAGAAGAGTTTTAATTCCAGCCCAGAGAAAGGAAGCATGGGGTGTAATCCTAAGTGCAGCGATACCACCAGTTCTTCAGAATTAAGAATTTTAAGGTCTTGTTAAGTGTGCTGTGAGGGAAGACAAAGACCAACAAGTTGGTGGAAGCAAAACCAGGAAGGCTCTTGTCAGGGCTTTGGATCAGTGATAAGAAACTTTTGGTTGAGAGCCAAGGCTAGTCTTTGCCTCATTTTCAACCCCTACCTTTTATAAAATGAAGTGCCAGTTGGCTGAACTTCTGCCTGTGAACAATCGAATTTGCTGATCATATCTGGAAAATAGTTCCCAGGGTTGCTGGGAGCTCCTGCAGCCCTGCACATTATTTTATTTACCGTGAGCCCGCACCCCTGGGAAAAGTCCCCCAGGGGAGTGACAAACGCGCACCCGGGGGGATTTTAGCCGGCCAGCATTTGCTGACCTGGCCAGTCAGAGCTCAGATCACCGCTTCTCCCCTGGACCAACCAGGAGCGGCCCACAGAGCCTCCTGCGGCTCGGGCAGTGCGAAAACCTGCGGGGGCCAACGCCAGCGCAGCGGTCGCTGGCGGCAGGCGGCTGCTGAGGCCTGAAATGCGGCTAGTGAACGAGGACTTGAATTCTGCAGTGTTTGTGCATTTGATTACATTTAAACTGTCACAGACTATAATTCCACACTATAGTTTTGCCTCTTTACAGAAAGGAAAATCACACCATTTACACTTAGAAAAGTGTAAATAATGGCTTTTTAAATGGATTTTTAGAATTAAACTTTTAACTTCTTTGTCTCAACTCTCCCTCATAATAGCTTAAGAAAAAGAAGCTAAATCTTTAAAAAAAAGGGGGGTGGGGGTGGCAACTATTCTATAGGAGCTATTCTCACAGGTAGAAGACATATTAGGTTCAATCAGGTTTCCCTTGGTGGCCTGCTGCCACAGTGCTATACACTCCAAATTTTAAAGTAAATTTTAAGCTAAAACCATTCTGGTTTGCATCACAAGTGTCTTTTTAAAATTTGCTAAGTAAAAGGCAGAACTCTAATGTTAAGGGGAAAAAGGAAAACCTAAGATACTGACTTTTCCAGTTCCCTGAAACTTGTCAAGTGACATCTACAACATACCTCTTGGCCTTTATTATTCTAAATTTCATAATAATTACTTAACCAACAGCCTTGGCATCTCTCCCCTCCGCCCTAGGTTTGCTGATTTTGCCGCCTCTTGCTCTACCCACCTGTCCCATCTCCCTACCCACCTCACTCGGGCGGCGACGGTCTCCCGAGTGTGCCCCCTCACTCACCTCCCAGTGAGCCCCGGCGCCCATCACACTGGCTAAGCACACTGACACCACAGCCCGAGTGAGCGCTGTCGAACTGAACTGTGACGCTGTCTGCCCAAACCAACCTTGCCAAGGTCTCCCATTGCTTTCAGGATAGCAACCAAAATTCTTAGTTACCACAATCTGGCCCACCAACCATCTGCCCAACGTCACCCTACCCCATACTTCTACTTCCCTCTCAACATCCTTGTCACACCAGCCTCCTTCCAGTTCTCCAGAGGCTCGTGCTCCCTGGCTCATCCTAGGACTCCCGTCCATCCGTCTGCTCCCTCTCCCTAGGACATCCCTTCCCACTCTACTGTTAAACTCTCACCAGACCTTGGGGCATCGCTCTGGTCATCCTCCCTGGGAGAGGCCTTCCTCGACGGTGCAGAGACTGTCAGAGAACCCTGTCACACTCTACATGCCCCACACCCCTTCACTCCTTCCACTCGCGATCGCAGCCCTCACTGTGTGGGGTCTGGTGTGCAGCAGGCACTCTGATGTGAATGGCAGTCATGATTTCTTCACCTCCTCCTTCACACATCGGGGCAAAGAACACACCAATTCTCTCCCAAGAAGCCTGTCCACCCTCACCCAGCTGGGGGTTTTATTTCTGGCAGGGAGAGGGGCGTGGCCTGCACAAATGGAAGGAGGGAATCACAGAAAATAAGAGATGGTTTTCCAAATGTTTGGTGAGTTGCTTAATATAGATTTCAAGTATTCAGATGTGACAATGGAAACTCCAAAAAATTCTCATTCAAGTGTCCTTCCAAGACCAATGGTGTGGCTCTGCCTATGTTCATTACGAACACTTACCAGAAAAAAAAGGAAGATATGAAAATATGTTCAAACTGTTCCAGGACATGGATACCAATCCCCATGGATGACCACCTCCCCTCGCCCAGCTCACAGTTAATTTGTGTCTATAGTGCCCTGGGGGCACAGATGCCAACCCTCCAACGGGTGCCCCTTTGCTCGGCTCTCAACATCATTTGCTGGTAGGCAAATGAGTGAGAAGAGCCCTTGATAATCATCAGGGGACTCAGCGACTCCTTCAAGGGGTCACAGCTGCATGGCGTTAGGATGTGCTGCTCCCGCCACCCTGCCTGGGGAGGATGCTGCCGCATGCTAACCAGTCAACCAGTCACTGAGGTCCTCGGGTCCTTCCCACCAGGCCCAGAGGACGGCTCCCACCACAACGCTCTCGGCTGCCACTGCCCACTGAAGCTGGCCTGCAGTTTTTGCCTGTAGCTCTAACATCAGAGTCCACCCAAGGCAGGACTGTGGAGAATGACCTGTCGGTAACGTATGAGAACTGAAGGGCCAAAGGCTTGGTCGCGACTTGCTCTCTTTATAAACTAAATATCTGCCGGGACAGGTTCATAGAGGAACTAACCTGGGAAATGAAGTTATTGTGCAAAGAGCTTGATTTTCTTTTAACAAAGAAGTGGCCTCCTGCCGGCGTTTTCTCATGTTGTCTTCCACTGTGTTGAACTCGGACATGGTTCCTCCATACGGCTGTCCAGGCGTCCCTTCAATCATGTAACTCCCGTACTCTGGTCTCCAAAGTGTAGGGTGGCTACGGAGGAGGAAAAAATTGCTCCACTTTACTCTTTGGCTGCAGTCTACTCCATTTTTAGAAGTTTTTTGTTTTTGTTTTTTAAAGCTGCCTCAACAATTTTAAAAACTATTAGGTATAAATGAAGCTAAAAACTTCTAATTCCCAAAGGCCACTAATTTTTCATAGTTCTTCAACTACATAGGGTTAAAAGTACTGGGTCCAAAATACTTATAAATAACTGAACAGGCACATAGCAGGGCACTTGCTGTCCAAGACAAGCTCGTCCACTTGGCAGGAAAGCAATCAGGCCTTAAGGGCTCTTTCAGTTCTATGCTGAGGCCCAAACCAAGGCGCAGCCTACCCAAATCTGGTGAGGAGAGGAGTAGACAGGCCCCTTTGCCTCTGTCTACTTAAATATTTAGCAAACATCCCACCAGCCAAACAAAACCCATCTGCAAGTTTCATCTGGTACCATAGTTTGTGACTTCAGTAACACTATGGCAGTTTTTAAAAGCTTAATGCTAGTAACAGGCTTCATATTGGGTTTACTATTCTAAGTGCTTTAATAATATTAAAGGGTTTAAAATGTCAACACGATACATGGTAGATATTATTATTTATTATTCCTACCGTGCGGATGAGGAAACTGAGCCACAGAGAAGTGACGTGACTTGCCTAATAAGGTAACCCGGCCTTAAGGTAAGTATAGGAATCAGAGCCTGCGCTTGAAACTGCTATGCTATCCTGTCTCTTTTACCCCTGAAGAGAGAGTCTGTTTTAGTAGTTCCGACAATTTCAAAAACACTAAAACAAGTCTTCAGCTTACTTTGGGTTTGTCCTTTCCCCCTTTTCTTGTAGAGTTTCAAGAAGTTCCTCTCCAGACAGGATCAACTGGACTTTTTCATGTTCATGATCGAAAGACACCAACATGTATTCCACCTATTGAAGAGGAGAGAAAAACGAACACTCTTTCAGACTGGCGCTCAGCGTGACCTTTAGGAGAAGGCGGCAGGAAAATGTGGAGTTCAGGAAGGACTGACAGTAACTTGAGACTGTCACATTTCTTTACACTACAGCAAGTAGTAAGTGTTTGCATAATGCGAAAACCTAGAGGAAGTGGTCAATGGTGGCATTGTGTGAGGACAAGGGCTCCTGTATCTCGATTTCCTCTTCCCTGTGTTCTACCTGATATCCTCTCCAGAAAGGTCAAGACGCCCATTTTGACAGATTGTACTTCGAGAGAGAAGTATTTCAAAGCTGAGATTCTTTACAGCTGCAAGAAGTCGAATTTTTTTCAATTTTAATTTTATTTCATCTTTACTGTATTTTTTCCATTACCATCTAGTCCCCTCGTACCCTCCTCCCCCAGCAACCACCACACTGTTGTCCCTGCTCAGCTGGCTTGCTCTAAGTTGATGGAGGTGGTTACCTGGGCATTCTGGTCAAGGTACACTATCCTTACTCACAGGCAGGCTGCTTAAAAATCCCAGTGTAAGCCCCACTATTGCGAGTTCAACACACCAGTATGGAGCAGTTACTTTAGGAGTTTCAACCATTTAGTTGGGGTTTTTCAATAATAATGTAAGACAACTTTCCGACTCTGAAACCACGTTAAATTGACAATGGAAGGTGCACTAGTGCATCTGCAACAATACCTGAGGGAACTCTGATAAAAATCAGGAGTTCAATACCAAAGTAAGACTTTCTGGGCAAAGTACAAACAGAACTTGCTCTGGTTTTCCCTGAAATCGCATGCTTTAGATCATCATTAGTGATAATAAACAGTGAAGAGTATGGATCACTACGACTGAAATAGAACACACATTATCTGTACGTAAGGGGAAGGTATGGAACTGAATCATTCAGGCAAACATCTGCGAGGGCCTTTTGCACAAGACAAAGAGGAGGCGGCAAAATGATGCCCACAAGGCAGACCAGTACACAGATAGGTTTCGTTTGGTTTATCCTAATATTTAAATTAAAATTTAAAAAACAGGCAAGCAACAACATATATACTATCTGCCTGACAGTTCACATGTGAATCCGGATTCGGGAGCCCCGCAGGCCTGGGGCTGGGCTGCTCTCCTTTGAGGGGGCGCACCGTAGTATGCAGGGGCCTATTCCCTCATTTATGTGCGCCTGCCCAGTCTTGGAAGGCATTTACCCAGACATCCCTATCACAGAAGTGGTAATGATCAGAAAACTGTTTTGCCATTTAGCTAGGAAATATAATTATGAAGGGGAAAAAAATTAGCAATGATAGGAAATAGCCTGGCAGGTTTAAACAACAACAGAAAAGTAAACTTTCAATTAACTTTTATTAATTGTTGCTATGGACTGAGTATTTGTGTCCCCCCAAATTCATATGTTGAAGCCCTTACTCTCCAATGTAAGGGTGTTTGAAGTGAGGCCTTTAGGGTAATTAGGTCAGGAGGGTGGAGTCCTCATGATTTGATTAGTGCTCTTATAGAAAAGGATGAGGCCCTGGTGGGCAGCTCAGTCGGTTAGAGCATCTCCTGATGGGCCAAGGTCGTGGGTTAGATCCTCGGTCAGGGCACATACAAGAAACAACCAGTGAATGCACAAGTAAGTGGAACAACAAATCAATGTTACCCTCTCTCTCTAAAAATAAATCAATAAAAATTTTTAAAAAGAGAGATGAAAAATGATCTCTCTTCTCACCCTGTGAGGACACACCAAAAACGCAGCCATTGTAAGCCAGGATGAGGGCCCCTTACTTGGAACTGAATCTGCCAACACCTTTGACCTTGGACTTCCCAACCTCCTGAACTATGAGAAATAAACCTCTGTTGAAGCCACTCAGTCTATGGTATTTTTTACAGCAGTCTGAACTGACAAAAAAAAAAAAAGAAATGAGTTTAAGTTCCCATTCATGCTCTTTGATTAGAATTTTTTTAGTTGGGGGAGGAGGAAAGGTAAGACTACTTGATTTCGGTACACGAACCGGAAATGTGAAATTTGTACCTGTACAATCGCTCAATGTCAAATGCCTGAAACCTGTAGGCTGCAAAATCTGGAAGTGCTCCCAGTTTTAAGTACAGGTTTTCAGATAACATCTATAGATCCAGGATTCCTGAAGAGCTAAAACATGATGGAACAGGAAACTCTGTTAAGTCTCAGGATGGGTATATAAAAATATAGTATGTGAAACAAATTTACTTTTAAATGAGCAAAATGAGAAAAGGTATAACATGAACTTTTCATATATGGATGCTAACCCTGAAACCCTTCATGCAAAGTAGGTATGAGCACCTTTTTTACAGATGGGCAAAGAGGCTCAGAGATGCTAAGTTTCCCAGGGCCACAAGTATTAGAGCAGGGATTTGAACCCAGGTTCTCTGGACTCAAGGCCCAGCACACCTTGCTGCTAGGACTGTAGAGGATGCCAGTCTTGGTGAGTGATAAGCTTTTAAAAAATTGTTGTAAGCTATATGAAGAAAAGAAAGGTTATAATACTGGCTGAAAAAAATCTCTCAAATTGATTATGCTTCAATTTTACGAAGTGGGCTTGACATTGTATCATAGTAGCTGATGTAACAGTTCGTGGTTATAGATCTAAATAGATGGGCCAGCCCAGCTCTTAGGCCCAGGACAGAGCACACCATGCAGCATTCCCAACTCTCCCAGTTACGGGGAATCTTCTTCCTTCAGTACTTCCTCCTTCCATCACCGGTTCCAACACATCCGCTATCGGGATTAAGTTATCTTCTTCACCAGATAACCTGCTTCCTGAAGATGAAAAGAAACTTCCCAGCATACTGGGTTCCCATCATTCACTATTACAATGAGCAAGAACTTCTGTACCAACTGTATAACCTCAGTTGCAATAATAACTTTTGTTAGTTTCCTAGTTCTGAAATGGCTGAAGTCCTTAGTTTTTCAAAAACACCCTTAGCCTACAATTTAGAGCATGGGAAGGGCAAAAAGAACAAAAAGCTTAAACTCAGTCTGAGTTTTAAATATCGGCCAAATGGATGACATTTAAAATGCTAACAAACCAAACTCTCCTGAATTAAAAAATAATCATTCATGATCTCATTAAGTAAATGAAATAGAAAAACATCAGCATATTTATCAAGTGGGAAAGAAAAACAAACTTACTTTTAGTAGCCTTAAGAATTCCCTAAAGATTTCTCAAACTCAAATTTAAGGGGCTCTGAAGTAACTGTCCCCTTTCTGCACCAGTGTTCAAAATGGTTCTTTAACCTCTTGGCTTTCTGTTATTTTGTTTAATCCTTCCCCCACCAACTTCAATACATTTATGTTTATTTCCAATTCTAGTTCATGCACTCAAATAATTAACTCAATCTTTAACAGTCAAACTAGAGCTGAACTGGATTTTGGTTCAGTAACCTAGTTGTTAAGAGATAATGAAAAGTAAGACAATCCTTTCCCAGTATAAAATACCTAAAGCCACAGTAATTTATTTTCCTATTTCTGGATCTTTGTCCCCAACCTAAATTTTCTTTTTGCATTCAAACGATGAGAGGAAAAGACAAAATCAAAGAGAAAAACAAAACAGGACAGAGAGGCCCTTCTGCACAAAACAGATTCTAAGGATTAACTTGTACCGGCTTCCTGACTTTGAGTATCACGCAGGCTGTTCATCCAGAGTCACAGCAACATCACACGCGGCACACACGCACACCTAGAGGAGCGTGTGCCCAAAGAGCATTGTTAATGGACTGCAGAGCGGCTGATTCAAGTTCGTATAATTAACACATCATTCGGAAGAAGCAAAAACAGTGCTATTCTCAGCACACAGACTACACTGGCCCGGACGTACCTGAGGGACACTGCTGTTGGGTGCCCACCAGTTAGCTGTCTCTTTAAGTGGGGGGAGAATAAGCTCTACAGAAATAACCTACCTCTCCTTGTGAGACGCTCAATTTTTTAAATGTACACAATTTTTTTCTACAAATGAAAATTAAAGTCCTTTACATTTCACTGCTAAAGGGCTAAGTGGCTAAATTCTATCCCCCTAGAAAAACAGTGATAATCACTAATGAGCTGCTGAATCAAAGACAAAAGCACATTCAAAAGGCTATGATACAGTTTACAGTTACATACTGTTGGTAGGAATGGCCTGGTCGGAGTAACTCTAGTCATTTGATACAGGTTTGGACAAGCACAAGGTGCCTTACACTCATCTGAAATTAGGCCAATAAATATAATCTTAATTGAGGGTGATGTAAGTACCCAGTACATTGTTGAACACAAACTGTGAAATACTCAAGGCACTCAAGTTCAAGAAAACAGTTAAAATATTAACTGTTACTATCACAATATTAAAACTTTTAGTATTTATGTTGTCTTTAAATGGCATTTACCCATAGTGCAAAATCAAAGTTTTCCTTTTTAAAACAACAAAAACATTTTTGATACTCTACCATTAAGGAAAGGGTTTCAGGTAGCGCTTAGAATTTAAGGAATGGCTAGACAATTTAAGGAATACAAATTTTAAGATTTCTACTCTCTGGAGGTGAAAACAGTGCTTCATTAGGAAAACAATCTGGTTCTATAAGCCCCAAGCAGTTTATAGGCAGTTCCCTACTTAGGGAGGTTGTACTTTAGTCTCTTGCTGCCCTACTGCAATCTGAACGCAGGGTGCAGGGCCAGCTCCTTCATTCACTGCTGGCTCTCTCCCGCCGGCCCACACCTGCAGTCCCGACTCCTGCTGGAGCCACCTGCTGCTTCTCAGAGATCCAGTTTTCTTCTTACACTAACTCTCAAAAAAGCCCACTGCCATTTTGAGGGTTAAGACTCCAGTGAGAGTTGATGACCAAATCAGTGCCAAAGAGCATCCTGCTGCCTCCCTCTGCTGTGCCCCCCTCCCTTACTCCCCCCCACCTGCTTTGTCCCTTCACCCCCTCAAGAAAGTCCTGTGCTGGGAATACTGTGGAGAGCTGGGCAGGTGTGGATCCTGTTCTCAAGCTTACACTGTGGCTGGAGCCACAGTATTAACACAATGGAGCCAAATGATCTGCGGGGGTGCTTGAGACGTGCACATTAATAGGAGAGTTGAATCCAGTCTGGGAGGTCAGAAGGCTTCCAAGAGGAAAGCAACTCCCTGGGCAAAGGAGGGTCTGCTGCTGCTGAGTATAAACGCAGCCTCCCCCAGGGCCCCAGTGCTTTCCCTGACCAGCACTCTGGCTGCACAGAGATGCGGATGAACTGGTCCCAACCCGCAGAGGTCGGGCCACAATAGTCCTTCTCTGGATTGTACGCTGTTTTAAAGCTAGTGACCGTGCTTTCTGTCCAGAACACTGGTTCTTCATATGGCAAAATATTAATGACTAGTATTTTTGAGCGCTCTCAACCATCTCACTGAATGGCATCCATTTCCATATCGAGCACAATAATGGACACTTGGAGGGACCAAAAAGGTGCTAGCCACAGTTTATACTTTTGGAAAAAATCACCTATATTCGGGGAAGACCTGAATGACAAGACCAAAAGAGCCACTGAGCTTAAAACAATGACTACATGTCAGCAAGAAATTATAACACAGATATAATAAAATTTTATATGGCTCAGAATTCGGTTTCAGGCAGATTCCCAGGTTAGATGTAGTTAAGGATGATATTGCTTCTGCTATCAAAACCACTGGTTTACGTGGTAACATTTCAGCACTTTGGGGAAGCAATTTATAAAGCAGAAACTGTAACACGCTTTTTGTATTGTGTATATATTTCAAGATGGTAGTTGCTGATATATCAAATTGAACTGTCCTATGTCTCCCAAAGAAATGTTTTAGTGGTGTAGTCTAAAGTTATATCAAATTCTTACAATGGGATGTATTTTCACTCTCCCTCCACCCGTCACCATGAAATGTCATTTTATAACACAGAATTGCACAGGTGAGCTCTAAAGAAGTTTACACTCTTAGAAACCAAAGTCAGTGTGGTCTCACCCTGACCTTATCTTTGCTGGTATCCTAGAACAGGACTTCAGCTTCCAGAGCAGCCTAAGAGTAATTGATTTCCTTTATGATTAGGTAAAGTAAACTTCCTTGAATCATTATCTTGGCCCACGTTGAAAAAACAAATTCCTCACATGCCAAGATTAGTGATATGAAGCCTCAGTAAAAAAACTGACTTTGAAAGAGAAGAACTGGGAGCTGCTGGAAAAATTGTGGTGACTCTCATAAGGGGGACAATGATACCTTTCACTAAAGAGAAGTAAAAAAAAAAAAAAAAAAAAAAAAAAAAAAAATCATGCTGTCAATTGCCAGGCAGGTGTGACTATTTAGAGTTAAAATTAATTAAAATTCAGCTCCCAAACCCCACTAGCCAACTATGGCTAGTGGCTACCCTACTGGCTAGTGCAAACATTTCTAATACTGCAGTAAGTTGTACTGGACAGCACTAGACTGAACCCAACAGACACAACCTTTGAACTGCACCTGGACACATGGATTCATTACACAGGAAATCCCTGAATATAGATCTGCTCTTTCGAAGGCCTTTAGATGGAATGAGACATTTCATTTCTGGCCTTGAGAATTTACATTGGCTGACTTTTTTTTTTTAAACCATACCACTATACTTCAGGCCTATGTCAGTTCTAATTTTCCAATGGTTATAAAGACCATGCAATGTGACTCCTATTATATCTGAACCAAATCGAACAGATCCCAACCAGTCTTCTCACACAAATGAAACTCAGAAAAAGTAGCTCATCAAGTGAAGTTATCAATGGTGATGCCAAGGTAATGGAGACAGTCGGCAACTGAGAAACCTGAACCTAAAACCAGAAGACTTTTCCTCCTAAAGAAATAATACCATAAATGTAAGTTGTTTTTACTGACCGCAAACCACCTGTTTCCGGGTTCCAAGGACACTCTGAATTCCTGGGAACACATTCCCCTGCCTGAGTCCCAGTTACTGTGTGGCTGACAAGAAAGCAGGTATCCTGGTTCCCAGAGAGGCTGCTCTGGGTCAGTTGCTCTGCAGCGCTTAGCTGGATGTGGGTTAGGAAGAGTGTGAGGGAGTGAGGCCCCATCAAGAACCTCTGAGGTGGCTCCTACCAGGTGCAGAAGAGCTTAGGACTTTAGCAGAGGCACGGCTATTGTTAGAACACCCTCCACGGTAGAACCCAGCTCAGGGCCTGATGCACTTACTAGAGCTGAGCAAGCAAGAAAGCAAGCACATTCCCTTGTGACATGTGTTTATAAATTAGGTTGGTCTAACTTCAGGGACTGCCTATGTGAAAATCAGGGTTTTAGTTCTCAGCAACTGGTATGAAGAAGGAAAAGAGTGCTTTCTAAAGAGACTGTGAGAACGAATGCTACAATATAGAAATTCTAACTCCCAAGTAACTGCTGTGCTCAGAGGGGGCCCACCATGTTCCCGGTCACAGCGATTCAAGACCTCCAAGTTTAATGCTAGTCCACCCTCACAAGAATCTCAGCACAGTCACTCTTGCGTGATCACATCTCATAAAGGCAACACCAGGGAATTACTCCTGGATGGCAGCGCAGATCCTGGCAACAGACCTGCTTCAGATGGGATTTGGAAGATGGAGCCTCTTGCTACATAAACTCCTGCGCTGCTATATTTGAAATGCATGTTAAAGGAGCAAAAATCAGAAGTTAAGTCCAAGCTCCTGTCTTGGGCCTCTGATTCTGGCCCACTACCTGCTGCCCTGGGATGAGGCAGGCACAGGCTGCACAACTATCATGAGGTCAGCCTGATCTTCATATAAAGGGCGCATCCGTATCTGCCTTTTCATAGGGCTCCACTGCCAGCAGGAGATCAGCTGGGAAGGCCGTGGCCACATTACTAACCCTGTTAGCATTTGTCCTGCAGACTGAGAAATTTACCAGGCACGTTCAACATCATAGTTTTGAAAGAATGCTGGCTCGGAGGTGAGTGTCCGTCTCCTGCAGTGCACTTAGCAGCTGCTGCACTACCTGCCCCCTTGCACAGCTGCCTGCGGGCCACTGATTCTCGCAGGCAGGTCTACAAAGTGACTGGGCGGGGAGGGGGAGGAGCTTTATGCGTAGACCGTAGACTGGTATGTTATCCTTGAAAAAAGCATGAGCTCCAGGGGCAGTGCCCCTTCCCAGATTCACCACTGAACTGGTAACTGAAAGCCCGAGGTTACTCCTGACATCCCAGGGCAACGGCTGCTGCCACTTCAGGCTCTGACAAGAGCAGCCTCGTCCTTCTCTCGGACTACTATGGTGCCCCAACCAGGGACCCGGCCCGTGCAGCCCAGGCGCATGCCCTGACCACCCTGACTGCGAGTCAACTGCTGACCTTTTGCTTTGCAGGACAGCTCTCAACCAACCGAGTGACAGAGGATTCTGCTGACATGAAGTATGCCCTGGATCTGGTGTTGGGCAGAGGCTAGGAACTTCCTGCACTGGCCAGTGTGAGCAGCTGTCAACTTCCTGGAGAAAAAACTGCCTTGAAATTTGGGGGCGCTTAAATATCATTTAGCTTTCTCTCTTCACTTTGTCTTAAACAAGTACTTAGTTTTATTAAAAAGATGCCAGCAACATATAGTAAAGGGATAAAAAAAGAAAGAATGCTGGTATTTCATCAGCAGGGAATCAATCACTGGTTATCTGGTAATGAAAAATACTTAAGCCTGCATTTGTGGCTCTAAGACACTCATATTTTCACTCAGAAACAATCTCCTGCCCCCACCCCCCAAATCCCCTACTTTCTTTGCCGACACCACCCTTCCTCTATTCCTCCTTCTTTTCCTCTCACCTTCAAGCTCATCTCCTGCTGGAGCTGCGACCCCTGTAGAGCTCCTTCCCTCCCAGGTACTGGGGACATGCTCCCTGGGGGAGCAGCAGGAGTGCAGGCTTTTGCATCTTAGTAACTCTTGAGTTTCAGTTTTTCCTTTTGTAAAAGGGGGATAGGGCGTAAGAGCTACCTGGAAGAGCCACTGGGGAGGACTGCAGAAAAGAATGCACGTCAAGTGCCTCAACAGTGGTACGTACACACACCACTCAAACGTCAGTGGTTATTACTTTCTAGCTCTAGGGCAGTGACACACTTATTGATACAGAACAGTGTCTTACGTTTTTTGAATTCTGGTTGCAACCCTTTAGTAGGCCATGGTAGGTGGCAATCAATATTGTAAAAAACTTTGAAATTAGAATAAAATATCAGAATATTTCACTTATGGGAAAGGAAGTACTGTTTTACTAATACAGTTTCAAGCAGCGTTTGCTCAGGTACTACTGGTTTCAGTCAAAGGTGGAAGCTGTTAGAGTAGAATACTGCCTATTCCGCAAGAAGGCAGACCTTCACCAGGCAGATGGGGTCACTCCCTTCCCTGAAGCTTACAGGTGGTTCACACTCAGCAGAAAATCCAAAGCCCCTTGCCAAGAGCATTCGGCCCACCTTCTGGCCTCTGCCGCCTCCATTTCACCCACCACCACCATGCAGCCACACTGGCCACCATTGTTTCTCCACCAACCACTCCAGGGCCTTGACGCACTTTCATTCTCTCTGTTGGGAAGATTCTGCCTCAGCCCTTCAAATAGTTGGCTCCTGTGGGTCTCAAGTCCAGTGCCACCTCTTCAGAGAAACCTTTGCTGACACCCCCCAACACTGTGACCCTCTTCTTGTCCCCACGCTCAAGGGGCCCCAACCACACTAGTGCCTCCTGGACTCGTGCAAGGTGGTTACCCTGCCCAGGGCAATCTTAATTTATCCGCTATTTTTACAAATATTTCAGTTATAGGCCTTGGAATGTGTTCTGATCTCTGGGCCTTAGTTTCAACATGTGGAAAATAAGGAAAAAAATGTCCTTTCCAGCTCAGTTCTACTATTTCTATAATTAAACTCTTCCAGAAATCCTCTTAGTATATAACCATCAATTTTTATTTCATTCACTCTCAAATACATTACTTACTCTGCATTGCCAGGAATGTAATTTCATTCAAGTGCATTTTCTTGTTACTTATAGTTTATCCCCTCTTTTAAGAATGATCTCTTAAAAAACTGTGTGTATTGGTGGAAATCTGTCTAAAATCGATTACATGCTCTTCCACTACCAATAGGAAGACAATAAAGACACCTTCACTTTCCATTAAGGCCGCAGGCTTCATCAGCAACTTCACTTCTAACCAGAGTCCTAGCTGAGCCAGGCCCTGGAGGCCCACAGGGCTGCATCCAGATCTGCTTTTCACAGCTGCTCTCTGTGAATTGGTCTCTCATTTCTGCCTCACACGATTTTTTGCAGTTCATCCTGAGCTGGGAAAGGAGATGAAAGAGCTTGCAGGAACTGTGCATGAAGTCAGTGACCCCTGGGTAAGGAAGGACTGGAGACGCCTCCAGGAATCAAGTGCACGAATTCTGTACTTACAGGACTTTGGTTTACGTTACGAAGTCAGCAGATCATAACCCCCAGATGGCCAGCTTCACCTGACCAAAGTGGCCCCAGGGGGGCACAGAGGAGAGGACTACCATGCTTAGCACAGGGAGGCCTGTGAAAAGTGGTAGATACTAGATCGGGGTCCCCAGCCTCTGTGCCTGCTGGGAACTAGGCTGCCCAGCAGGAGGGGAGCTTGAATGCAATACACTTGAAGCATCTGGAAACCACCCCCACCTCTCACCACCATCTGTGGAAAAGCTGTCTTCCACGAAACTGGTTCCCGATGCGGAAAAGGCTGGGGACCCTTGTGCTAGAAAACAACATATCTTCCAAGCCAATTTGTGTAAATATTTAGAGACACGAATGACGGAAGCACCCTTAAATAGCCTCTTTAGTTCATCTGAAACTTACGGTTCTCTCAGAGTATATACTTTACAAACAAGATTAAAAAAAAAACACACAAACATACAAAAACATCCTTAACTTTGTAGTATTTAAGGTCAACTGCTACAACCCCTAACTCTTTAAAAAGCTTCCAAGAAGAGCCAGCCAGCTTTCACAGGCACTTCAAGATCCTTACTACCTCATCAGAGCGTTAGAATACATAAAGTTCTGTGTGCGCCAGCCCATAACCCCCGTGGGTGATCCAAAAGTCGCAGAGTCGCAGCTCAGCTGAGTCATACTAACTTCCAGGAAAGGGGTCATGGGATGTCTCTTACTTTAGGGTTTTGTTTTAGAGCTGCCAAATCAGCATCCAGTTCAAAAAGAAGTTAACTGACTCCAAAGGGCTGAAAAAGGAGCTGGGGGAAGGGAGGCAGAGAGGACAGTGTATCTTTGCGACTACTTATGTAATCAGGAACATCTGGTTTGGGGGTTCTTTTGTAATCTTGTTGTGGAAATAAGCTCAACTTCCAAATCCTGACCATAACAGACACAAGTATCTAAGAATACAGAAAGCTCTCCAAAGAGTGTCCAACAGAGTGGAACCTTTGCCATATGAACTCTCCAAAGATACAGTGATCTAGACCAAGTTTTCCAGATACTTAAAAAGATGTAACCAAAATGAGCTCTTCTGGCTAGAAGTTTGAGGCTTATTCACGTTTCCCCATCTTCTTAAACAATATCTGGAAAGCCGACCTCTAAGTGGAGATTCAGGGTCATCATCTCAGTATACTCAATCCATTACAATCAGTTTCAACATACAACAGAGATAACTTAGCAGTCACACAGATTCTGCTTATGTGACCCAAGCTCGTATGCTTTCTCAGTTCAATCATGTTTCTTTCTGAAAATTATCATCCTGATTTCAAGGACTCTGCAAGCTGTGAAAACATGCATGGACTCTGTGCTATTAATTTTGGCCTGAAACCAATTTTAGTTCCTTTCCCAAGTTCCTAATATGTTTGAAATAGGCTGTTGCCAAAGCCTCCATTTCTGTCTAACTGGGAAATCCAATGGCTTCGCTTCAGTTCCCATCCTTCTACACATGGCAGACCTACTGAGCTTGTCAGGATCCCACACCAAATCCAGTCCCTCACCTACGTATTCATCAGGGGTCTGAGCACTGGCAACACTTCCCGCTTTGTGCTACTTTGCTCCCCATCTTTAGGTCATGGCTGTGTGGGCGCACACACAGCCAGCTCAGATCTTGCTTCAGCTGTCTCCCCATGTCCACCTGGGAGAGGTAGCGCTGGGCTCCTTAAATTAAGGGTTCCAAACACTACCCAAACCAGTTCCCTCAGAAACTACCTCCACAGGGATTCTTACTCAGTTGGTCATCTAAGCTAGGACCTGGGTAAGAGACATAACCAGGTGCCAGGTACTCAGACTCCCTCTCAAAGTGGCTCTTTAACATGCACAACTCTTTCTGGAGCCTCAGGCTGGACCCTTCTCTCTCTGTAGTGATGTCCTATGCAGTGTGGGCCCCTGGTCCCCAGCGATCCTTCCAAACTCTTTTTCACACTGTTACCAAAGGGATCTATCTAGAAAAAAAATCTCCTTGTTCCCTTCCCGGAGTTAAAATGCCCTCATGGGCTATTTCAACAGCCTGAACGCTGCCCACTTCTCTAACCCTAACTTCCAGCCGTTCCCTAGTCCCTGCTAGTCCCTGAGTTAGTCCTATGTTTTGGCAGTACTCCCTTAACTTTAGGCACCTTCATAGACTCAAATTTGCACATACCCTTTGAGAGCCTCCCCAAAGATCCCCATCTATACTCCCAGGACTCAAACCCACCCCACCGACCACTGGAATGCTTCAAGGGCAGAGAGCTTCTCTCTTTTCTTGGTTTCTCTCTTCAACCCCATGACCTAACACAGGAAGCATTCAATATGTAGGAGGTATTCAATAAGAACTTTTTAATTTAAAAGTCATCTACCATGGAAACAAAGGCTTTAGTGTTTTACCACATATAAGGTTAAGTCTTAGCTTTTCTAAGAAAAACATTTTGTGATACCATCTTGCTTTCTATAAAAAAGCTGTAAGGCTCAAATAGAAATGAGAAAGCTAAAGAAAAAAAATTCTAGAAATCTAATATCTATGGCTTTTGATTAGATTAGTTTCTCGGTAGCCAGTAAAATATGTTATCTTAGAAAAATGCTAAAACCCAAAAGGTGATAGGGCAAGGAACCGGATTCTACCATTTCTGTATAATACGCATTTCCTGATTTTCATTAGTTGTATTGAATTTAAAGCATTCTGTCAAATTGTTAAAAGACATAATTAGAAATACATATAAGTATCTGTATCTATATATAAAAGTGTGCAATTCAAAAAACAAATGACAGGATTTTTTCAATTTGTCTTACAGATGAGGAAATCGTGGTCCTAAAAATTTAAGTTCCATATCTAAGATCACACAACCATTTGAGAGAAGACTCAGGGCTTGGACTCTTATCTTCAATTTAAAATCCATTCTGAAAATGTATGCAAACTTCCAAAATACTTGTGTTTTCACCAAATACCTGGTCAGTATAGGATGATAACAGTGATAGCAAGTGTTGAACAGTATATTATAAGAACAAAGAAAATCCTGGCTTTAAAAATCTGTCTACATCTTGGTTGCTGGAGATGCAACCACAAGGGTAGCCAGACTTTGGACAAGGTTTACAGACAAAGGAGAGCAGAGCTGAGAGAACAGGACTTCCACTTCTGATCAAGATGGTGTAACAGCAACCAATTTTACCCTCCCGTCAGAAACAGGGCCTGTGGGAGGGAGAAGGGGAAGAGTGCGCACAAGCAAGCAAGAGCACGTGATTAAATATGAATGAGAATATGAAAGAATGGGTTGTTTTTTTTTTTTTCCCAAGACACTGGACACCAGATAATCGAGGGCAGCGATCCCTGAGATACAGGGAGGGGGAGATTAAGTGAGCCCTACAACTGCCCCAACTTACTCACCGAGGAGAGACTCTAGATTATGGCAGAGAGGTGAACCGAAGCCTGGAGGACTCCCTGAATTGAAGAGATGGGGCTGAAGGTCTGAGGAAACCAAGCCAGTTAGAGTTCACAGGACCAAGTGAGTATCAAAGAGAAGAGAGCTGCACATAAAATCCCAGAGAGCTGCAAAGGGAACCCTATAAGGATTCAGTAATAAATCAACCCATGCATGTGAAGCAAGCACTCAAGGCTGGGACAGAGTGTGTCCCCACAGATCATCATGGAATAACTCCTAACTTAGGGCCACTGGGGAAAGTACTCATGAAGGACTTGTTTCAGAAGAAGGGAGTAATAGCCCTAAACTGGGTTTTCTCTGGATCTGCCTAATTGTAAAAGCAAGACCTGAGAGATGATTAAACTATCTCCCAATTACTATATTCCAGAACAAATAATACTTTTGAATATTTAAGAATACTTTTAGGAATACACAAATATCAAGTACCCAACAAGGTAAAATTCAGAATGTTAGCATCCAATCAAAGATTACCAGACATGCAAAGAAGCAGGAAAACATTCAAAATGAAGAGGAAAAAAAAAAAAAAAATCAATTGAACCTGACCTTAAATGACAAAGATACTACAACGGTGATTAGAGCCCTGACTGGTATGGCTCAGTGTGTTGGGCATCACCCCACAAAGCAAAAGGTCGCTGGTTCAATTCCCGGTCAGAGCACATGTCTGGGTTATGGGCCACGTCCCTGGTTAGTGGCATGCAAGAGATAACCCACTGATGTTTCTCTCCCTCTCTTTCTCTCTCCCTTCTCCTCACTCTAAAAATAAATAAAATCATTAAAAAAAAAAAAACAAAAACACTGATTAGAACTGCACTCCACATGTTCAAAAGTGAGTTTAGTAAGGTTGCAGGATATTAGACAAATATACAGAAATCAATTTTATTTTAATATACAGGATAGGGCAAAAGTAGGTTTACAGTTGTTCAATGGAAAATAATACAATGTAAATAATACAAGAATAAACTGTTTCACATATTCACAACTGTAAACCTACTTTAAAAAATATTTTACTTTTAGAGGGGGGAGAGAGAAAATTCAATGCAAGAGAGAAACATCAATCAGATCGCCTCTCACACATGTCCTGACCGGGGACCAACCTGCAACCCAAACGTGTGCCCTGTCCAGGAATCGAACCGGCAACCGTTTGCTTTGCGGGACAATGCCCCACCAACTGAGCCATACCAGTCAAGAGCTGTAAACCTACATTTGTCCCACTCTGTATTAGCAATGAGCAATCAAAAATTAAAATGTAAAAGTAATAATACCATTTACAACAATAAAAATATGAAACAGTGATAAATCTGACAAAGACGTGAAAAACTTGTACACTGAAAACTACAAACACTGATGAGAGAAGTTAAGGAAACCATAAATAATGAAGAGGTCTATTTGTTCATGGGTCGGAAGCCTCATTATGGTTAAGGTGTCAATTTTCCCCAAATTGACCCATAGATTCAATGCAATCCCTGTCAAAAATCCCAGCAGGGTGTGTTTTGTTCGTTTTTGGTAGAAATTGCAGCTGATTCTAAAATTTATGTGGAAATTCAAAGAACCAGAACAGTTAAAACAAGTTCAAACAGAAAAAGTTGTAGAGCTAACACTACCTGATCTCACGACTTACTATAAAGCTACAGCAATACGAAGTGTGGCTTTTGCCATAAAGATAAAGAAATAGGTGGAACGGTACCAAAAAAACAGAAATAAACCCACACATACACTGACAACTGATAGTAGGCAAAAGTGCAAAGGCCGTGCACCTTTGACAACGGAGAAAAGAGAGTCTTTCCAACAAATGGCGATGGGGTAGTATGCAAAAAACCACCAAAACCAGAACCCATATTTGCACCAGACACAAAAATTAACTCAAAATGGATCACAGACATAATTGTAAAAACATAAAATTATACAAGTTCTAGAAGAAAACACAGTAGAAAATCTGTGGCCTGGGAGTTAAGAAAGATTTCTTAGATACCACACCGAAAGCATGGTCCATAAAAGAACATAAGGACAAACTGGGCTTCATGAATATGAATAATTTCTGTTTTTCAAAAGACACAGTTTAAAAGAATGAAAATAGATTAGGAGAACACAGGTGCAAAAGCATACTACTTACATCCAGAATACATCAAGAACTGTCAAAACTCACTAATAAGAAAATAGCTCAAATGGACAAACAATTTTAACACAAAAAAGCTACAACATGGCAAATAAGCACATGAAAAGGTACTCAACATCACTGTTCTTTAGGGAAATACAATTAAAAATACAATGAAATACCACCACCTATTTGAATGGCTAAAATTAATGAGATCGAGTATACCAAGTGTTGACAAGAATGCAGATGAACTGGAACGGGTACATACTGATGGTGGAAATGTAAAATGTGATACAACCACTGTGGAAATATTCAATAGTTTTAATTTAAAACACATCACTCCTAGATAATAATCAAGACTGAAAGCATAAGTCCATACAAAAACGTGTATGTTTATGTTCATGAATGTTTTGTTTATAATACCTAAAAACTGGATACAATCCAAACAGTCAGCTATGGTGAAACAAAGAAAATCCCCTGGGGAAGGGGAGGAAAGGGGAAAGTACAAAGGGCACAAGGACATGTTTGGAGATGATGGGTATGTTCATCATTTGAATTGTGTAAGGGTTTCGCAGGTGGATGCATATATCAAAACTTATCAAACTGTACGTTTTATATATGTGCAGTTTATTTTAAGTGAATTATACCTACACAAAGCTGTTACAATGTTGAAAAAACAAACCAAAAACAAAAACTTGGCCTCTGGTCAGGTAGCTCAGTTGGTTAGAGTGTCGTTCCCATATAACAGGGTTGTGGGTTTGATATCTGGTCAGGGCGCACACAAGAAGGAACTGATGATGCATCAATACGTGGAACAACAAATTGATGTTTCTCCTTCTCCCAAAATGAAATTTTTTAAAAACTTAGTTAAATCATTTGTATAAACAAGCTAATTAGAATGATACATCCAATAATACCAACATCAGTAATGCCCCATACACAGTTTTCTAAATTAACAATACAGTCAGATGACTTGAGTATCTAAAAATGTTCAGAAACACAAATTCTGAAGTTAAAGGTTCAATTAGTATTCTGACGTCTTTTATTAAGATGTGGGGTCTTAATGAGCTTTACTTAAGTACATACCTCAAAATGAAGCTACAGACAGGATAGTAGCAGTTACATTTGCTAATACCACTCCTCAACATTGCTGTAAGTGGTATCGGAAGTAATATTGTAGACATTGCTCTTCTCAGAGATACTCAACAGTGGTATGGTGGGGATGTAGTAACTGGTTCAGAAACATTTTTCTAGAGGAGCCAGATGTACAGAAATATTAAACCTTTTATTCCACTGTACTTTCCTCATGCTTTTAAAATACAGCAAAACTGCTACTTATCCAGAACTATAAGACGAGTAACAAACTGATCATGCCTATTCACAGCACATGCAATATCTAAGTGCATATAACCCTCACATACCAACGTTATTTCTCACCTTTCTTCCTTTATCACATTGTTGTTTGTTTTTTTTTTTTGCCTGGAAGGCCTTCCCTTCTCTTCATCTAATTAAGAGCCACACATTCTCAGGGCAGCTTTCCAGAGGTGGTGTCCAAAGAACTGGAACCACCTGGAGGGCTGTTTCTCTTTGCCCCTCTCTCACAAACACCTGCAAAGGAACACAGGAGCTTCTGGATGGTGATGGAAGCGTTACAGATACAAGTGTTATATTTTTAAGTTTGACAGTGTTGGCAGATATCTGGTCATATACACTTGTTAAAAGTCATTGACCTATACTTTAAAAGAGTGCATATTATTGTATGTAAATCATAATTCAATGAAATTGGTTTAAAAAGCAAGCCCATGCAAAACTAACTCAAAATGAACAGCAAAAATCTGAAATTTACCCAATCAAGCTCACATTTAAGTTTAAATTCTCTGCTTCAATACCTAATGTAAACATAGGGTCAGTTATCGGGTTTCCTAACCTTCAAAAATGAACCTCTTGTTACAAACAGTAATTATGGGGGAGAAAAATCACCAGAAGGCTCCAATCATGTTCCACTCCTTTCCTTCATTTCACCACTGTGCTTTAGGCACATGCCAATAAATGCTATTAAACTAATATCCACAGTGACAGCTAAGAAAGAGATTCAACAACTTTGTTTTATGTGCCACAAACCCAAACTCTCCATAATTAAAATATCAAAAAATAATTAATTTGTGCTCAATATTGTATTCTAAGAAGTAAATGTCAAATAATGCATTTTAAAAATAAAATTCAGAGTTTGAAATGCAATTGATAAATGCCATCAAAAATTACTAAACCAATGGATTATAATTATATCTAAGTAGGCAATTTCAGTTAATTAGTTTAGAAAACCCACATACATGAAATGCCTCATTCCCCGAGGACCATTCTATTTAAATGAGATATACCAGGTATTAAAAACTTTTCAAGTAAACATTTTAAGCTACTATTTATGAGTATTTTGTAAACTATTTCATCAACATTATCTCATTCAACTTTAACCCTACAAGGAAGATATTATTAATGTCCTCATTTTATAGATGACAAAAATAAGGTTAAGAGAGATTAAGTAATTGGTCCAAAGCTACACAAAACTTTCCGTTAGACTAAAATGACTATGCTTTTGCCTATTCTAGATTTATAGTTTAGGATTATGTATTTTTGTTATAGGATCATAACCTTAATCACTGACAAGCTGCGCATTCTTTTTAATTTTTTAAAAAGATTTTATTTTATTTTTAGACAGAGGGGAAGAAAGAGGAGGGAAACATCAGTGTGTGGTTGCCTCTCACACACCTCCTACTGGGGACCTGGCCTCAACCCAGGCATGTGCCCTGACTGGGAATCGAACCAGTGACCCTGTGGTTCACAGGCCAACTGCTCAATGCACTGAACCATGGCATGCATTTTCTAAATAGTCACTTAAGCACTCTTAACCTCCACAGGCAAACATGTAGTGCAAAAATCAATGGAAGGTATTCCAGCCCTTAAATCCCACCTCAGTTTTATTAGTTTTATGCATGTTAAGAACACACTAATAAATATTAAAGACATTACGTTTTCCTCTCAAAGTTCACATGCACTTTTCTACTAGAGGACAACTACCTTCTTGCCTTCAAGAGCTGCATTACATTGGGTTAAAAAAAAAAACAGAAAAATTATGTTTGCTTTTTTTTTTTTTTTTAATAAACAACTATGCTGGCATTCTGGTATAGTTAACAACAGTGTTGGCATGAACCAGGCCCAGAACGCCAACCAGCGACTGGCTGCTGTTCTCCCAGCAGTGGAACACTTGCCTAGGTACGAGGCAACCTAGGCAGTTGCCTACGGCTGGGGTAGGTTTGCTTTTAAATGCTGTGTTCTGGCACCTCTGCAACCTGCAGAGTTTAAACTCTGTAAATGGAGATTTGATGAAATCTCATACATTGTAAATAATCCAAAACCTGGTATAATGTGTTTAAGAAATGGACCTGGAGTCAGACAGATTTCAATTCTGATAACGCCTCTGCCACTAAATAGCTGAAACGGCCTGGCTGGTAGCTAACAGTAGAGTGATTATTAAGAAAAATTCAAGAGTTGTATTTATTGCCACATTTGCAGCATAGATTTCCTAGGTTTGTCTTGTAATGTGCAGACTCCCAGTTATACACAAAATCTGTAACTGAAAAGTTGTGTGTGAGCTGCGAAGAGAGAAGTGCTTAGTTTTGGCATACACACAATGCTTAGCAGGCAACAGAGCACCCCGAACATTCATCTTACTTCTCCCCTTTACCACATCCCCCATTCCGGGGCAAAAAGAACAGATGAATTCCTGGCACCTAGGAGTTACAACTTCTATCTCCCACAGAAACAGCATCATAAACGGTGGCAAAGCTTAGGATATGCCACACTAAAGGTGAAACACCCATCTCTAAGCTGATCTGGGAATCTACCTATTATAAGGTTCTTACCTTTTGAGTTTCAATAAGCCAGCATACACACACCTTTATCATACAACCCATTTCTACCACGGCAGTTGATGACAGCCTTCTCTTTACTTGGCAGTCTAAAAATTATCTCCAGGTGAATTTAAAAGAGGAACGTTCTAGTTTGAAAGTTGTACATATTTAAAAATTTGTTCAAACTGTACTGACTCAAACTGTGAAAGCTGGAAGGGAAAGAGGGTCCAACCCTCTCACTTGCCAAATGAGGAAGCCAAGGCTCAGAATCACACAGGCAGTTTTTGGCAGGCCTTGGAATACAAGTGAAACTCCAGATCCAGGGTTCTTTCTGAATAAACACTATCAGATAAATAACTGTCCTAGAAACTAGGGCTGAGCATTTCTAAAGTGGCAGTCTGTCCTTCCGAGGTTTCAAGGCACTTTTTCTTTCTTATTTATTTATTTATTTTTTTTACATCCAAGTCCATGCCCCTGTAAGTACACCAAAACTTCCCATGAAGAGCAGGATTTTGCTTATCACACCAACACGGTCCAACATAATCTCACCCCAAACACCGCTTTCTGTCTGGGATGGCCATTCTTCATCTCAGGGCCCACACCACCCACCACACCCTTCTCTACTGTTATCTGCCCAGCCTGCTTCTCAGTCACTGCCCACGGCTTCTGCATCAAAACAAAGCTTGCTCGCTGTCTGCCCCTGCCTGAGGACCACTATTCAACAGCTGTGAGAGTCGATTCCTACTATGTGTAAGGATTAGTGCTAACACTGGAGAAGTTATAACTACTCTATGGCTCTTTTTTCAGAGGCGCATCTCACCAAGGAAGCCTTCCATGATAAACCTGAGACTCTGACTTTCAAACTCTTAACTGCAACCATGGTAAGAAATAATTTACATGCGACCCAATACACACCTCAAATAAATAACTCAAAAGTATGATGTGATATTCCTTCTATGTATGATAAACCAATATTCTTCATCCTACTCCATTTTTATAAAAATCCAGGATAGAAAAAAACTAGGGGATAGAGAAGCTAGATCATAAAATACACAAAATACACAAATATTTATATAAAATGTCAAATGTAAAGAAACAATGAACTTGAGTCTTCTAAAATCTTTTAAATGCACTTCTCAACCCACTCACTAACAGATCATGATGTAGTTTCAAAAATAATGCTCTGTAACATAAAAGTGATTACTTTGACCTGATGCTAGAGAAATAGAGGCATCAACAAAGACTTAGGTGTGAGACTCTCCTCATCCCCAGGAAATGTCACACCTTGTGTCTGCCCCAAAAGGATGCAGAAGCAGAGATATAATAAGGGAGAATGAGAATCACACCAAAGGTGAAGGATGGCAGAGAACCAACTTGGGGGGAGACTAAGGCTTCACCGAAGTGCCATTTCAGGAGTAGGAAGTAAAGTGGGGTTTTTTTTTCCCCTTTACCTGGGAATTCTTCACTCTCTCAATTCTATCTCCTGTGTCAGGCTGCCTGTTTCCAACTGGACTGTCACTATGCACAAACAGAAATTGTATTCCTCTTGAAAATCCTACACTCTACCCAGACACGACTGAACCAGAACTTAACATGTAAGCAGCAGGTTATTTTTTAAATCTAAGAATAACTTTTCTACTTAATAGTTCCTATTAAACAGTAAACTCCCAACACGAAAGGACACTGGTTTATTAATGGGGTGGGGGGAGGGAGGTGAGGGAGAGGAAAAAAACCTAGGGGGAATAGAGGATAGATCATAAAATACACACAATACACAAACAAGGGCAAAAAATGTCAGATGCCATAAAGAAACAATGAACTTCGGACTAAAACTGAACAATTACCACCAGACACATACTGTACACCACCACTTAGAGTAGCAATGTGAATTATTGGTCATTATATTTTTTCTAACTTGAAGCAGCACAATTCCTTCCAACTGCAGAGGTGGAATCATGTTCCAATCTTGGAGAACAGAAAAACTTTTTGCAGGGATAGATTCGGTATTGGTGAAGCAGCACCTTCATTCACACTTAGGTCCAGAGTGATAACAATGACTGCAAGATGAATCATTAACTCCTGACCAAGGCTACAAAAGGCAAACGATAAAGAGACAAAAAGATTTAAGTGGAGTTTTCAAAAAGTAAATTATCTGACCTGTATATACATGTGATTTTTTTTTAAATGAGAGCACAAAATGCTTTGGCAGAAAATAATTTAACTCTAACGGGAGGTGATGCTTTCCAGATCATTCCAATTAAACAATGGTTCAACACATTGCGAATCCAGACACATTTCACCTGTAGGTAAAACATGTTGATGAAGCACTGATTTGTCAAGTTTAGATGCTGTATTTAGGCCATGGAACAGTACTAACAATTATGAAGAGCTACGAGTTCTCGGTTACAATTAAACAGGGCCAGAAAGATTCCTCCCCTTTAGGACAACCGATTAGTAATTTCTGTTTCAATTTATCCCTATAAGCGTGTGAGTGTTTGGGGAGGTGGACTGATGCGGAGCTGGCTGTTTAAAAGATACCTGGAATGAGGGGGTAGGCGGGCAGAAGTGAACATCCTTTAGACCTAATTCCTAATAGCGACGGGTCTTCCTAGGACAACTTTCCCTTCATATTAATAGCAAAAGCGCATTTGGAGATGGGACGGTGGATAGCGGAAAAGAGATTGTAAACTCCCCCAAGCACCAAATGTCACACTTTTTCTCGGTGGCCCCCTCCAGGTGCCCTGATTGAATGGGAGCGATAAGTCTGGCCAGAAGGCTCAGAGCCGGGCCCCACGCCCTAGACGGTTTTGGACGCCCAGCGGGAGATGGCGCGCCCGGGGACCCTCAGGGCGCAGTGCAGGACACGGACAGCCGTGGGGCCCAGGAGCCGAGGCCAGGGTGGCAGGTAGGGCCTTTCGGAACAAAGGCGGCGTAGGGTGGGCTGACAGGGGAGCCCAGAGGAGACGGGGTCGCGGGCGCTCACCTCGTCGCCCCACTTGAGCACGTCCTTGTGCCGGTCCTTGACGGCGTGATAGATGTGCAGGAATTGGAGAATCCCGTGCCGCCGCACGTGGTCGGCGTGGCGCTTGGTCTCCTCCCAGGACAGCGGCGAGCCTTGGGACAGCAGCCCCATGGCCGCCCCCTCCTCCTCCTCCTCGGGCTGAAGGCGGCCGCACACTCCGGGCGAGGGGCGCGAGCTGGATGGACACTCAGCAGTTCACCAGAAGCGGCGGCAGCTGCTCCACGCTGGGGGTGCACCCTCGGGCCGCAGTCGGTAGCGGGAGGGTCCGGCCCGGCTCTCCCGCGCGGAGTCTTTACCGCCCAGGTGACCGACCCAGGGGTCCGACGCACGTCGCGGGCTCAGAAGCAGAGGACGGGAGGGCAGGCTGGGCGGCTCTGAGCCCGGCAGCCTCGTCCCTGACCTGCTCCAGTTCCTGCCCAGCTCTTGAGAAGGTGGCGACGGACCCAAGGCGCGGTGCCACAGCAGCTCGTGCTTCTCTTTGCCGGTGTCGTGCACTGGCTTCTTCCTACTTGTGACCAAAACCTGCGCCGCCACGGAGCATGCCCAGTCCTGTCCGCTCGCTCGCCCTTCCAGACCGTGATCCGACGCTCCGGATTTTATAAACTACGGGGCCGGGGGTGGGGTAGGCGGGGGGCGGGGGCCGGGAAAAGGGGGCGGTGCGGGAGAGAAGGCGTGGCTGAGCTCCAGTAAGTGGGCTGCCGGGGAGGCGTGCGGGGGAGTGGTTGGGGCGGAGCCAAAGGGAAGAAGCTCAACCAGGGTGGGGAGTGTGGGTAGGCCTCGCTGGAAGCAAAGGCGATCTGTAAAAGTCCGGTTTTCGTTATCGAAAGAGATCATCTCTGGTTTGGGGAAGAAAGTTGATTACCCGAATTAATGAAGAACGCACCAAATTGGTTTTTTTTTTTAAGTTAGAGGGCCTTCGCGCTTATAAAAGCAGAGTGAGGACAGCAGGGTATGGCAAGAAAAAACACTGACTTGGTAATCAGATGAAACACGTTCAATTCTAGTCTCCACCATTTACTGACGATGAAACATTGGACAAGTTATTTCCACATCTGTACAAAATTATATTCTATCTTTTATGTATGTTGTAAAAGTTGTGCCATGAAGAGGTGCATAGAGTTAATGGTTAATAAATGACCTGGTTATTACGAGGAGTCAGTTTGTCTACAAGTTTCTAGACATGCATATATATTACAAGCATTTGTGTATTCTCTATTTAATGATATACATTTTTTTGGATGACACAGACATGATTGATTGCAACAAAAGGGGCTTTGTTAATATCTCCAGATGGATCATTTGAAGGAAACACCTCTGAAAGTATATGCTCAGTCCAAGCCTAAGAGTCATCCATGAAGTAAATTAAAATGATGTTCATGTGAGCTTAACCATGGGGGTGGAAGATATAAGAAACAGCTGGGTTGGCCCCATCCTGGCAGAAAAGGGAAGATATGAGGCATCTTGCCCCAAAGCAATTGTTCAATAGATATGTGTTGAAAGAGCAATGAACACAACAGGTCAGAGGAAAAGTGACAGGAACTAGAACATACAAGTACTGAGGCCGGAAAATGTGTACTAGTTGTATACCACTTCCTTCACACTTTTACAAAGTTAAAATTTAATAAGCACTTATTAACTGCTGAATGGGTATATGCTGGTAGGAATCTCTTCTTCCACACCCTTCATATTGGATGTGCCTATCTTAGGACCTGGGGACATGGGTTCCTAAAGTCTGGCTGTAATTTCCGCAGCAGGGTGTGTGTATGTGTGGAGGATTGAGTGTGGTGGTGTTTGAAGCTCAGGGATGATGTTTCACTCCCCAGAGCAGAGCCAGGATAAAAACCAAGCCTCACTTAATTTGTCCACAGCTGATTTACCATCCTCAACTATTGCCCCTACTCTTCCTTGCACCTCCCCACCAACTTCTCCAGGCCTGTGTGGTCCTCGCTTTCTGTTGTTTGTTTCTGCTTGGAATTCCCTACCTGACACATTCCTGTTCATCATTTGAGTTGCAGTTATTCCTTCCTGTATTGGTTACATTTGTACATGCCTCTATTTCTATATTATGATAGAATCATTTATAAAATATCTCCACACTAGAGAGTGACTTCCTCTGGAATAGAGATGATTTATGCCTTTGTATCTTTAACTCGAAAAAAGCGCTTTGCATAAATGTTTGCTTCCTATGAAACGCGGGTAAGTGTGGGGGCAGGGGTGGGGACAGTGTTGGTCATTGTTTGAAATACAAGGGAGTCATCCAAAGGATCTTTTTGTTATTCTCATAGTCTCACCGCATATTTGCATAGACCTGCATTGTTCAACACAATAGCCATCCCACACAGGTGGCTGCAGAGTGTTTGAAACTTGGCTAATTTGACTGAAAAACTGAATTTTACTTTTATTTAAATCCACTTAAATATAAATTTCAAAACTGGTATCCCATTTGGTTGCTGGAAAACTTTTAACTAAATTTGGAAGACTGGGAATGTGAATCCACTTTTTCATCTGTTAATTTTATGCAATCTAAACACAGATCAAGTATTTCCAATAAAAATTTAGTGGCCTGGGAGATGTGCTGTGGGTGTAATACACCCAATTCAAAGATTTAGTACAAAAAAATATAAACATTTCAGTAATAATTTTATAGTGATTGTTACTAAATGTTAGTATTTAAATGTTATTTTAAATTTTAGTATTTTAAATGTTAAAATAAATTAATTCAGTTTCTTTTTAGCATTTAAAGGTGGATAATGGAAAAATTTAGGTTACATATGTGGCTGGCAGGCCACTTAATTAGAACAGCGCAGGTGTAGACACTTACACTTTGCAAAGCACAAACTTTCCCCCTACACCTGCTTCATTTCCTCACTATACTCTGAAGCTGGTCTCTTGGGAAAAAGTGTCAGTTTCGCTTTAATAAGGAAACAGACTGGGGGGTGGGGAGGGGAGAAGGGGAGTCAGAAAGAGACAGTTCTAGTCCAGCCAAAGCTCTATGTGATACTTAATATAGTGAGTTAATGCTATAATTTGAGTCACTCAGTCTCAGATTCCGGTTGATATAGAAGGGTGCCTCTCCCACTCTGTGCCCAAATCTCAAACCCGCATCCCAGGAGGGTACTCCTGGGCTCTGGATAATCCCAAATGGGCTACAGCGTGGTAGCACCATCTGGCAGTATGTCACATTTAACCATGATCTCTACAATGCTTGGCCAATTACTCTTACAGGGATAAAGAAACTTACTACAGATCAATGAAAGTTATATTGGACAACAGTAATTCCCTTCTATTTGACAGTCTTTTGCATTTTTAGGTTTATTTCTTCTCGATTTCATTCTGTAGATTGCAAGCAGAACTGGGTTTCGACTACCGGGAGTGAGTTTTCAGCAGACAACCTCGCACTGATCATTTAGGACTTTAACGATCATTAAAGAGAAAAGAAGGAGCTCATTCATATCTTGTGTAATCAGCTCTTCCCCAGGCTTGCCCAAAGGCAGGTTCTTGGTCACTTCTGCAGAAAAAACCTACACACCTTCGGCCGGAACTACGCCCAGACAGTGGTGGTTCAGAAAGCGCCTCCCGAGCTCCTCGCACTCAGGGCAGCTGCCGGGAAAACCCGGACAGTGGAGTGCAGCGGCTGTACCCCGCGCAACCGCGCAGCGGAGCTGAGCATGCTCAGAGAGCAGGTTTGTCGCAGGAGGAAGAGGCGCGGGCTGCACGCTGCGCTGTTGTTGTGGTACAGCCCCTGCCACGTGACTGCACCGGACCCGCCTCCCGGCGCAGCGCGACACCGCCTCCCCGTGACTCAGCACTTTGTACGGGAGCGGTGCTAGAGGTCAAGCCCAGGGGGCTCCTCAGGGGCAAAGTCACCGTTGGTCAGTCCTGCCCCGGGCTGCAGTGAATGCTGGTGTTGCAGCAGCCATCTCAGACTCCTCCGTTGCGGGACTCATGACAAGGAAGGAAAAAACCCCATCATTTCCCTGTAGTCAGGCCGTTCCCGGTATCCCTTGAGTCAGCACCTCCGTGGAGAGCATGGAGCTGGCTGAGCAGAGGCTAAGTAAGGCAAGCAGAAGGGGCGTGCCTAGGTGTCTCTGAGGGAGGAATTTGTAGGTTCGGGTCACTTGTCACTCGCCCCAGACCATACTGCCGTCTTCGGTCTGAGCATCCCCCTAATTGGTGTCTGAAGGTCTCAATAACTTGCTCTTTATGGAGCACCTGGTTTATGCCAAGCACTCTAATCCGGAATTCAAAGAACAGCCCTCGGTGCCGCGTTTTATAATAGATGAAGCAACTGAATCCAGTACAGTAGTCCCCAGTTACCTGTGGGTGATACATTCCAAACCCACAGTGGATGCCCGAAAGCACAGATAATACTGGACCCTATATTTAGTATTTTTTTTGCTGTATATACATATTTACAGTAAAGTTTAAATTACTTTTGTGTTTTAGAGCCATTGTTAAGTTAACTAAAGTTTATTTGAACATAAGCCAGATAGTTGAACTAATAATTGAGATGGCTAAGTGGCTAGGGCAGGTAAGATACACAAGGTGAATGAATACCCCAGACAAAGGAATGATTCACAGCTGGAGGGGGACAGTGCATCACCACACTACTCAGAAGGGCACACACAATTTAAAACCTATAAATTAGTTTTGCAATTTTCCATTTAATGTTTTCAGGCTGTAGCTGGCACTAGTAACTGAAACCGTGAAAGGAAAATCGAAACCCTGAATAATGGGGGGGGGGGGGGGGGGGAAGCGGGGTGGCTACTGTAATGGTAAATAGCAGGTAGTGGCTATGCAGCGATTTGAGCTCCAGAGTAATTTCAAAGCCTGTCCCTTTTCTACTACACCTCGCAGCCTGGGTAAAGCTGAGGGCCCTCTTCCGTGGGACTTCTCCTGAGTGTTGATACCACCTCTTCAGAGCCCTCCTTCTGCTCTGACACACCGGTTCTCCGAAAGACCTCTGGTATGCCAGTGAGTTGCTTAAGACTTACTTTTGATTTTAATTACTTGGTAGGAATAAATACACAGTTATTTCTTAACTTCAGTGTAGATGGTACAAAGTACAAAAGATGTAGAAAGGTTTTCTCCCTACAATTGCATTATTCTTGGAATTCGATTTGATTATACTGAACAAGGCCTCCAGGCGCTTATGATAAAAGGGCAGTAGCCAAAAGACATGGGAGTCTTCATCCTAGCTCACAGGGTAACCTGCTGGGTCGATTTAAGCCAACTTCTGCAGGGGACCTCAGGGTCCCCTCCCTCTTCACCTCATCAAATGAGAGTCTAGAATGAAATGATTATTCCCTTCCAACCTAAACATTCTCTGATGTCAATACTACTAAATTAGCCAGGAAAAGCACACATCTTTTTGTATTGTGTATTATTTTTGACATATGCTTCTGAGATGCACTATTGCCATTTTAAGTAAATAAATAAATACAATCTTGATTTTTTTAAAAACATGTTATTTATTTACTTTTAAAGAGAGGGTAAGGGAGGGAGAAAAAGGAAAAGAAACATCAATGTGTGAGAGATACATTGATCAGTTGCCTCTCACATGCCCCTAACTGGGCATGTACCCTGACTAGGAATTGAACCAGTGACCTTTCGTTTCACAGGCCAGCGATCAATCCACTGAACCACACTAGCCATAGCTAATTTGGTTTTTAAAGCCAATTTTTAGCTTCTATGTGTTTTTAAAAATAAATATGATCATTTTCTTTAGAGTTGCAAAAGGTCTACTCTGTCAAATGAAGGCCTTCATTAAGATAGGGAAGCTTGAGTGAATAGAGGAGATGGATAGGAGTCAATGGTGAAGGGGGTGGGGCAGGTAAGATTAAAGATGTGGGAGTGAGAAAGGATGTGTGTAGAACAGGTGTCTCAGGAGATGTAACTTCATGGGACCCAGAACACATGTGAAGTGGTGAGCTTTGTTTGATAACAACATCATTGTTGTTACATGATGCTAGGGAAGAAAGTAGGGATGCCAAGAACAGTGTGTTGGGATGGGAAAGGTGATAGCTGGGTCAGTAGAATCAATCTTTTCGCTGGAGTATGACTAAAGAAACAACTTTTTATAATGGACTTTTCCAAATAAGCACAAAAACAGAGAGAACATAGTGTAATGTACCTGTTACCCATCTCCAGAATCACCACATGGCTAATCCTTTTTCAGATATTCACCCTCTTTTGTTAGTTTAAAGCAAACCTCACTGGATTAAGATCTCAGGTAGTTAGCCTGAAGTGAGGGCTGAAGAAAGAAAGAAGGGTGTGAAAGACAGTTTGAGCAACTGGTATGAGGGATGACGATCCAGGAAGATGGAAAAGAATGAGCAGTAGGCTAATCTCTTACTGGAAACCAATTTCCTTCATTCTGAAATTGGAGACTATTGATGTTAACCACTTGTTTTTATTCCAAATTGCCAGCTATTGTGGTTCTAAATTATGGTATGTTGTACTTACAAGCAAAGCTAAAAAAATAGTGCTTGTCATACATAGCATAAACTATTTCACAATGGCTGGCATGGATGATTATTATGGTCAAAGTAGGCCCATTGTCGAAAGGTGAGTGAAGTCTTTAAGGCAGTATTTACCCTTTTAAAGATTCCTAATCTTATTTCTTAATATATTTTATTGATTATGCTCCTTCTTTATCTGGTTTCTTTTTTCCTCGTAGCCACTTACTGGTCTGTTCTCCATAGTGTATTATTTTCTGTCCATGTGAGACTAGTTATATACTTGAACCAATATTAATATTAACTGCAGAGTTAGTCCCCCTTAAGAACATTCTTAAAACTTCAGTTTTAAAGAATGAAAACTCATTAGATCTCTTAGAAGTTCTGTTACTACTGCAAAGGGAATACGGGTGCTGGGAAAAAACTTGGCATGAGTGTTATTAGAACTGAGCTGGAATCCCACTTCTAGCTCTGTAACCTTGGGTAAGCTACTCTGCTTCAGTTTTACCATCTGTGCAATGGGTGGGGGTGAGGGAGGCGAGTAACACTTTGCTGAGTGGTTGTAAAGATTGAAAATAACATGTAGAGCGCCTGGCACATATTGGGAACTCATTAAACGGTACATCTTTTGCATCGATCAAGGCAGTGCAGGACTTTCAGGAGGAGCAATACTACCGTGCTCTAGTATCAGTAAGCTGGGAAAACACCTTCCAGCCCTGGATGCTTCTGTTGCTGCAATGACAAAAGTTCAGACTTTCCTGGAAAAGACACTCCCCTGTTACTCAAAAACCCAGCACCTGTGAAATGCAGTTACAAGCTCTCTGCTGGCCACTAAAAGCTGCCTCTCTGGCACTTTAAGTTTTGAGGTTTTATGACTATCGCCTATTTTTTTCTGCACATGTCATTCAGGCAAACCTTCCCTGGCTCCTCTGTCTTCTTCCTCCCCAAGTGGCATACTGAGCAAAGTAGAGAACAAGCTGCTATTCGGCAGCTGCCTCCATGGCCTCAGCAGGGGTGTGATAGAACCTTGCTTCAAGGTGGGCAGGTGGCAGGGCGGGCCAGTGAGTTCACCACAGAGATAGCCGCCGTGAACCATGAAGCATCACTCGGTGCGGGCAGCTCTGCTCTGGCACCGCCCAACCTTCAGCCTTCACAGGAGTTTTCAGCCAGGGTGATGGTCATGAGCTAAGGGAGTTGCTCTGTTTGTCCTTAATCTAGGGAAGGAAAGGAACTAAGAAATTATTTAACATATATTATGATCAGGAAGGTTTACATTTATTCCTCTCCACAAACCAAATAATGCAAAGCTTCCCAAAAAGTACGCCCAGATACTCACATGCCCTGAGCAGTCATGGAGTGCCAAAAATCTCATTCCCCCAGTCCTTGCAATGGCAAAGCAAGACCTCATTTGGTGTTCAGAGCCCTCTGGTCTGGCTACATCTCACTGTGGGCAGCAACATCCTTGGCAGGAAAAATATTCTCATTTTCAAGGAGTGCAGTATTATGAAAAAGGTTGGGAAAGATTACTACCAATGAGGTCTGTACCCATTTTACAGAAGAGGAAATGGAGGCTCACAGATTAGGAAGCATACTTGAAAGCCATGCTTATAAAAGGCAAGTAAATAGCAGAACTAGGATTTGATTCCAGATCTATTGGCCTGCCTTCAAAGTCCAAGTTCATTCCACTTCCCTCACATTGCTAAAAAGAAAACAAAACCATATAAACAGTAATACCTAAATTTTGAATAGGCATTTATGGTCTATGAGGGTTTTGAGAGAAGGGGGAATTAAAGGATGAGGGAATAAGCATTTTTCAAATACACACACTATAGCCATGCTTTGTATCAACAGTTTTATTTAATTTTCTAACAGTTTCAATTTCTTATGTGTAATCTTGTAGCAGATAGCTTTCATATATTCTACGAATTTAATATACCCTTTCATAATTTTCTCTCTATACCTCACTCTTTCTAAGCTTTAATACAAGGTCTATCCAGAAAGTATCCCACCATGCACTATGCAAAATAGAGGCAGTTGTTGAATAAGATACAAGAAATATTGTGCACGGAACAACGATGCCTCAGTCCCCCTCAAAGTGGGCACCTTGGGACCTCACGCAGTTCTCCCAGTCACCATCAGCTACCCCATCGTATTTCCCTGAATATCATCGATGGTCTGAAATCTCTTCCCATTCAAAGGTGATTTTAGTTTTGGGAAAAGCCAGAAGTCACAGGGTACCAAATCTGGGTTGCAGGGTGGCTGAGTCACCTGGGTCACCAATCTTTGTTGATTGCAGCCCATACATGTTCAACATTCTCAGGTGTTCTGCTTGTTGCAGGCCTTCCAGAACGTGGATCACTTTCAACAGATTCTCGATCATCTTTGAAGCGTTTGTGCCACACCTTTATTTGCACTGCACTCATTGCATCATCTCCGAAAGCCTTCTGAATCTTCCAGATAGTTTCCAGAGGAATGTTCAAGCTTAACGCAAAATTTGATGCAGATTCGTTGCTCTACTTGCTCAGTCATTTTGAATGCAACAGTCACACAGTACACAGGCTCACTCAGTGGTGTCTACCACCCCCACTGACTAGTACTATGAAGTCTGGTTGACGTTGTTCACACAAGCATATTCTGTCCACTGCCTTTGGCTGCCAGGTAAATAGATGTCGCACAAACTGTTCTCATTACGTTAACAATGGCTGAACTTTTTCCGGACAGACCTCACATATATGCCCTATTTTCACGCTGGATTATATAATCTTGTAAAATTTTAAAACAATTTCATTTTAGCAGTGAGAAAACTGAGCTAGAGATGATTTGAATGGCAGAACTTGTGCTGAAACCCAGGACTTTTGGCTTCCAGTTCAGGACCCTCCTTGCCCCATGAGTGATGGGGCAATTTCATTCAGTAGAAACTTTCAAAATATGGTAGTCATCTTTACTGGGTAACCACTATACAAAAGAAACTCTTAAACATGATGACATTTAAAATTTTTATACATTTTTAATTTTCTCTCTATACCCTTTGATTTCTTTGCCCATAATTTCAGGATTTTTAGAATAATACCAATGTCATGTGCTGAGAGAGGAAGATATAGAGAAAGAAAAAAGGCAGATCAGATGTTAAGTCATCAGTCATGTGAACAGGCTCAAGAAGTGAGAGTACTTACTGTCAGCCCTAGTGTAGGTAGAAGACCCTTAAGAGATGATTCTTTTTAAAGGAAAACCTTCATTACATATGATTCATAAAGCAAATCCGTGGATATAAAACAATACTCCTTTTTTTTACTGAAAAAGGCAGCTGCTGACATTTAGTAATATCATTCACTAAAAAAGAGAGAGAGAGAGAGAGAATTCTCTGTCCAGAGATGTGTCTTGAGTATACAGCAAACCCCTTTTTCCTGCCCAGGAAAACCAAATACAACTTTTGTGAGCGCTCATGAACCATTTTCACATACGGGGAACCAATCCCTGTTCACACAGCCCTCAGTAAGGTCAGGGGCACAGTCCTGTAGTTGCTGGCAAGTGTTCTGGGGAAAGTCAGTAGGTTGTCTGAGTCATGATTAGATTGCAATAATAATGGCAAATGCTAAAACCTTGGATATGAGAATTGTCCTTGGAAGTAAGATTATTTTGAGGTTAGATTTAGGTACTATCTTTTTGTTTTCACTGTGCAAAACAAATAACTAAGAAATCTTTTACAGATGACTTTTAACATGTAACAACATGGATTAAATATGTCAATAAGTTAGCTATGAAATCAGTATCAATGTTGATCTAGGCCACAAAAAACTGGAAGTTTGGACACTACATAAATGTCCATGATTACATAACTAGGGTGATTCTCTGCCAGTTGGATTACATTTCTGATTATTGAACAAACACGTACTAGGTGCCCAGTCTCTACAGGTCTAGTTCTCAGGGCTGGTAATGCTGGGTGAGTGGGAGGGGCCACACTGCTGTTTCCATGGAGCTTCCCTTCTAGAGGGAGAAGGCGGACAATCAACAAGGAAATAGACTCCACTATTCTAGATGCCATTTGGAAGAAAGTATCATTATCATGGTGATTTATGTGTGCCAGACCATCTTCTGGTTGGTTTTGCTAATGACTTAGCTACCAGGGCTGGGGTTTTGCAGGCTGAAAAGGCTGCCAACTCCAGAAAATTTTCCTTTGCTCCAGCTGGGGGTATAATCTGTCTGTTAAAGTAGAGAGAAAAAATTTCCCCCCTTTTTCTTCAGGTAGGGCACATAACTTCCTTCTTCAATTCCTTGAAAATGAGATAATTATTATGAACAGTTATTGAAAAACATATTTTAGTTACCTTTGAGCAGCCCTAGTTTCTGTTATAAATCTATAGATCATTAGAAACATAATATCTAAGCAATTTCTAAAGCCTGAAGGTTTTATGAGAGATTTACAGTAGGGTTTATTCAGAGAGCCAAACTGTGTCAAAATGTCAAATATTTGATTTGATGTTTTAAGTTTGTTGATGAAATTGACTTATGTTGTTACATGGGTAAGATTTTTATTTTTTTTTCACAATTTACTTGGGATGAAAATGATGATTAATGGCATGCCTTTACTAATATTACCCTAAAATATTGTGTTGGCAGACAATATTGTTATAAAGTTCCTAGCATGGGGTGGTGGAAGGCATCTAGAATGTAAAACAAGAGAGAAAAAGTACAAATAGTTTTGCTTTTCAGAAATTCAGTGTATTTGATAATGTCAAACTTGTAATAAATAGATAACTTAACCCATGTTAACTATAATACACCCAAGGGTGCTTATAAAGCCCATTTTCTTTTCTTAAAAAAAAAAAAAGCAACAAATTCTGCTTTAAGATGGAATTCTCAACAAGACTTTTATCTCTTTTACACATTTTTTTTGTGTTTTCTAGCTGTGAAAGGAGATTCAGGGTCATCACATTTTAACTAAAGTAATATGCTTAGAGGTTTCCAAGTTTTAGTTTTCAAGTTATGTCTAGTTTATACAGTTTTAGGCCTGTTTTATAGTCACATGATTATGTGGTAGTTTATTTAAGAGGCAAAAGCAATGCCAACGTAAGCCTGAAAATATTTACTTCAACATTTAAGCTCAATTCAGGTAACATGTTGTTGCATGATTAATGAAAGCTGGGTTTCTTTTAACTGTACTTAGAAAGAACACTGTTGCAATAATAAAAAACAATGGCTGTTATGTTTTGTTTTCTCTGAGGCTTGTAGTTTAGTAATCGCATTACTGTTGCATTCCAGAGTCCCAGAGGAAGCACATAAAAACGGGTGTAAATTATGGGAAATTACCAGAAAGAAGCAGAGAGACAGAAAGAATAGAGGGACAAATAACAGAAGAAAGGGAGAAAAGGGAAAGGAAGGAAAGATAACGGTGAGAGTATGGATTAGTGTCTTAGATTCCCTGCTTACTAGTTCATAAATTAACTCATTCATTCCTTCAAATATTAGTATGCTTCTGATAGGACTTTGGGCCAACAAATTAACCTCTTAGCCTGAGTTCTGGGGTTGGAGGATGGATTAAGAAACAAAGTAAGAAAAAAAAACCTGGAAATGATAATAATACCAGCCCTGTCTCACAGTGATTGAGAGGGTTATACAACAGAACACATACGAAAGTGCTTTGAAAAAATTCTCTACAGAAGAAAATTCTCCATAGATACTGTAAATGAAAGGCACAGACCCGTGTGCCGTTTTCTTTCTAAACCATACCTGAGGTATCTCAAGGCGCCAAGTGCAGCACAGAGAGTAGGGATGCACATCCCGTGTCTTGTGAGGAAGCTTGTGGAGCGTCTCGGTGCTCAGCTGAGCGTGTGAGGACACAGTAGGAGCAGAACATTATCTCTCTGATTGGTGCTTATGGTAAAATTTTAAAAAGCTATACTTTTGCATACTTCAAATATGCTGTCTCATTATTTGGGAAGAAGTTGGGTAAATGATTCATTCCACAAGACAGGAAAGATCAAGGAGGCTGATTCATCTAATTCAGGGCCAGGATCAAATACTTATGAAGACTAAGCTCCATCAGTGGAGGCCAGAGTGTGTGTCTGTCACTGTGCTCAAACTCTTAAGGATCCTCTCTTTCAATTCTCCTAACAGCCGTATGAGGTGGAATAATATCTCCATTTAGAAGTTGAAAAAAAGCAACCTCTGGAGGATTTAAGCATATTTTTAGAAGTTATATCTAATAAAAGGCAGGTCCCAATTCAAAGGTAGGTGTTCACTTCCTTGCTTTTCCAAGTATCCCTCTGCCATCTGCTCCTCCCCAGCTCCGTAGGGGAACAAAGGCCCTGGGCCCAGGGTTCTCCTGCAAAGTCAGCTGTTGGCTCTGGGGACATCGGGGTCCATGACCCCTCTTTCCCCACCCCTTCCCTATTTCCTGTAGCATTTCCGCTAGAGCGTTGGTGCTCCTCACATCTCCCGGGATTGGCAGCATCGTGGAGAGCAGCTGTCAGTCTAGTTACATCTAGTCATCTCCTGCCTCTCTGTCATGTTCTCTTAGCTGCAGTCACCAGTGAGTATTTTGCAGAGGTCATAGCATAGTTTGGCCATTGGCCTGTGCTAGACCCTTCTCTTTCATTCATTTATTCATTCATTCAATTTAATTTTCTTTGATTCCTACCTCTGATTCCATCCCCGCTCCCACCAATCACAACAATTCTAATGCATTTGATGTTTATACTTTTGGTATTATATGAATACCACTGTGTGCATGCTTTTGAATATACTCTTTATGATGAACTGTGCATCACCATTTGTAATAACTGTAAATTTATGTCTAATCTTGCTTTATTTATAACCCAGCCTACATAGCAGTCCCTCCTCTGAGGGTATTTTGAAACAAATCACAGACATCATATTGTTTCTTCTGTAAATATTTCAGTATAAATCTTTTAAAGATAAGAACTTTTTTCAGTTGGTTGCCTCTTTTTTATTATATATTTTTAATATATTTTATTGATTATGCTATTACAGTTGTCCCATTTCTCCCCTTCATTACCCTCCACCCTGCACACCCCCTCCCACCCACATTCCCCCCTTTAGTTCTAAGCTAAAGAACTTAGGACACATGGACATTTCCGACAGTATTCCTGCCCTCCCCCTGTCTATTTTCTACCCACCGTCTATGCTACTTATTCTCTGTACCTTTTCCCCCTCTCTCCTCCTCCCACTCCCCTGTTGCTAACCCTCCATGTGATCTCCATTTCTGTGTTTCTGCTCCGGTTCAAAATGTTTGCTTAGTTTGCTTTTGTCTTAGGTCTGGTTGTTAATATCTCTGAGTTTGCTGTCTTTTTACTGTCCTATTTTTTATCTTCTTTTTCTTAGATAAGTCCCTTTAACATTTCATATAATAAGGGCTTGGTGATGATGAACTCCTTTAACTTGACCTTATCTGAGAAGCGCTTTATCTTCCCTTCCATTCTAAATGAAAGCTTTGCTGGATAGAGCAATCTTGGATGTAGGTCCTTGACTTTCATGACTTGGAATACTTCTTTATAGCCCTTTCTTGCCTGTAAGGTCTCTTTTGAGAAATCAGTTGACAGTCTGATGGGAACTCCTTCGTAGGTGACTGTGCCCTTATCCCTTGCTGCTTCTAGAATTCTCTCCTTCATTTGAATCTTGGCTAATGTAATTATGATGTGCCTTGGTGTGTTCCTCCTTGGGTCCAACTTCTTTGGGACTCTCTGAGCTTCCCAGACTTCCTGGAAGTCTATTTCCTTTCCCACATTGGGGAAGTTTTCTTTTATTATTTGTTCAAATAAGTTTTCCACTTGTTACTCTTCCTCTTCCCCTTCCGGTACCCCCGTAATCCAGATGTTGGGATGTTTAAAGATGTCCTGGAAGTTCCTAAGCCTCTCCTCATTTTTTTGAATTCTTGTTTCTTCATTCTTTTCTGATTAGATGTTTGTTTCTTCCTTCTGGTCCACTCCATTGATTTGAGTCCCAGTTTTCCTCCCATCACTATTGGTTCCCTGTGTGTTTTCCTTCATTTCACTTATTGTAGCCTTCATTTGTTCATCTAATTTTCGATCAAAATCATCCAGTTCTGTGAGCATCCTGATCACCAGGGCTTTGAACTGTGCATCTGATAGGTTGGCTATCTCTTGGTCGCTTAGATGAATTGGCCCTGGGGCTTTGATCTGTTCTCCCATTTGAGCCTTTTTTGTTTTGTTTTGTTTTGTGTGTGTGTGTTTTTTTTTTTTTTTTGGTCTGGTCACAGCTGTTACATAGTAAGGGGTGTTCTCCAGGGTGGGGCAGCCCAGTCACTGGGTTGTGACGCTGTATGTGGGGGCAGGGTCTGAGAGGGAACAATGATGCTTGCTCTGCTCTCTCTCATATTTCAGTCTCTTCCACCACTTTCCATAAGCAAATTGGGCCCTTCTGGTGCCGATTTCCATGTGGGTGGGCTTGTGCACATTCTAGGACCCTGTGGGTCTCTCCAGCGAACTCTCCTGTGAGGCTGGGAGTCTCTCCTGGCTTCTCAACCCCCACAAGTGTTTTCAATTGGTGTTTTTAGGTTTTATTTCCCAGTGCTGAGGCCCTGGGTTGCAAGGTCTATCTCCTCATTTTCGCCTGGATTTTCTGCCTGCGAATGTGGGACTGCCTGGTCAGCCAGCTGCCTTGCACAACCTCACTAGGTCTGCCTGTTGCCACCCTGCACCTGGGGTCCACTAGCTGCTGCCTGCACACCTGGGGCTCCTGCGCTCCCCGGTCCACCAACCTCTGCTTTTTCCTGCTGTGACTCCTCCCCTCTTACTGGTCTGGATGAATGATTGTTGGACTTCCCTACCATCAATTTTCTGTTAGTTCCGGTTGTTTTCTTGTTTCTAAATCTCTGTTGCCCTTAATTTTGGTTGTGCGAGGAGGCACAGTGTGTCCGCCTATGTTTCCATTTTGGCTGGAATTCCCCCTGGTTGAAGATAAGAACTTTTTTAAGGAAACATTAAGGCTATTGCTTGAAAAGTAGTGACAATTTCTTGATTATTTCTTAAGTAAGTGTTGTTCCTATTTCCCAAATAGTTCTGCAGAATATTAGAAGAGTTCGAAATTATTAATCCATAAATTTGGAAGAGGAGTCCAGTAGAGCTGAATTGAGACCTCTGAGTAATCCGTTATATGAATGTACTGTAATTTTGTTTATCTGTTCATCTGTCAATGGACATTTGTATTGCTGCCATTTGGGGCCATTACCAATAAATTTGCTATAAACATTCATGTATAAGTCTTTGTCTGACTGTAACAGGGTGCAGCCAAGAGGGGGGCCCCAAAAAGGGATTTGGAATGGGGCCCAGAACTCGGGGTGTCCAGGAAATATTAGAAAGACATATAAGATGTCCTCACCCCTTCCCCCTCAGGTGTGAGTTGGGGAAAGGGACAAATGGAGCAGGGCCATTGAGAGCTGTTTTGCATAGCAACAGTTTTGCAGATAACCTCCAAAACGGTCATTTAACATATCTATAACCTTTAACTGGTTTCATAGATATGTTAAACAGCTGTGCCCATGCTTTGAGCCAGGGAGAAGGGAGTGACTTCCACCCAAGATGGAACTGGAAGGCAACTCCCCCTGTTTGCGGAGCCTGTGTAAGAGCTTGGATATGATTGGCTCCACCCCATGGGGCCACACCTGCCCAGACTCACTATGGCAGCCCAATAAAGCTAGAAGGATACAGGAGTGCTGGCAAGTGTAGCTGATTGCAGGAGGAGGCAGAAATGGGGCTGCAGAGGAAGATTGGTGAGGAGATTTAAAACCCAGGCGTGGCAGCCATTGAAGGAGATCCCACGTGGTTTCACCAGAGTGCAGACCCCTGCAGCTTTGGTGAAGAGAGAGATTGAACCACGTGCTTTGGGCAGAGTCAGGACCCCCACAGCCCTGTGAGGGAGAATCACCATGTGGCTTTAGCAGAGAATCGCCACTCAGCTTTGCCTGAGTGGTGACCACCTCCCTGCAACTTAGGTGAAGGGAGAGCCACAAGGTTTTGCCAGAGTGGAGACCCCTTCCCTGCAACTTCGGTAGAAGGGGACCATGTGGCTTTGGGGTGCTCCCTTTGGCTGCATAGCCTGGGAAGCAGGAGAGACTTGGCCTGGAAGAAGGTGAAAGAACTCTTGCCAGTAGGCCATGAGAAGGTGCCACATGGCTTTGGACTAATCAGAGATCCTGCCTGGATGACGACACAGCTGACGGTGTCAGGAGCCTGGATCCTGGACGTTTGCTTTTTTTCCTGAGTCACAGGTATCCTGAATTAGCGGCAGGGTGAGAAGGAAGCACTGTGGGCATCTGTGGGTATCCTAAAGGACTTTGGTATTTATAGAGGACATTAGGTCACTACTTTAAGTCTGTATAGCATTAAATAAACATTTCCTTTCCTTTTCACAAATCCCTGGCTTTGAGAGACATCTTTCCATAAGGCGGTGAACATAACCAACCTTGGCCCCTGTGGCCTCTGTTCTGTAACTTAACCATATACTTTCTTTTTCCTTAAATAATGCATGAGAGTGGAATACCAAGTTAAACATATGGTAGTGCATGTTTAACTTTTTTAAGAAAGCACAAAACTATTTCTCAAAGTTGTTGATGAGCCACTTCCATTTCACCAGCAGTAATGCGAGTTCCGGTTCCTCCACAACCTTGGCGACACCGGGTGTGGTTGGTGCGTGGAGGTATTTCATTATGGTTTAATGTGCACTTCCCGAACGACTAATTGTGTTGAGCATCTTCTCATGTGCTTATTTACCATCTATGTTTCTTCTCTGGTGAAATATCTGCTCAAGAAAGACTAATTTTGGGCTATGAGACAAGTCTCAATAAATTTAAAAGGATTCAAGTCACACACAGTATATTTTTAGGCCACATGGAATTAAATTAGGAATCAATAACAAGATAATATTTGGAAAGTCCCCAAGTATTTAGCAGTGTTGCTGTTAAGAAATCTGATGCCATTCAGATTCTTGGACTTTTGTAGGAAGCTCTTATAATTTTCTCTTTTTCTTTGATGCTCTTAAATTTCTCAATGCTCTGAGTGCTTAACTTCTCTTATTGGGGACACAATTCTTTCCACCTAAGTTCTTTCATCTTTCTTTAATTCAGGAATATTTATTTTTATTATTTCCTTAAATATTTTCCCTCCTTTTGGATCCCATTTCGACATGTTAGCATGTCTACTTTTATCCTCCATGCCACTTTTTATTTCTATACTTATCTCTTTAACCCTTTGTTTTCTGCTTCTGGGGGATTTTCTCAGTCTGCTCATTTAGTTCTGCAATTTATTCCTTAGCTATATTCAGCTTACTGTTTATTCCATCTACTTTCTTTCAAGTGGTATTTTTTTATACTTAATCTTCCACTTGTCTCTCTTTTTAAATTTTTTACCTGCTTCCTATTACCAATATCTTTTGACATGATAAGTTGTGTTTATTTTAAATTCTTAATCTGTTTGTTCTAGTATTTCTGCTTGATGTGTTGTATGTTGTTGGTTTGTGGTTTTCCTTCTACAGCAGTTCAAACCTCAGGTACCTTAAGCTGTAAACTAACGTTCCCTTAGAGTTACCCCTTAGATACCAGGATGAGATACCAAGGCTTGCGCCCTAGTTTATGGCTGCGTTGTGATTTTAAGAAGAAGTTAGAAGATGAACCCAGAGCAGACAGTCCTAAACAACAGAACTACAGTCAGCCCATCTGTTGCCCCTCCACTAGGCATTTCTCTGATAAGGGTTCTCCTCCAAAGTTTTAAAGGGTGAAGATAGTCATCTCACATGTGAGGCACCATCCCTTATCTAGGCTTGGTGAGAAGGATCGAAGAGGTGAGTGCTCAGAGCAACCGATCAACCTCCCACGTCACGTGGGCTGTCGTTGCTGCCTTCTGACTCACAGTGGTTATGGAGCAAGCAATGATCCGAAGGAAATCTGAGTGAGAAGCAGAGCAGAATCTAATAATGCTCTCTTTACCTGTTATTCCACCTTTCCATGTCTCTCCACCCAAAGTTTATGATAACCTTCAGTCTTTTCATGAATTTCTCGGTTTTTTAGATAAATGCATTCCTCCTCCTTCTAGTTTCCTCAGAGCTGAGTCCCTGGGGCCTGTGCCTGTTAAACATCTTGTCTGTACTTCATGGGGCAGCAGGGGCGAATAGGTTACTGAGAGCCTTTGGGTTATGCTGTGAGAGAATTAATTTTGCAGCAGAGTACAATAAAAAGAGGAGGGAAACACACTTACTAGTCTAGGAAGGCAGTAATGAAGATCCAAAGTAATAGTTTGTATGTTGAAGTGGGAAGATTTTTATTTCTGTATAAGTGATTTGTTAGTTGAGCCCAACCCTGAAGAAGCTGCTGTTTTACTTTCTATTTTTTTCTCTGTATATTTACTCCTAGATTTTTTAAAAAAAATCAAATTACAAACTCAGCACTGGCAGAAAGTAGAGATGTGAAAAAGGAAGCTAAATGAGGCCAAATTGGAGAGCAAATTGTTATTATTTAAAACTTATGGACCACCCTGAATACTCCAAGTTCAGTTAAGAAAATAGAGAAACATGATCCCTTCCATTTACAGCTAACATTTTCAGGAAATACATGCCACATTTCTATGTGTGCTTTATTCCATATACCACTGATATTTACTCTTGTTTTGTTTGAGGAATTCCCTCAATTTTTTTGAGCAGTTCCCTTTTTCTTTTTGCAAAAATAAAGACCTTGAATGAATGTTATTGTGTATATTCATAATTCAGTTGGTAAATAAACCACCACCTTTATCCGACCACTCTTCATAAAGCAGGAGTGTTTTTGAGCCCCCGGTAGCTGTTCAGTGTGTTTGCCCCTCCACTCAATAGTGAGTGGTTGGGGTCTATTTTTATTTTAGACTAAAATAAAAAAATTAGTTTGAACCGTAACATGCTAGATTTATGTTAACTATAAACATATGAAGAATGTTCAGTCTGAAGACAAACAATTTTTTTTCTTGCCTATCGAGCTGCCAAAACTGACATGTAAAAAGATTCTGGCAGTAAGAATTCTCATAAAACACTGATGGAACCATAACTCTGCTGACCATGGAGGAGACTTGCGGGCACAGCTCTAGCAGCCTCTATGGAGCAGATGAGCCCCACCCCTGGCACATCCCATACACAGGTGGCCCTAAAACTTCAGCAGGCATCAGAGTCACACAGGGGCTTGTTAAAACATGGATCGCTGGGCCACACCCTCCAGATTTCTGACCCAGTAAGTCTGGGGGAAATGCCTGAGAATTTGCATTTCTGGTAAGTTCCCAGGTGACACTGATAGTCCAGGACATAGTGTCTATTGTCTCTGCCCCCCCCCCATCTACAAAGTAATTGGAATATCAAAGTAATTTCCTTTTTTCTAGATTCCTCAAAGCACAAATGCCACACCAGAGCAAAGACCACAAATCCCCCTCATTGTTATTATCATGTTAATTGTTAACTGTTAACTGTCCTATACCCACCTGTATAAAAGAAGTATGTGTCTATTTGTTTTACTTTTATCCAGTCCTAGAGATTTCTCCCCCTCTCCACTTTGCTTACCCCCACCCCCTAATCTATTACCAATGAATTTCTTATAATCCCCTTAGGCCTCCTTCATTGGTTATAATGTGTAAAATAAAGTGTAAAATTGCCATTCTTGGATGCATTTTCTGAATCCGTTGAGATTTTGCTTCCTGGCAATTGTCATTTTTGCTCAAATAAATTTATAAAAATTCTTACAAGTTTGGATGTTTTTTACAGACATTGCAGTGATTTTAATTGATTAGGAATGGGGTCTGGATATATGTATCTTATAAAACTCTTCAGGAGATTCTACGGTGCCCTTACAGTTGAGGACCACAGCCGTACCATCCAAGAGGAACTCATGCAGTTGCTGTTCCACTTGCATTCAAGCCTTCAGCATTGATGTATTATCAAGATATTTTTATTTAATTTGGTATGCCCATTGGTCTTGGTCACCATGAAAATGCATCATTAACTGTTTCTTTCTTACTCCTAATCATTTCCCGTGATTTCTCTCCTCCCTTTTCACTCTTCTCCCTCATCCTGATAAGGGAATTCAAGAGTTAAATATTTTAGCTTTATTGATAGGCTTAAGTGATTAATGCTTGTGGAAAGCTGTTAATCTCAGGAACTAAAATGCATGGTCTATGTGACTCCAGAAGGTCAACAAGCAGTTCAGCCTTTGTGTCCCAGGAGGTCTGCAAGTCATGGAGATGGTATCTGAGTTATTGATCAACTGATAAAGAAGTTCTAGGAAAATGGCCCCCAAACTGCAACTCCTGCCCATTTAACCTTTTCCCCAAACCCCTTACCTTCCCTTTCTTCTCCTTATAAAAATGTCAGCTTGAGGAGATGTTAAGACCGCTTTTGAGGGTGCACAACCTGCCATCTGCTCAGATCGCTGGCATCGGAATAAAGTGCCCATGGAGATTCAATCCTTGTCTCTACTCCTTAGTTCTGGCGGTGACAGCTAACACGAATGCTGGCACGGTTTCTGTCCCTCTCTCATCTTCCCATTGCTGCCTTTAGAGTTCTTCAGTAAGAGGTTATTAACAATATCATCTACACTCTCAACCTCCTACCCTTTTCTCCTTTGCCCTACCCAAACTTGGTTTGTTTCTGAAGACAGTGCTTCCCTGCAGCCCTTTCAAATGCAGGCCAAATTCTTCCCACATTTCCTGGCTGTTGCAATCTGGAGCCCGTTTGCAATTCTCTTCCCATCTCCCTGAAGCTTCAGACATTCCCTCTTATGTAAAGTTCCTGTGTCTTTGAGGTTAATGCTATCTGGCTATGGATGCTACCTTCTTCTTTGTATATTGTAGTTGTCCATCAACCTCCTCATCTCTTCTTTGTTCACTAAAGTTTTATTTTAAATTTTTTATTTATTGATTTTAGAGAAAGAAAGGAAGAGAGAAACATTGAATTGTTGTTCTACTTATTTATGCATTTATTGGTTGCTTCTTGTATGTGCCCTGACTAGGGATGAACCCACATGCTTGGTGTACCAGGATGATGCTTTAACCAACTAAGCTACCTGGCCAGGGCCTTCACTAAAGTTTTGAGCCCAGAAAGGTAGGTAAAGGGGTTAGAAAAAAAGTTAATCAGATAAGAGTGGCAGTATGGCAGCAATTTTCCTAGTATTTCTTCATCTGCTGACCAACAATTCTTTATCTGCATCACAGAAGTTTTATTCCTGGAACACAATGGCTCAGATAACATGTCCTCCAAAGGTTTGCAGACTCCATGGGGCACAAAGGTTGAATTGCTTGTTGACCTCTTGGAGTCATGTAGTTCATCTATTCCAATTCTTGAAATAAGTTTTCCACATTCATTAGTCACTTAAGCCTATCAACTATAACTACAGTTAAAATCTTTAACTTTTGAGTTCCTCTACCAGTTTGTGCACCCACCTCCTAAATATTCACGTTTTATTGTGAACAAGTTTCAGATGGCTTCAGAACAAGTTATGTGCCTTACTTGAGAAATCAGCTTCCCATCGAAGCATGATTGACAACGTGATTCTGAAACATGTATCAAGAATCTTAACATTATTTATACACTTTGACATTTTGATGTGCAGAAGGAACACAGGGTGGGAAGGCAGGAACCCATGACAATCCCTTCCATCTTTTCACTCCTTCATTAAGTGATGTGTGGAAAGGAAAATGTCTTCCCATGTTTTCATTAGTCACAGAGCAATGCATAGTGATCCTGAAATTTAATGCTCCCCAGAGTGCTGTTCCCATTGGGAGCAGGTTCAGGGATGTTGGGAGAAGAGAGGTTGACATATTTATCTAGGAGCACATTTTAGATCAATTTTTTTTAGTGTCTCTGTGTCACTGGCTCACAGTGTTCAGTTTTCATACTTTTTATGCATGCATAAAGTTTGGGAACAGTTTGGCTGGCATTCATGGGAAATGAAAGTAGCATGAAGGATATGTTTAAGCCATAACTAATAATTTTTTAAATTTAAAAATTATATTTATTGATATTAGAGAGGAAAACAGAGAAACATTGATGTGAGAGAGAAACATTGATTATCTTCCATATGCACCCTGACTGGGGATTGAACCCACAACCCAGGTATGTGCCCTGACTAGGAATCAAACAGCCAACCTTTTAGTATATGGGACAATGCTCCAACCAACCAAGCCACACTGGCCAGGGCTAATAATTATTTTTTGATAGAGACAGTCATGTTCTGGCCCACGGTACAGAAACTGGATGCACAGAAAGATAGAAGATATAGTGGGATTGTGGAAAGTGCAGAAGACCAGAACTCAGAGTGAGAATTTTTTGACTTACTAGCCTCATGATTTGGGGTAATTTACTTGAGTTGTGTGAGCTTCAGTTTCCTTACCTGCAGAATGGGGATCAGAGTGTCTATTTTACTTTCCTCACAGGGTCATTGTGAGGTTGAAATCATTTATGTGCGTGCAAGTGCTTCAAATAATAGTAAGGTGCTAAAGATAAGGTGTTCTTATGGAACGGAGCACGGTGCTCCTCTGAGCTTCAAGGGGAATAGTAAGCTAAGCTGACTTAAGAAATCTGTAAGGTTGACGTGTTAGTAATGATACATTGTAAATTTTAAAAATGACTGGGATAAATTGTAGTTTTGGGAATTATGAAATGATTAAGTGAAAATGAATAAAATATCAGAAATTTATTGAATTAAGAAATACTTCAGGCTTTGAAATATGCTACGTAAACAGAAGCAAATATTTTACTATCCAAATAAAAACACCTAGTCCTTGCATAAGCCCTTTTCTTTTATAATAATGATTCCTTGCTTTTTAAAATATTAAAAAGTTAGATGTAGGAATGGCTTAGGTATTCTACTCTACTATCAAGAATGATCTCTTATATTTTACATTAAAAAAGGAAGACCACCCAGTTTTAACACAGTGTATGTGTCAGTGTCAATTGTTTGGAGCATCTCAATTTCTGGAATCTCACCGGTCACGTGGGTATCACACTCTGTCACGTGTATGCTCCCTTTAGCCCTTCAAACCAAAAGTTCTCCTACACAATCTCATTGTTTGACAGAGAATGTGAATGTTCCTCTTAAGGAACATATCTCCTAAGAAACTCTAGAAACAATTGTCAAATAAGTAAGTAAAGAATAGATGTTCAGTGTGTCAAATATGGCAGGAAGCTTGAAAAAGCTCAGGGCTAAAGGAAGTCACACAAATGTAATGGCAAATGCTAAGATTGTGGGTGATTGAGAAAGTAGAAACAGCAATTTATCTGCTGCAAAGTGTATTTATTTGTTCCTCCCAACAAGACATCGTTGTTGCTGCCCCATCTCCCAAATTCCCATCAAAAGGATTAAAGAAACATGAATAGGGGAAATTAGCATTGTTCACATGTGAGAACTAATCAAGGACGTTCAGCAGAAGCTCTCAGAAGGAGAAAGGCAAAGGGGTAAGCAGTGGGGCCATCAGCGGTGCAGTATGGGGTCTCTCTCCTCTTCTTCATGCCTTCTGTAGCCTAAAGTCTTCAACATTCAGGTTCCACCCAGAGACCCTGTTCTCACTGCCTTCTGCAGCTCATCCTGCCTTGTCCTGTTGGAAGGCTGTAATCGCTGTTTCTTAGGCTTTCTTCACTGCAGTCCACAAAGAGAGGAAGGGAGGGGCTGAGGTGACAGATAACACCGGTCTAAGAGTTGTGGGCATGAACTGGGAGGCCGTGCCTGGGGTTTGAATGCCAGCCTCTGCTTCTCAGAAGAACTGCTAAAGGATGCCTCCTTACTGAGTTGGAAGAGCTGAGCAACGTTAGAGGAAAAGAACTGATGTGAAGGAGGGCGGTCCTGGGAAGGAGGTTAAGGAAGAGAGAAGGTTAAGGATGGAGGTCACTTCTTGTTAGCATCAAAGGAAAAGTCTGGTGATATAGGAACCTGGAAGGGAGTGTGATGCAGAAAGGATGGAGGGACAGTCTGAACCCAGTGAAAGAAATTGCCACTGTGGTCTGAATCAACTCTTCTGTGTGTTCACTGAGAATTCTCTCTCTTCCCTCCCAAGTTTCCATCTAAACCATTGAGAACCAACACCACAGAACAGGGTCAAGAGTCAGGTCAGAGCTCATCTCTACAAGCCACCATCTATGGGCTTCGTTTCTTTGGCCCACTGATTTCTACTAAGGCCTGTGGTAATTTTGCCCAGAGGGGGTGATTTTATGGCTCATTGCTGAGTACATGCACATACTTCCTTTTACATCATTTTGGGGAGTACATGTTTTCTTTTTCTTTGAAGGGAGTCCATTCTCAATGTTTCTTCTTAGGAACTGTTCCTTGTGATAAAACCCAATAGCCAAAGATCGCCAGCAACACATCAATATTTCAACAAAGTTAGATTTATTTTATTCTCTCCCTTGTCTCCTCCTTCCTGGGTGATTGTGCTAAACCAACTGATACCAAAGTTGTATATGTGATGAATAAGGATCACTTACAAACCTGTTATTTGATAGCCCACAGATAATACAAAGGAAGAACTGGCATTGTGAAAGAAGGTTCTGACTGGGGCCAAAATGGGAAGAGCACTGCATGGAATGCACTCCGTCAAGGGTGGTTTCTGCCTTCCCCGGGTCCATTTCCTTTCGCTCTTTCAGGGGAGTGCTGACAAGTGTCAGCATATAATGAATGTGCCTCGCCAGTAATTATCTATCTGATATGTAGAACCTTGAAATAAAATGCACCATTGTTTCTTTAGTTCTTTTTTCTGTTATATTTATAAACAACACAGAAGTTCAGTATCTAGAAACCAATAAAATAAAATGGAAACATATGCCTCAGTGTATTATTATATATTCTAATTTTATGTAATTCTTTCTTCTCTATTGTCAGAATGTCATGAAATTAAAGGTCTATGAGAATCAGCAGCCCTTACCATGTTTTTTCCTTGCTGTTTTGACTTTAGTACATTTCAGCAACAAACCATTCATTCATTCATTCAAATAAAATCACCACATTGTTGCAGATACAGACAAGAAGCAGATGTGGATCCAACCCTTAAGGACTTTAAAGCCCGCAGAATACCCTTTCTACCTTGGACTTCAGTGCCACCTCTAAAAAAAGAAGAAGCACAATACTTCTGTTTTGAATACATGGTATATGTATGACTCATTATATTTATGATTCCTTTAAACTTAAGAGGAAGTTCCTTGAGTGAATATTTTGTAGATTAAGCAAAAGATAGTTATGATAGATTGCAAAAATAGGCACAAATTATTTCATCCCTGCATGAAATGTGAATTTACGGTCTTTCTAGCAAGAGGTAAATTCTATTTCTCAAATCACTAAATTTGGACTTGGCCAACAGGACATTGACAAATGTATTACAAGTAGAGACTTGAAAAGTACTGGGTCATTAAGGCTTGCTGTCCTGCTGTGTTTGGAATCCTGAGACAACCATGAATGGCCTTCAGCTCTCTTGCTGGTTGAAGGGAGACACATGGTCATGGTCATGTCCACGTCACTCCAGCTAACATATGCCAACCACCAGATGTAAAACTGAGGCCATCCTGAACCCTACAACCCCAGCTTAGCTGAGATCTGTCTGTAGGTGTAGCTGAACAGACCTAAAGGCTTCCCAACCCACAGAAGTGTGGAAAATGATAAATGTTTGTTGTTTTAAGCCACGATATTTTTGGGTGTTGTTATGAAGTAAAAACTAACTGATACAATAGTATTTTTAATCTTATAAAATTTATTAAAATGTAATTTAGCCTGATGCAACTACAAGATTAGGATGAGTTTAGAAAGTAAAAATAAAGTCTTCTAATGTAACATTTCTTAAGACTACCTGTCAAATCTATTGAAATTTTTACCTTAGGAATTAAGTAATTGGCAGAGATCTTTTAAAAAATACTTTATTAAGGTATTATCAACATATTAAAGAGCTGTAGATATATTTATTATTTCTAGCACAAGATCTGGAATTAAAATGGGTTAGGGGTAATATTTTGAGCTAGTAGATGAATACAAGAATAGCTTTTACTCTACCTATGCCTAATGCATTATAACTCAATGTTTGCTTAATGAGTGATCAATATTTATTGCCTTTCAAGTCAGTATGTTTTAAATATAAAAATTACCATGGTGAGTTATCTGCACCAACCACTTGTCACTCAGTTACTCATTCCCTCTGTGCAATGGCTCTAAAGGGTCAATTTTAGGAAGTGATAGTTATGTTGCTTGGCTGGAAGCCCAGGGGATGAAGCAGTTGTCAATGCTATTTTTCCCGTCTGCTGTTCTTCATCGTATTTTAATTGGTTTCCTGCTCTACCATGCCAACAAAATGCTTCTAATCAAGGTTACAAAGAACTCTATTGCTAAATCCAATGGACATATTTCAATTTCTATTTTAACCTCTTAGCAGCATATGGCACCGTTGGCCAATCCCTAATCCCTCCCGTAATTTCTGTTACTCCACTATGCTCTGGTTTTCTTCTTCCTTCTCCAAACACTCTGCAGTCTCCTTTGAGGGCTCTTCTTTCTTTTTTGAATCTCCCCATCCTTTAAATATTGGTGTTCCTTCAGGGATGCTGTAGGTCACCTTCTGTTCTTATTCTATACTCTCTTCCTGGGCAATTTCATCCCTTACATAGATTTTTGTCTTCTATGTATTAATCTCTTCCAGATTAATGTCTATGGTCGAAATCCCTATCCTGACCATCAAAAATCAAGCCATCTACCAAGCAGCTTCCCTTTGATGTCTCTCAAGCACATCGTTCTCAACATGTTCAAAACTGAAGGCTGAAGTACAAATTGATAGTTATAGAATATCTCAGGGAATTACATTACAACACAGGGGATGTAGCCAATAACACTGCTGTGTGGTGGGGCCTGGTGGGTAGTGGAAATATTAGGAGCAACACTTTGTAAAGTATATGACTGTCCCACCACTATGCTGTACACCTGAAACTAATAGAGAATAATATTGAATGTAATCTGTGATTGAAAATAAAAATAAACAAAACAAAAAACCTGAAGGCTGAATTCTTCTTCCTTTCCCCAGGACTCATACTGCTTTATTCTTCCCCCATTCCTTGACTCCTTTTGTGGTCCCAGCTGCAGTGAATGATGCTGCTATGTAATTGGTTACTGAAGAGAGAGACCCAGGAATCATCCTTGACTTCTTTTCCTTGATCTCAGCCCTCAATTAGTTAACCAGTCTTGTCAACAGTTCTTAAGTGCGTCCAGTCCTCCTTACCTTTCTCTCTCTCCATTTCAGGGAAGGCTTGTTCCCAAATCACATATGTCTCCAAACCCGCCAGAGTCCTGACTCTTACAGGCTAAACTCTTACTCCATTGTTATTTTCATTTTGCCAAATATTACCTGCCGGGAAGTTATGAAGAAGATGCCCTGGATGACTTAATCTGAAAGGCCCAGAGACATGGAACTATGAGTGGGTGCATGTGAACCTCTTTTATATCAAAATATTATTCAGCTGCATCTATAGTCATTTTTATAGCTTAGTCATTTCTCCATTTATTTTTGAGAGCTCTGTATCTACTTTATGTAAATAACCCTGTAAATAGCACAGATTGCTTTTTTCTTTCAGTAATTTTAGCTTAGAATTGCCTATGTTGAAACTCAGATGTTTGTTTTCTAATTTCTCACATATTCTTGAAAGATATTTTTCCAGACTGTTGGAATTTTTCATCCTCATATTTTTCACCCTACACTGTCTTGTGTACCCAGCAAAATTAGAACTCTGTATAATAACAGATCACGCTTTCAACTATAGGATGACTCCTCATTGCTCACAGTTTATTTTTTACTCTAAAAGGTGCTTATTTATACTATTTTTTTTGTTCCAAAAGATAATTAAAATCAAGAGGACCACTTAAAAAAATTTCCATGTGTATGTATCACTAATATTTGGGACTGAGAAAAAAAGATGGGTTATGAGAATATTTTCTCCAAAGATTCTTCATATTTTCCTATGTTTTAAAGTGCTTATTAGGTACTATGTGGCAGTCAACAGGCCTATAGAAGATGGTGGTACCATCTGCGAGGTGTATGAGGGATAGAATCAAGGTGTATAGACTACGTGGATGTGTTTGTATATGGGACACCTCACGTACCTCATCTGGCATCAGCAACCAGATGCGAAGGTGTAACCTAGCAATGCCTTGCCTCAGTTGTACTGTGTGTCTCTTGCTGCCTGTTTCTTCTCTGTTCTTGCAGGGTGTGAGGTCTTTAGGAACTCAGAGGCATTGTGGCAGATACATAAACCGGAAGTGAAAAAGAATAATACTCCAAGGGGCAATCTTTGACCAATGAGGGATGAGAGCCAGGCATATTGTGAATAAATACACTTTAATTACTTGATCTCTCTCAGCCTCAGTCCCCTGCTCTGTAAAGCATGGAGAAAAATTTCTACATAATAATAAATGCCCTCCAGCATAGTGCAGAAGTCTATCAAATATTAGATGCTTAATGAATGTTAACTTTCCTTTCTGTTCTCACATTTATAAAATTGCGATGATGAGTGTTATTATTTGGTTAGTGTTTTTACTCTTGTATTTCAAAAATAATTTAAAGAAAATAATCTTTTAAACTTAAAACTCTTGGAAAATTAGAATTACTAACAATAACCAATAACTATAGCCCAATCATATTGTTGAAAGAGATTCCTTTGTGTAATCAGAAAAACCTAGATTCTAGTTCTGGTCCCAACGATTGCTATCTGTATCACTGTACAATCCGTGGAGACTTACACAACATTGGATGAGGAAATAGTCTTGTTTTAACTCCCAAGCATCTGTTAGCTGGAGAGGGGAAGTGAGATGGGGAGAAGAATGTTTAATAGTAACACAGTCAACAGGGAATTTATTTCCAGCTTTCACTCCAAGTAGGAAGTGATTCTTCACAACTAAAATAGGCTTAAAATCACACGCACACTTAGTTACAGCAGGCAAAATGATCTGCAGAACGAACACCATGACTTCAGATCCCTCAGATGCAGCGACAGAGCTCAGCAATTCACGGCCAGAATTTTGCTGCTAATGAAGATCAAAGCCTTTCATGGAGATCAGCTGATAAAAACTCAGTCTTAACAGAATTTCTGCAAAACATCTAAGAAGCAATGCTAATTGCTTGAAATCACTCCTAGGGTTGCCAAAGCAAGAACCAGATATCTCCTTGACTGAATGGCATAAGCATAGTGTGAGTCACACAGAGAACCCAGACTGAACTCTAACCAGTCCCTTTAGTCCACTAAGAATTTTAGGGAAGAGGAGCCAGAGATGATATCAAACATGCTCTATGCTCTTTAGAATTTGTTGTACATATGGGTGGAGTGTGAACTGCATGTAAGTCTCATTATAAGGTATCATCTTGGTCATTCTCACCAACTGTTTAATTGCTTTAAAATCCTTAATGAACTACTTTAGATTTTTTTGGTCTTTTTTATTGTGGTAAGAACATTAAATGTTCCATCTTAACCATTTTAAAGTGTACAGTTCAGTAGTGTTAAATTTATTCACATTGTTGTGCAATGAATCTCTAGAACTTTTTCATCCTGCAACACTGAAATTCTATACCCACTAAACACTAACTCTCCTCTGTCCTAGCCCTTGGCAACCACTTGTCAACTTTCCGTTTCTATGATTTGACTACTTTAGATATTTCATATGAATGAAACCATACAGTATTTGTCCTCTTGTGATGGGCTTATTTTGCTTAGCATAATGTCCTCAAGTTTCATCCATATTGTAGCGTGCGTCAGGATTTCATTTTTTCAAAATTGCATAATGTTTTATTGTATGTATATACCACATTTTCTTTACCTATTCATCTCTTTATGTACATTTGGGTTGCTTTCCACCTCTTGGCTATTGTGAATAATACTGCTATGAACATTGGTGTCCCGATAGCTCTCTGAGATTCTGCTTTGAATTCTTTTGGGTATATATGCAGAAGTGGAATTGCTGCATCACATGGTAGTTCTATGTTTAATTTTCGAGAAATCTCCATTCTGTTTTCCATAATGGCTGTACCAGTTTACATTCATAACCAATAGTGCGCAAGGGTTCCAACTTCTCTGCATCCTTGTCAACACTTTTTACTTTCTGTTCCTTTAACAGTGGCCATCCCAGCGGTTTTGATTTGTGTTTGTCTAATGATTACTGATGTTGAGCATCTTTTCATATGCCTGTGGGTCATTTCTATATCTTTTTTGGGCAATACTTTATTCACGATTTTTTCCTATTTTTAACATCAGCCTATTTGTTTTCTTGTTGTTGAGTTGTAGAAGCTCCTTATATTTTCTGGATATCAAATTTTATATGTCAGACATATGATTTGCAAATTATTTTCTCCCATTCTGTAAATTGCCTTTTTATTCTGTTGATTGTTCTCTTAAATGCACAGAACTTCTTAAGTTTGCTTTTGTTGCCTGTGGTTTTGGCGTCATATCTGAGTAATTATCATCAAATTCAATGTCTTGAGTCTTCTCTCCTATATTTTCTATTTCCTTCCTTCCTTCCTTCCTTCCTTTCCTTTTCCATGTACGCAGCTGAAGAAAGGCAAAAGAAATTATACATCACCTTCTCCCCTGAAAATCTGAGGCATGCCAGTCCCCTGTATTTTCTTTTCAGAGTTTTATAGGTCTTATATTTATGTCTTTAATTAGTTTTTAATTTTTTTTGCATCTGGTGTAAGGTAAGTGTTCAATTTTATTCTTTTGCATGTGGATATCCAGTTTTCCCAACGTCATTTATTGAAGGCTCTACCGTTTCCCCATGTGCAGTTGTGTTGAAAACTATTTGGCCACATATGCGAGGGTTTACTTCTGGGCTTTCTGTTCTGTTTTGTTGGTCTGTGTATCCGCCTTTATGCCAGTACCGCCACATCATCTTGATTACCGTTGATTTTTAGAATGGTTTGAAATCAGGAAGCATGAAGCCTCCAGCTTTGTTCTTTTACAAGATCATTTCGGCTACTCAGAGTCCCTTAAGATTCTATATAAATTTTAAATGTTTTATTCTTTCCCTGCAAAATAGCCATTAGGATTTTGATTGCCATTGCATCGAATCTATAGATCACTTTAGGTAGCATACACGTTTTAATAACATTGTCTTCCAATCCATGAGCAAGGGATATCTTTCCATTTTTTAAAATCTTCTTTGACTTTTTTCTGAGCAGTTTTGTAGCTTTCAGTGTACAAATCTTTTACCACCTTGGTTAAGTTTATTCCTAAGTATTTTATCCTTTTTGATGTTATAGTAAATAGCATTATTTTTTAAAATTTCCATTTCAGATTGGTCATTGCTAGTATATAGAAAAGCAATTGACCTTTATGTGTTGATTTTTTTTATACTGCAACTTTGCTAAAACATTTTCTTAGTTGTAACAATTGTGTGCGTATGTAGTTTTTAGAGTTTCCCATGTATAAGATCATGTCATCTGCAAGCAGAGATCATTTTACTTCTTTTTCCATTTGGGTGTCTTTTTTTTTTTTTATGTTTGTTTTAAGCTTTTGAACAATAGAATTAAGATTCTAGCCTGATATGCAGCACCTGGTGAGGAATAACCAGAACCTTTGCTGCCCCACGTAGCATCTTTGTTTAAAGAGAGAAGCGAGACACTTCCTCCTGGTAGGTACAGCCTGCACCAGAGCGCATGATGTGTGGAGCAGAGCACAGATGAATTTCTGTTCCTCCAATCCCCTTGACTGAACGTCCTTAGATAATGGACACTTATGTACCACTTCACATCCTTTTGGCCTCCTCTTTAATTTCAGCCACAGCTCCCATGACCAGTTCTGTGCAGGCATCAACGAGTGTCATGCAGGTACCACTGAATAGTGCCTCACCTGCCACCCTAGGCCTCTCAATTCCTGTTTGGGGCCTGTTGTGATTCCCTCATGACAAGGCCCATAGAAACCTCCTTGGAACTCACACTTGTGCAAGATTGGAGTGTGGAGCTGAGGAGGGGCAGGGCGTGGGGGGCAGGGGTAGGATAGAGGAGTTAATAACGTTCCATGGGGCAACCCTTGACCAGTGGGGGAAAGGAGTCTGTGGGTAAATGCTCTGCCCACTCCACAAACTTCCAGGGAAGGTTCTGAGACACAGTCCACAAGAATTGTCATCGGGTTCCCCAGGAGAGAGTAAATGATGGTCTGAAGCATTGCTTTGGGGAGCCCAAACATACTTGTACCCCTGTGTGCAGCAGTTCTGACAGCAACCCCTGACCCCAGGTGCTTCAGTTTCCCTTAAAAAGACTCATTTGTCTTTGGTGCTTACACGCTACATAACTACTTCACATTTATTTTTCAAGGTACATTGGGGTTTCGGATGTACAGCGTAGTGGTTACACGTTGCCATCAGTTACGGACCACTTCACGTTTCTGAGTTTCCGTGTCCTCTTTGTAAAACGGAAGCAAGACCACTTTTAAGTGTATTTAAAGTGGAAGCCCTTAAATACATTTAAATCATTAACTATAAATTTTTATTTCCATTTTCAAACCTCACATTCATTGCCTTATGAATGAATATCTGCTTTTGTAAAACAAAATATGTATACAGATCTCCAGACTCATGATTACAGGCAAGGAGTGTTTTTGATTGAGCTGCTGATTCTAGAGAGAGCTCTTTCTGAGTTTATCTTTTAATCTTTGTTTAGGTAGCGGGATTGTTAAACTCAGTCTGTCTGACCTGGGCTCCACCACAGTCCCACCTCTCTGGGAGCTAATGCTAATTCTGACGCCTCAGTCGGTGTGATTTGGCCTCCTACCGAAGTCCCATTTTAAGCATCACTCATCCTAAATGAGTCTTTAAACATTTTTAGGGCCTGATAGTGCCAATCATGTGAGGGCAGCTTCTATCTGCTCACGGCTCAAAACTCCACGCACACTGGAATCTCTTCTATGTCAATGCTTCTATAGGGACTACTCTGTGGCATCAAAAAGGATCTGTAATTAGCTTATCATTATATTAAACTTTTATCTTATTTTTGTTATCAAAAATAGCCATTCACAGGGGAGAGGAAACACTAAATAAAATTTCTTTTCTTTATGCGATATAATACAATCAGATTATGGTCATTCATTAAAACATGTTTGCTTTTGATCCTTTGATACTAAGTATTTTCATGACTGGAGTCAAGCTGGTATCAGAGAATATAATGTTTATCTGCTTTTCATAACATGAGATTATCACATCACTGACTTCAGGGTCACATTTTTGGTACAGTGCTGTGAAGACTGGGTGTTTAGGGACCTTGGCCTATGCCCATTTCTGCCACTGGCTGCGTGACCTGGCATAGTCACTTAATTTCTCTTGGCTTCAACTTGCACTTTTATAAAATGTAATACCACCCACCTTCTCTAAAATTCTGTGATTATCTCCTCTCCCCATGGGGGTCAACTGAGCACACACGGGGTCAAGGTCATGAATATCAGTGGGTCCTCCTTTCTTATTTTCTCAGTTGTTATTTTCATTTTTTAAAGGAGTCATACCAGTACTTTGCTCTGAAATCTTATAGGGTATATTGTCCTGAAGTGGCAAAGCCCTCTTTATTGTCAAGACACTATACACATGCCACGTGTCTTTCCATATGTATTTCTACTCCTGAAATACTATTCAACATAGTCTTCCAGCCATGTGCAAATGTTCTGATTTCCTATTTAGCATTGGAGCAGTGAGAATAGTGACAATTTTAATTTAGTGACCTCCCTTCTTTTGTCCACTCTGCTGTCAAAGAATACGTTTCTTCAGGAGTATCCAGTGAGGACAAAGCAGGAGGGGCTTTGCTGAATGAGGGGCTATCAGAGGCAGCACCTCACTTCACCCAGGTGAGAGACTTAGGTCAAGGGTTTATGTCTTGTCTATTAATCATAGGAATAGCCTATAGAAGGGAGGTGCTTGGCTTGAAGACATGAATTAATAAGTCAATTTCAGCCCTGGCTGGTGTAGCTCAGTGGATTGAGTATGGGCCTGTGAACCAAAGAGTTGTTGGTTCGATTCCCAGTCAGGGCACATGCCTGGGCTGCAGGCCAGGTCCCCAGTGGGGGCCATGTGAGAGGCAACCACACATTGATGTTTCCCTCCTTCTCTTTCTCCCTCACTTCCCCCCTCTCTAAAAATAAATAAATAAAATATTTAAAAGAAGAAGATTAAAAAAACAAGTCAATTTCAACTGATAAATGAAGTCAGGTGGCTAAAAGCAGAAGTTTCTGTCTATTCTTTTTTATTCTTAAATTTAATTATACTCTATTAGACTAGATGGTGAAGAAACCCTGAATTACAGTAAGGGAAAGCATATTCCTAGATGAAATGGTGTAAATGTTACAGGACAGACCTGGGGGTGGTGGTGAACGATATACTATTACCGAATGGACTCACCCTTGGGCTCCCAGGGTCCCCCACCCCGTACTAGGTTCGCCTTGCCCACAGCCAGGGAAAGGCGTCTCTCAATGCCAGAGATTGGTGAAAAGGAAAGGGATTATTTATTTAAAGAGTTATGCAAACTTAAGAGTAACGGCTTAATGTCTTCATTGAGATCCCAAAGTCCTTTAGAATACCCACAGATGCACAGTCCTTCCTTCCCCCTCTGCCCAGTCTAGGGTACCTTATCTCAGAAAAAGAAATAGAAGTTCGTGGTTCTTCTCTGCCCAAGCCTTGTTGTCCCAAAAGGACCCCACATGGCTGCTGCACCTGGGTTTAAATCCCAGCCCCAATCTTCCTCTGCCGCACCATTTCTGACTCCTTCTGCAGTTGGCCATAGCTGCCAGCATTCCCATATTTTTCTAGTTTTTCTGGGCTGCCATAGTAAGTCCAGGCAGGTGTGGCCCTGTGGTGTGGAGCCAAACATCTCTAAGCTCTTCTGCAGGCTCTGTAACCATGGGGAGTTGCCTCCCAGTTATACCTTGGGTTGAAGTCGCTCCCATACCCCTGGCTCAAAGCATGGCCACAGCTATTTAAAACATATCCATGAAACCAGTTAAAGGTTATAGATATGTTAAATGACTGTTCTAGAGGTTATCTGCAAAACTCTTGGTATGCAAAACAGCTCTCAATGGCCTTGTTCTGGAAGTCCCATCCCCCAGCTCAGACTTGTGGGGGTGAGGACATCTTGCAGATATCTTTTTCTAATATTTCCTGGGCACCCTGAGTTCTGGACCCCATTACAAATCCCTTTATACACCCCCCCCCCCGCTGCACCCTGTTACGTAAAGACTTTAATTAAGTTTATCTAACATCTCTTTTTTCTTTTTTGCTAATTGGGTAAATGCTCTGTCCTTTTACTTTATATTGCAGGCATCTTCCATTCATATACTTTAATTTTCTTCTTTTTGGAAAAATTTCATGGCTGCTGTACTCTTCTATAGTTATGGGGAAAGTTCAACATTATGCACTTATTTTATCCTTCTCAAACTGCCACTACTAGAAAATAACTCAGAGCTAATAGCACTACTTTCCTATGCTAAACAATTTATTTTTAGAACTGGAAAAAATGATCTGAAAACTGTAGGTATCAGAATATCTGGCTTTTATTTTATTGCTGCCTCCTCATGTCAGATTGTGCAAGGTGCAGTGTTTTTGCTAATGGTCCCTAAATTGAACTTTGGGGACCTGGAGGCAGGACACATTTAGAGAAGGTGACATGTTGTGCTCATCGATCAAACTTGCACGGCTCAGTTTTTTTTTCTCAATTTCTGTGACTCAAAGAAGGTATAGATTAGCACATTAGTTTGGGCTGTTGTCTCAAAATTTTAGTTATTTTACATTTTATCTCAATTTCAGAACTTATGTTATTGCACCAGGATATTTTGCTTTTAAATGACTTGATTTTAAATTAACATTGGATTTTAAATAACTGAGTACCTCTTGGATGTCAAATTGATAAGTATCAATTTGAATTTTCACAGTAAGTGCCCATGGGCTCAGTGATAAATTACTGTCAGGAGGAAATTGCTGAATTTCTGGGATGTGTCTAAATTACATAAGAGGAACTATAGAAGGAGTTGAGGCTAGTGATGAAAGTGCTAAGGGTGAATTTTTAAGTGTACTTAGGGCTATTTTAAGTGCAGAACAGACTATTCAGAGGCTTGTGTAAGCTTTAAAAGTTAATAATAAATTTTATAGTTACAGATTAAAAATCATAGTTTTTCCTTAAGCTTTAAAATTCAGCTTATAAATCTTGTTTTATTTATAAACTAAGCAAAGTTCTACAATCACTTGCTTATCTTTGACAAGTATTTGGTATTATTTATGGATTTATTAATTAAACATTTTGAAAGGTTGAGACTCTGATAGATTTAATTCTCCTAAATATTCTTAATACAGAAAACACTAAATTGGCTCACACTCTAGTCTCAATAGAGCAATGTACGGCTTTGATTATCGTGAACATTTCTGTGTTTGATTCAGAATCACCCTGGAGTCTACAGGTGCTCGTCCACCTGGAATCAATTTCATTGCCCACACAGTGTGGCGGCTGCTGTCTCAGTTTGCCTGAGGCTGCATGATGACTGGAAACCTCAGCCAGGAGGCTGACTGTGTTCTGTTTGGGGACTTTGGTGGGACACACAAAATCTGATTCCTGCAGCTTTGTCACTGACTGTCATTTCCAGAGCCAGGTGGTCACTTGGCCTCTAAACTTCTCATTCTCTCCTCAGGGAAGTCTACCACCCTTCTCTCCTCGACTCTTAAGGTTTGTTAATAATTATCTTTTACATGCAACTGTGCGGTGCTTTTCATTTTATGAAACCTCATAGAGCTATTGTGCATATTAAAATGATATCAAGTTGGATATTGGAAATCTCGTGGCTTTGCAGACTAGTTGGTTACAACTTCCAAAGTCACGTCCCTGACAAGTCTGACAGGGACTCCTGCCCTATGCTGTGCTGGGTGACTGGCAAGAACCCAGTAACCACAGATACAGAAATTCTATGATTCTCACAGGAACATTATCTGTTTGTTGGAACTGGGCATCCACAGATGCCTCATTTTACCTATATAACAGGTGTTTTTCAAGAAATCTGCCCATTCAGTTATGAGCCACCTTAGTTTACAGCCCTGGGGTATTGTGTTCAATGATGTCCTTCCTCCCGTCTTCCTTCCGCCACCTGCCTCTCCTTTTCTACACAACGCACACAGGCATGATTCTGGAAATAAAAATGTAAGCAACGGTGACAGAAATGGAGATTAAATCCAGAGAGGCACACTGATAATATTTTAAAATTTAAAAAAAAATTTAGCTATAACTTTCATGTAGTAAAATGCACAAATCTTAAATATAAGCTCAATGAATTACCAATAACTTAAGAGTTTTCATAAAAGCTAGAAAACTTATTCAGGGATAATGGAGATTTTACTAATGAGCACAGTATCCCAAATAAAATAAGTGGACTTTGGCTTGAAATTCAATTTGAAGGTCGTTGTGGAGATATCTCTGAGTCATTGGTTTAGAGCCAAATCAGTAAACTATGGTCTGTGTGGGGGACAGAACTATTTCTGTGTGACCCAGGAGCTAAGAATAGTTTTTATATTTTTAAAGGATTTAACACAAAATAGAAGAAGCAAAAGGAAGAGAAGAAGGAAGGGAGACTATATGTGGACTGTAATGATTAAAATATTTACTATCTGGCCCCTTACAGAAAAAGTTTGTTTGCTGACCGTGGAGCCGGAAGAAGGAAAGTTAGCTAGAAGCCAAGGATAATCGCTCCTATTCTTTGCTCTCTAGCCTGGTCAGCCAGATATGTCAACAGGTTCTCTTTGACTGGCATTAACATGTTACTCAATCAGGAAAGGGTTTAAATTTTTACTCGCTTATGTCAGCCCCACCTTGTGAAATTCAGTACAAGGAAGAGTGTGCTGAAACACTGTCAGAACCACCATCGGGACCTTCAGAGGCTGTGACCTCAATCTTGATATGAACTCAATTTTTCAGAAGGATAGGAATAGTGAGGACTATGTTTCACTCTGGTCACAGCCACCTGTGTGTTCTAACGACTTTGCCACAGATGTTGTCATTATCTCCTGGCTTGAAGATCCTCTGAGACCTTTGCAGCCAATGAGGGGAGGGGAGAAAGCAGGGAATTAATGCGTGGGGCTGTGATTCAGCATTTTTCAACCATATACCCTACCCCTCCTCTTCTCTCCAAATAATCCACATGCCTTTTCCTCAAGTCTATCCCAGCTCAGAGTGCACACCAACAATCAATATTCTACTCTCCAGAGGGGAATTTGTGCTCAGATCAGGCCAATCAGGCCAGTATTTGGTCTGATAACTGGTAACTGGTAAGGGATACCTAAGGAGTTTCCTGATGTTAGAATTGTCACTGTGGCTTGGGTTGTTCTGTGTTACCGGATCAACTGTAGTTATGGCATAGAGAGGGGGCCAGAAAAAACTAGGAGAGAGTTTGAACTCTAATAAAATAGGTGGATCTCACCCTGACCAGTGTGGCTCAGTTGGTTGGGCGTTGTGCCGCAAAGCAAAAGGTTGCTGGTTCCACTCTTGGTCAGGGCACATGCCTCTGTTGCAGGTTCAGTCCCCAGTGAAAGCACGTACGAGAGGCGACTGATCTGTGTTTCTCTCTCACACTGATGTTTCTCTCCTTCTCTTTTTCCCTCCCTTCCCTTCTGTCTAAAAATAAATAAAATCTTTTAAAAAAATGGGTGGATCTTAGGGGAAAGTTTGTCTTGGAGAAAGAAAGCTAGGGTGCAAGCCAGAAAGTTTGCGCAAAGCCAAATTACACAAAGATATCTGCGGAAGGGAAAGATTGATGTTTGTTGGGCACGAGCCTCAGGATAGGGTCAGGAAGAAGAACTACAGACCCTCCCCACTGGCAAGGTCTCTAATAATCTTGACTTAGCTGTTGGGACTGAGCTTGTCAGTCAGAGGCTGAATGGCAATAGCTGAGTGTGGTTGGGTTGGTAAAGCCCAGGATTCACAGGACGAAGTATTATTACTAAGAAAAATATGTAATGACACTTGCCATTTGACTGAGCAGGTGCTATGCGACAGACACCTTATGAACAATATCCCTGCTCTTTACAGAGCAGACGACTGCAGGTCAATCAAGTGAAGTGATCACCTCGGGCTGGTAAGTAGCAGGATGGGGCTTTGCATCAGATCCCTCTGAGTCCAAAGCATGAAAACTGCTTAATGATATACCCAGTGTTCTTTCCATGATGCACATTTAAAAAATGCTGTAACCAAAAAAGTTGCTCATCACACATCCCAGAGTATAGATACCTACTCTTGCATAGATTTGGGTCTATTGAGGGACTTTGGATACAAAATATATCTAACCTCACAATCCTCTGAAACGTTAGTGTAAAATACCTACTTAGCCGATTTTAGCTGAAGATCTGTGTGTGTGTGTGTGTGTGTGTGTGTGTGTGTGTGTGTGTGTGAGGTACTGTGCTACCTGCTGCGAGTATGACACCGAATGAAATATACACAGCGTAGCCCTCATTGGGCTTCTGATAAGAGTGTGTTAGACATTAAACAAGTAAGTTAGATAATAGGTATATAATTGAATTGTACAAATGTCTATTGAGGAAAGGTCTGAGGTGATAGAATAATAGAGGATTTGCTTTAGGTAATCAGAGAAGGCTTCTTAGAGGAGGTGACCTTTAGGTTAAGACCTATAGGATAAGCTGGAACCAGCTAGAACGATGATGCTCGTCTGCCTGGGCTGACTTTGACCCTGAAGGACATTTGACAATGCCTAGAGGGGTTTTGGTTGTCACAACTGGGTGGGAGTAGGGTTAGGAGGGCTAGTACGTAATGCAGCCCAGAAATGGGAAATGCAGCAGCAGGGCTAGAGGCTGGTCAGTGAGTGGGGCCAGGAAGGACCTGGCCATGCAGTAAGGGCCATAGAGTCTTATCCTAATGAGGATTTAGATTTTATTGAAAAATCCTCAGTGAGTTTGCCCATTCATCCATTTCAAAAGATGTGATATAATTGAGTTCCCATATTCCATAGGTGTTGACTCCAAATAAGGGGGAAGTCTTAGATGAAACATTGTGACAACCCTTCCTTACTGCTTTTACAGTGTATAGTTGAAAAGCAGCTAATACAGTTTTAAGCCTAAATTAACCAGGTCAAATGCTGTCTACTGGCTTTCTTGCATCTTTAACTAGACTTTTCTATCAAATGCTGCACTTGCCACTTTGGTGTCTTTCACATGTGCCCACAAGTTTCTTGCTGGTCTATGTACCCTATGGGCAGGGTCAGCCTGAGTCACTTTAAATGGTTTGATATGACACTCATTTCTAGAATAATGCAGCATTGTGGAAATACATGAACTTTTTCTAGATTAAGAAGGAGCAAAAAGGTAAAAAAAAAAAAAAGAAAAAAAGAAATCTTTTCACAGTTGTTACTGAGCAAGCTCCTAAATGTAATTTTTCTTTTCTATACAGCAGACTTTTGTTTAATGGAATAGTTTCTTGACTATGTCAGTATTGTTGCAATTCAGAGCCGAGGTTGAAAATCCTAATTGCTTTGTGGAGGGGATTAAAGAAATTAAAATATGAAGAACGAAAAATACCTGCCTTTACTCTGCCAGTGGTACATTTATACACTAGTCAGAAAGAAGTAATTTGATTAAAATAAACACGTGAATCTAAATGCTCTGTAAGTGAACAGATGAGACAAAGCGAGAATGCTGCGAAGACGGCGGTGTTCGCTCTTTCACTTGGGCGCAGACGTGGGAGACCCGTGACCCTCAGCCCTGGCTGCGTTTTCCTGGCTCTTTCCCTGACTAATCTTCCCTGCTCTGCTGGAACTCCTTGTGTCCAGGGACTGCTTCTTTCTTTTTCCTTTTGCAATAACTTGAAGCTCATTTTTCTGGCCCGTTGGGAAGCGCCCAATGTGTTGGGATAGAGGTTAGCTGAATGGATGGGGGACAGAATATTAATTGTTGAAATGTTCTATCCTTAATGCTTTTATTTGTTCGGAAGGACAAACACGGTGGAGTCTCCTGTTAACTGTGCAACCTGTCCATCTTTTAACCAGTGCGCACGGTTCTGCCAAGGACTTTTTGGTGTCCTGTGGAGTTCTCTTAACCTCTGTTCTCTCCACATCAGATTATTATCTTGAAGACTGAAAGAACACAGCATGGGTGGATTTTGAGGGCATTTTGCTAAATGAAATAAGTCAGACAAAGACAAATATTGTATGATCTCACTTGTACATGGAATCTAAAGGGGGAAAAACAAGCTCACAGACACAGAGCACAGGCTGGTGGATGCCAGAGTTGGGGGTTGGGGGGCGAAATGGGTAGAGGGGCTCAAAATGTACACATTTCTGATTATAAAATAAATGAGCTGTGGGTGTAATGTACAGCATGGTGACTGTAGTTCACAGGACTGTATTATCTATTTAAAAGTTGCTGAGAGAGTAGATTTTAAAAGTTCTCATCACAAAACAATTTTGTAACTGTATGCGGTGACGGATGTTAACTAGAATTGTGATGATCATTTTGCGATACACACAAATATCGAATCATTGTTGTACACCCGATGCTAATATCATGGTGTACGTCAGTTGTCCCTCAACGAAAAGAAGTGTGAAAAAAGGTAGTGGGTGATAAAAAAAACACAAAAAAAATTAAAAGTGAAAAGAAGTGTGAAAAAAGGTAGTGGGTGATAAAAAAACACACAAAAAATTTTAAGTGGGTGTTATTGAAGAATTTTCTTTATTATGTATTTTCTATGTTGTTCACATACTTAATTGCTTATGACTTTAGGTTTTAATTTTTAGTTCTCAGCTTACATATTAGAACCACTTAAATGCTTTGATATATGTTTTTATTATTATTATGAGTGATTTCATTCTAGAGTGAGATTCTGCTCCTCTCTAGCCAGCAGCTCTGTCCTTTTTCTGACATTTGACACAAAGCAGCTTTCCATCCTCTTAGCTCATTCAGATGCTTATTTCTGAACCGTGATTCTTGGAACTGCAGCAAATGTGTTCAGACACTGTACATGTATCTAAGTAAACATAATGATGACAAGCAAGGGCAGTGTCCAGACCTAATGGGGACTATGTAGCAGGTCCCACCTTCTCTTTGACAAATATGAACAAGAGCAAAACATGGCTCATGGTGTGCACAGGGTCCAAAAAGAAAAAGCCAGTCTAGTCATTAAACAAACTGTCACCATCTGCTTTGCCAGGCAAACAAGAGCACTCATGCTTGAAAGTAAGCTGTGGAGAAAATGCCTGCTTTCCCAAGGTGCAGGGGTCTGGTTGCTAGATCCAACGGGGAGAAAAGACTGAGGCTGGGAGAGTGGGGCCATGTAAGAGGTGGAGTACAGGAAATAGGGAAAATGAAGTCTCTTCTTTCTCTTCGGAAGCACGGGGACTTAGGTTATGGTGAATGTATGGAATGGCACACTGATTGTTCCTTTGTGGGCTGACATGAATGTTGGCATTCATTCATTCATTCATTCATTCTTCAACAAATGTTCATTGAGCACTGACTACTGGCCAGGTACAACTCTAGATGCTTGGGATACATCAGTGGAAAAAACAAAAACAAAAACAAAGAGGCTTGCCCTTGTAGAGCTTAGATTTTACCAAGAAGAGACACATAATGCACACAGGAAATGAATAATTCTATAGGAAGTAGAAGGTGGTAAGTGTGAGGGAAAATACAAACAATTAGAACAGGGGACCAAAAGTTGAGGCTAGGTGCATGGTCAGGACATGAGAAAGCCTGGATAGGGTGGCCAGGGTAGTGAGGCCTCCCTGAGAAGGAGGCATTTGAGCAAGGGCTTGAAGGAAGTAAGTGATTCAGCCAAGTGGCTAAGTGAGGAAAGAGCATTCTGTGCAAAGCACACAGCCAATGGAAACAGTTGGGCAGGGAGCGTGGCTAGAGAGGTCAAGGGGCAGCCAGCTGGTCAGGATGGTGGAGGTGGAGTGAGATAGGGGAGGTGACAGGAAAGGAGGCAAATCTAAGAATCAAACAGAGCTCTATGTATGTACTCCTTCTTTGTTCTCTAGTCTATGCCCACCCCACCCCCAACTTCTAAAACCCTTCTACATTTCCTCTAAAATTCATAACCCATTATCATGAGACATACTTCCAATACCAGACTATAAATATCTTTGCCTTCTTGTTCTAATGTGGATTGTACTTCAGCAACTGTAAGAGGGGGTTTCTTCCACTGGGGAATGCTTGGTTATTCTCATAGGCAAGTAATCTTCCATCCTTTTAAGCTCAACTGATACAATGGCTTGCTGTAGTTCATTTCTTTATAAGTGGTATTCAGGAACAAAATCCAAGCTCAGGTTCTTGCTGTGGCAGTTAACTGTGACTTCAGCAAGACATTTAATGACTTGTATCATCAGTTTCATTCCTTGAAAAATGGGGATAATAAAACCTGTCTTTTGGGTTTGTAGTGAAGGTAAAATGTAACATCGCTGAAAGTTATGTTGCTTTCATAACTTTCTTGCTACTCTGGTGGCTCAGTGGTCAGTGGCCCACAATGATGTCTCCTGGCACTCCCATCTACGTGCTCAAGCCTGCTCACTATGAATGCCTGAGATTCTCTACCTGAGAGCTTTGGTTTGGTCTTGGGACAGGCTCAGTCAGCAGCATGTGGGACCAGCCAGAGTGCCAGAGTTAATGCCCCCAGGAAGAACCCTGAGCCAATGGTGGACAGAGGTTGGTGAATAAATACCCCAGCTTCCTAGCACCTGGCTGGGCTCTGAGCTATGCTCTGTTCTGTCTCCCAGGATTCTCCAGAAGGATTGTGCTCCAATTGCCCACGGTGATAGTTGACTTGATAATACCTCTTATCAGCTTCCTTTCCTTTCCTATTCTATTTCCTTACTCCTTTGCTGATGCTTCCAGGATTACCTCCAATAAAAGTGGCAGAACTAGAACTTGGTCTCAGCCTATCTAGATTCAAAGTCTATGCCTTTAACCACTAAATTATAATGCCATTGATATTGCTTTAAATAGTGTTTGAGATAAGGGTTATGTTATATGTGTAACCGGCTTTACCTGCTTCATGAGTTTAAGTATAGTTAATCACATTCTTTTAGATTTTCATATTAAGTTCAAGATAGCTGAAGACCCCCAGTTGCCGGGTTAGTAGGAAGTCTAACAGTAACCTTTTCAAGTTCCTTTCTATGAATTATTAAAATAAAACCCCCTAACATTGTGGTACTCCTGAAGTCTGAAAGGGGCCCTTGTCTAATTTTCATAAATGATATAGCAGCTGTTGCCATTCATTCTTCCGCAGCCCCAGCCCCACCACGCACACACTGTTACGGAACAACGAATCCTCCTCAATCCACAGATGACGATGGTGCGCTCTGAGGTGGTGCCTCCTGATCAACTCCTGGCACGTCCGTTCATTGACTGTAGGTGGGATGGGCCTTGATGCAGGCACATCACTGCTTCTTTCACAATCTTATGCTCAGCTCCTGTTTCTAGGGTCACATACACCATGTGCTACTGACTGACCAGGAGGCATTCCAGCATCAGCAGAATCTATGTTTAATGCATTCCTTCCCTATTAACTCTAGGGCTCTTGACCTGAACTTTGCTCACTTGTTTAGACCTCTGCTATCCTAGTGTTAACTGAATTTCAGAGCCATTTTAGTCTACCTTAATAGCTCCCTATCTTCACATATCAGAGAACTGAAGGTGGTTAAAAGTTCAGTTTCTGGCCTCTCAGAAGATCCTGGACTCACTCAAATCAATCCACTATGTTCTCAGTGTTCAATTTTATATAACAAGTATCTCAGGCTTGACTGAAACACAAAAGTTTGAGTTCCATCCTGATCCCAGGACAATGCCTGCTTTCTTGTTCAGTATTGGCCTAAAAATGTTACTCATGTGACCAGCCAAGGGCAAAGAAAGCTCACCTCTCTGGGAGAAATGATTTGAAAACAACTCATTGGTGCACATGTGTTTGTCAAATCCTGAGCAAAGCTTTTTGGCCAACCTCTATTTTAAGGAGATACTATTTTCCTCAGAAGCTCTGATTCCAAAAGAATAAATGATAAAATAGCAGAAGGTTTTTTTTCCCTTCTTTGTGACTGGAAGAGTATATAACTTGTAGTTTTCTATTCTTATAGGGAGGCTGGGTCCAGAAGAAGTTTCAAATGTCACTCTTTCTGCCTGTAAATTGGGATAAGTGTGGTCCTGAAAATAAAGGAGAAAAAGGAAGAGAAGGGGACAGAGACTCCATCAGAAAAACCCAGAACTCACACGTGAGGAGACGTTGCTGATCGGTTGCCACTGGAGCTGTCTCCTTTCCATACTAACTGATGGCTCCCTGAACCACACAGTGTGGCCCGAGACTCCGTTGCATCAGGCACAGTTTCCTGCTTGTTCGGTGCATATAATTCTTGCCTCCTCAGGTGGATTGCAAACTCCTCAGTGTCCAGCACGGTGTGAACATAGCCGCCTTTGCTTACGTCCAGGAATTCCAAATTCTTACTTTCTGGTAACATGTACTACTGTTCTCAGACTCTCGCAGAGTAGGGGGAAAGGAAGAGGGCCCAACATGGGATAGCAATGAATTTACAACACTCCTGTGAATAAGATGTTATTTTCCATAAAGATTTCTGATGAGGACAATTATACTCATCTTCCAGAAAATATGCTTTCTTTGTTCCATTTTTTAGGCACACTCGTTTCCTTTCTCACTACTTTTAAGTTATTTGTAAATAGGCATTCAAGGAGCCATATGTCAGATATTCTTGGACAGCATTTAAAAACCCCACTTTGCAAGTATGTATAATGTGTACGTACTTCCCAGTGTGCAGACACTGTTGGTTGACTAAGCCAATAGCTAGCTACACCTCCTAGAGTCCACTCGCTCTGGACAGTAGGGGTGGCCACATGGCTTACTTTATAGACAGAATTCTTCTAGATGAAGCTGGTGAAATACCTTTGACTTTTCTAGGTAAAAAGGTATGGATTTAGTTGTCAGGGCCCTTTACGTTGCCCTTCCTGTCTTAGCATAGGTGATGTTGCTTTAGCACATCTGTAAAATGCTGTGTCTCTGCATTTCTGGGAACTGCTAAGCTACCCTCAGCCAACACAGAGATTTCTTTGGATCCCATTGCATCCCTGCTGGTGCCTGTGCATGCCTTAGATTTCATGTAAGGAATGTGACTCATTTGAACTCTAGAGATGAGGAAATCGCTGAGGTTTTTTTTTTTTGTTTGTTTGTTTGTTTTTGGATGGGTTTTTATATAATTTTCCCATAAGAGGCATAGACTTTATTTATTATTTTTAGACAGTCTTTAGCCATTAAAGTAACACATGATTATAAAAAAATTCAAACTATCCTAAAGTTGTTAAGTGCAAGTCTCCTCTTTTCTTGCTAACAAAAACACGGTTAACATTTCCTGTGTACTCCTCTAAAACCTTTTGGTTGCATGTATGGACATATATTTATTTGCACAAACATGATCATACCATGTGATATTCTGCAACTTGCTTTTTAAACATAGCTTTTCGAACACAGGTACATGTGCCATACTTTCAATTGGCACATGGTATAAAACACTACAGGGAGGGCAGTCAGGGTGGAGGCACAGGGAGACATGCTTCGCCTCCTTGTGCAACCATAGAAAGAATTACAACCAGATCTCACAACCAATAACACCCAGAACTATCAGAAAACCAAGCTGTATGGAAGTCCGACAACCAAGGATTTAAAGAAAACACATTCATTCAGCTGAGTAGGAGGGGCAGAGTCGGAGAGATGGGGCAGAGAAGCGGTGTGGCTTAGAAAGACCGCAGGGGCAGAATGATCAGGAGGGATACCTTGGGAGCATGTGATCCCAGCCCTGGGCCAGGCTGCACAGGCCTGGGTTCCAGCACTGGGAAGATAAGTCCCCATTATCTTTGGCTGCAAAAACTAGTGGGGGTTGTAGCAGTGGTGATCAGGATGCTCACAGAATTGGTTGATTTTGGTCACAAATTAGATGAACAAATGCAGGCTACAATAAGTGAAATGAAGGAAAACACACAGGGAACCAATACAGATGGGAGGAAAACTGGGACTCAAATCAATGGAGTGGACCAGAAGGAAGAAAGAAACAAATAAACAGAAAAGAAGGAAGAAATAAGGATTCAGCAAAATGAGGAGAAGCTTAGGAACCTCCAGGACATCTTTAAATGTCCCAACATCTGAATTATAAGGGTACCAGAAGGGGAAGAGGAAGAACAACAAGTGGAAAACTTATTTGAACAAATAATAGAGGAGAACTTCCCCAATCTGGCAAAGGAAATAGACTTCCAGGAAGTCCAGAAAGCTCAGAGAGTCCCAAAGAAGTTGGACCCAAGGAGGAACACACCAAGGCACATCATAATTACATAAGCCAAGATTCAAATGAAGGAGAGAATTCTAGAAGCAGCAAGGGATAAAGGCAGAGTCACCTACAAAGGAGTTCCCATCAGACTGTCAGCTGATTTCTCAAGAGAGACCTTCCAGGCAAGAAGGGGCTGGAAAGAAGTATTCCAAGTCATGAAAGTCAAGGACCTACATCAAAGATTGCTGTATCCAACAAAGCTTTCATAGAACGGAAGGGAAGATAAAGTGCTTCTTAGACAAGGTCACGTTAAAGAAGTTCATCATCACCAAGCCCTTATTATATGAAATGTTAAAGGGACTTATCTAAGAAAAAGAAGATAAAAATGTGACAGTAAAAAGACAGCAAACTCACAGATATTAACAACCAGACCTAAGACAAAAGCGAACTAAGCAAACAAGTAGAACAAGAACAAAAACACAGAAATGGAGATCACATGGAGGGTTAGCAACAGGGGAGTGGGAGGAGGAGAGAGGGGGAAAGGTACAGACAATAAGTAGCATAGACGGTGAGTAGAAAATAGACAGGGGGAGGGCAGGAATAGTGTGGGAAAAGTAGAAGCTAAAGAACTTATGATACATGGACATGAACTAAAGGGGGGCAATGTGGGTGGGAGGGGCTGTGCAGGGTGGAGGGGAATGATGGGGGAGAAATGGGACAACTGTAATGGCATAATCAATAAAGTATAATTTTAAAAAATTATTTATTTTTAGAGAGAGGAAGGGAGGGAGAAGGAGGAGAGAAACATCAATGTGTGAGAGAAGCATCCATTGGTTGCCTCTTGCACGCCCCAAACTGGGGACCTGGCCCGCAACCCAGGCATGTGCCCTGACCAGGAGTTGAACTGGCGACCCCTCGATTTGCAGGATGATGCCCAGCCCACTGAGCCACACCAGTCAGAGCAACTTTTTTTTGTTATGGATGCTGAGGCAGACACTGGCCAGCAGTGTTGGCGTCATTATGGATGAATTAAAATATATATATATATCTATTTTTTAAATCTGGAGAATAACAAACTTATCAGGAAACTTCTACACTATTTACTTAAAATACTGATAAGTAGTTCACTGTTTTTGCATATCTATATATAAGAAATATATTTCAGTACTTTTTCTTTCACCAGTTTGTCTGGAAACCTGATGTGCCATTTTATGCTGTTCCTAATTATTGATATATATTATAATTTTAATAAATTAAATACATTTTAAATTGTGGTAAAATACATGTAATGTAAATTTACCATCATAACCATGTTAAAGTGTATAGTTCATTAATGTTAAGTATACAATATTATGAAGAATATTCATTTTGTTGTGCAAACAATCTCAGAATGTTTGATCTTGCAAACAGAAACTCTCTGATCATTGAGCAATAACTGCCCATGTCCCTTCCCCTGGGCCCTGGCAATCACTCTTCTCCCCATCTGTCCCTACAAATTCAGCTACTTGAGATACTGCATGTAAGAGGAATCTTATGGGGTATCCTCTTGTGAGTAGCTTATTTCACTTAGCATAATGTCCTCAAGGTCTATCCATGTTGTAACATGTGTCAGAGTTGTTTTCATTTTTAAGGCTGAATTATACCTATTGTATCATACCTATTGTATTTCATTTTGTTTATCCACTCATACATTGATGGACACTTGGGCTGTTTCCGTCTTTTGGCTTCTGTGAATAATGATGCTATGCCTATGCCTGTACAAATATCTCTTTCAGACCCTTTCAGTTCTTTGGGGTGTACGAGGTCTTTCCACAAAGTATGCAGCCATGTAATATGAAAAATAGAGACATTTATTGAAGAAGATACAACATACAAGAAGCATTGTACATAGGACAATGATGCCTCAGTCCCTGTTGGGAACCTCTGTGTCTGGTTTCAGAAGCTGTAATCCCCCATGGCTAAGGCTAAGTAAAGGACCTTGGGACCATAAGCCATTTAGGAGACAAAGCTTATCTTCATTGTAGGGGCACCACCTCTGCTCCCTTTCTCTTTACCCTGCTTGGCCCCAGGGGGATGACTGGTTAGCCAATGACAGGTAAGATTCCTCAAAAGAGGGATGACCTAAGACAGACATGGTCTTGAAGGGGCCCTTAGGGAAGGACTTGGGGGGCTATAGAAAAAGGGGGTGATGGACCCTCACCCCTCAGCTTTGACGTAGACTGAGTCCTTATTCTGTCTGCCAGAAGTCTCCTAATCTCTTGGCTGCCTTACTTCCCCTGGCTGACTTAAGCCTGAAACAATGCCTTAAGCCTGAAATAATGCTGGAGGTGGGTGCAGCCCTGTGCTGGAAATGTCTGGTTCCCTAGGATGATCAGGCCTAAGAGAGAATGCATAAAATCCTATGAAACTTACTTTGCTAATACCCTCAATGTAAATGATAAGGGTCCAAGCAGGAAGTGAGTTTGTTCCCCAAAGTTTTATGGCCCTTAAACTATCTGACCCTGACTCAGAATAAGCCCTCAGAGTTCTTTGAATGTTAATCTATTGTTTAGTCCTTTCTGCCTGACAATGATGGATGAACGTTACATATACACCCTGTATTCCTGTGCAAATTGAACCCAGTAAAAGCTTGTCAAGGCAAGGTCTAGGCGCTCTACTCTTGAGAGAGTAGCCGAGGCGCTCTGAGGCTTTTCTCCTCTTGAGAGAGAAGCCGAGCCATCTCTTTTCCTCCACAGGACTTGGTAGTCCATGTGAATTTGTCTCATCTCATCTATAATGCCGCAGACCCCAGGAGCTGGGATCTGTGTCAAGTCCCCTTCAAAGTGAGTATCTTGGGACCTCACACAATTCTAATCTCCATCAGCTGCCCCAATGTATTTTCCTGAATCTCACTGATGGTCTGAAATTTCTTCCCTTTCAAAGGAGATTTTAATTTTTGGAAAAGCCAGAAGTCAGATGGCACCAAATTTGGGGTATAGGAGGGATGAGTCACCTGGTGTTTGATGTTTCACCAAAAAACTCTGCATGAGACATGATACATGAGCAGGCCATGCTGTTGTGAAGAGGCTGCCAATCGCTAGTTACCCATAGCTGCAGCCTTCTGAATAGTTTTACTGGAGGAATGTCCAAGCTTAATGCAAAATTTGGTGCAGATTCGTTGCTCTACTCACTCAGTCATTTCAAATGCCATGGCCACACAGTACACATGCTCACTCAATGGCATCTACTGCCCCCACTGACTAGTACAGTGAAGTCATCTTTGTTCATGCATGTGCATTCCAGTCCACTCCCCTTGGCTGCCAGGTTATATCAATGAACATGCAAACCATTCTCTTATATTAACAATGCCTGGACTTTTTCTGAACAGATCTTGTATACCCAGAAGTGGAATTGCTGGATCATTTGGTAATTTTATATTTTATTTTTGGGGGAACTACCATATTGTTTTCTACAGCAGCTGCACCATTTTTACCAACAGTATGTCTATTTGATTATTAAATATTATGATTTATGTGAATTAAGCTAATTCATATAAGTTAATTCTAATTTACTATATATTATATCTATTTGAATTAAACCTTGTATTAAAAATGAACATATTGTAAATCTCTGCTAAAAATTAAGTTTCAGAAATCTAGCATCCAAAAACCAAGTAATACAATGTTTGGAAAAAGAAAAAAGAATGCATGCAGAAATGGATCAAAATTTTATGGGGCAGTTACAAAGTTTTCTAGAAAACACAGTATTTTAATCATTAAAAATAATTGGGTCTCCAGGAGTGACATTATTAAAATAGAACAATCATCAAATTCAGAGTCAACTAAAGAATTGTTTTTAGAATTGTGAAGAAAAAAGAAAATAAAATGTTAGATGTTTTAGTAACTAACTAGTAAGCAGAAGTATGAGTGAGAAAGTTAAGAAAATGCCATTTGTAATACATTTTGATGATGCTCTATTATGGCCACCAATTTCCAATAAGAGAAAAATGATTTTAGTAGAACGTAGACTAAACTCAGGATAAGGATAAGACACAGATTATAGAGAATTATTTTACATAATGGTAGAGGATTTCAAAAGAATTTTTGTTTGTTTATGTATGTTCTAAAGGCAAGTAGGTTCACTGTGACTGGCTCATTTATTCTTAAGATGCTTTGTCTTAATTTTGTTTTCCATGCATCCTTCTTAGCAGTAATACAACAAAATTAGATATTTGTGACTTGGAAGGTTTTGAAGATTGGAAGAATTTTAACTTTTTTGGCTATAAAAATCTCATGTTTCATGATGATGTTTTTCTAAAAATATTCAAACTGATTAATAGATGATGCTTTGCAGAAGGAAATAAAATCAGAGAAACAACAATAGGGGAATATCTGTAAGTGCTTTTAGATGTTATGTTTTGGTGCAAAAATAATTTATTTCTTAGAGAATGACAAGAGATTATGAGAAGTTCAGATGCTGGAATGTTTCTAAACTTAGTTTATTTTAACTTATAGATCATTAATGTCAACAGAGCTAACCATCCAGCTAATCACAGAAAAGGACTCATGATTTATCTAATAAAATTCAAAACAAATTAGTAATACTATTGGGAAATCGTAGTAAAATGAAATGTTATTGAGAATAAAAGAAGCAAAATACCATATTTTGATTTTATACCAGATGTAGCCCATTATGGACAAGTGTGTCGGATTATTTATTAGGTGTGCTCACATTAAGAATAATGACATAACAAGAACCATATGATTTCAGTCATGTGTGTCTATAGAACAGCAAGCCACAAATGAACAAACAAACAATCTCATAGACACAGACAATAGTGTGGTGCTTACCGAAGGGGAGGGGGGTAGGAGAGCAGGTGAAGAGGTTAAAGGAAGTCAAATATGTGGTAACAGAAGGAAAGAGACTTTGGGTGGAGCACACACATAATATAGAGGTGATGCATAATTGAATTATATACCTGAAACTTATATCGTGTTATTAACCAATGGTAACCCCCCCAAAATTTAATATAAAAATAATGTCATTGGTAAAAGAACATTATGTTAATTTCATTGAAATAAAAAACTTGATGTAGTCTAGCTCAGGGGTGTCAAACTCATTTTCGCCAGGGGCCACATCAGCCTCACAGTTGCTTTCAAGGAGCTTGGCACTGCCGCCGGGTAGAAACAAGATGCCAGGCCAGTTAAAACACGGTGGAGGGCTGGGTTTGGCCTGTGGGCCTTGTGTTTGCCATCTGTGGTCTAGCTTGTGAAATTATTTATCAATTGGAAAAATGATATTAATATAAAAATGCTCACAGCCAGGAATATGATAATGTAACAAACATGGCTGGTGTACCCAAGACTGTATAAGCCATTATTTCCTCCCCAAACTGACTGTGCCAAATTTCTGCAGTGCTCAGCTCTTAACCTTAGTTTACTATGCAAAACCACTGCCTCTATGAATTGAAATATGAATGGTTTTTAGTATTGTACATAGCATATATGCTTCTTTATAAGTTCAGTGAACAATGGAACATTATTATGAGTGTTTCAAAAAATTTCATTACAATACCTAATGGGCAGGAAGATCAACTGCAGTCAAGGTGCTTCTTCAGCTGTTAAGAAATGTAAATTCATACAAAAATGATTCTAGAGACAAGGGCACTGGTTTAAACCCAGTGTAATATTCTTTGTAGAAATTGTTCACTCTGAATTCCTTTTTGTTCTTGATTTTTGTGTTCTCCACTTTGCTCTACTTTTTTATGGCCTATTATCCAGCTAACGTCTTATTTGTTTATGGGATCTAAGTGTTCCTTGCAAGCAACAGACCTGAGATGTTGCAGAACTGGGTCCTGGAATTGCCTAACTCTACTGAGGCTGAGAGTTCAAGAGCCTCTTTAGAACACATATTTTCTCAAGGTTGGACTTAATTAGCTTTTAGTTAAATTTTGGCATAGGGACAACCATATTCTGGGTGCAGGTCGGAGCAAAGGCTTCTAATCTTTGGAGGTTTTTGTCCACATCTCAATTATGTTTTTCATTATCGTCTTGGCAAGGAGGCTGTATTTCTAAATCACATGGAGCTCTTCTTAGACTTTGTATATTTCAAGAGGTGTTTTCCTCCTCTGTGACTAACAGTGGTAAACTGTTATTACTCTGTTTTCATAGTCCATTTCACAGATAGATTATGTGAACCCTTTTGTAGAGGATTATGATTGCTCAGGGTTGGAAGAAGCTTTAGGACTTTGCTATTCAAACTGTGGCTCATCAATCAGCATCTGCGTCACTTGGGAGTCTGGGAATGCAGCACCTTGGGCCCAGCTCCAGGCCCACTAAATTGGAATGCGCATTTTGACATCTCCCATGGCCTCGGTTCACGTATACATTAAAATTAGAGGAGCTTAATCCCTTCCTGGTTCTCGCTCTGCTGTTGCAGCCCAACAAAGAGCTTAATTAAGTCGGGTTAATTTGCTGTCTTTTTGTACCTTACAGCACTATTTGTATAATCCTTGTATAATACAACACTTATACATAGAATGCAGCTATTGAACAAGATAATATATTGAATATCTTGGCTATCATTCATCATGCAGATAAATGTGATTTGGCAGAAGTTTGATTACCACACAAAGTATTCAGGGCGGGGGTCGGGGTGGCTATTAGGTATCTTTTGTATTCCGATGCTGAGAAATATGTGCTTAAATATTTTCAGGTAAAGGATCGTATCTCAGAGTAACAAACAGCAGCCGAGAATTCTTGTGCAATTGTTGTACCCTTAGCCTTGTGACATCCTATGGTGATGTGGGGTAGGGGAAGAAGATTAATATTAAGTCATACTGGTCAGTGATAGTTCTGGGACTCATTAACATTCAAATATGTATAATGTTCAAAATTTAGAAATAATTCTTGATGCCTTTTTGTAAATGACTGATTTACATAAATGGCTTAAATTACTCATACTTAGGCAACATATTCATCTGACCTTATTCCAGGATTTTATAATTTCAGGGTTTTTTTCAGAATGTATTTTTAATTTCTGCCTTCTTAATTTAAGGTTATTATGTGAATACCCTTCCCCTACTGTCAAGCTGTGTACTTATGTTAAGGCCATCTGTGCCAGTGAGGTCCCACAGCCTCCCGTTCAAACCGTTGGATCTAGCGGTCTGTAGGAACTCAGAACTCCTACATTTAAAAGAGACTATTTATTACATGATATTCCAAGAAGGGTCCAGGGCAGCATCCCTGAATCACACATTAATTTTTTTGCAACATATAAAATAAACATTCACTGTAAACTATATAAAGCCTCTAAATAGCCTCTTTCTAGTCAGATCAAGTTTTGTCTCCATTACATTTTTTTTTTTTTTTTTGCCTTGGTCACAAAATTTCTTCTGTTTTAATAGCTCTTGTTTGTCATGTTTTCACATTTTGCAGTTGTGGCTAAAAACAGTAAAGCTGTTAATGACAACAAAATTAATAGAAAAGTTTGGAAAGCTTTAGTTCACCTTTTCCCTGCAAATAGGGAGGAGGGCTTAGCAAAAACTGATGTGGATAGGTGTTTATTCAAATAAACTATAGTCATTCTCCATATAGTTTAGTTCATAACTTTCTCAACATTTAATAATAAGCATAGTCACAATATATGAGGCTGGGCCCAACCCTATGTCTGCTGATGCCAGTTCTCATCACCTCTTTCTAGAAGAGCCTAAGTTTATCCAATGTGCCAAACTGAACGCATTTGCTTCACCACACTGTCAAGCAGCTAGAGGGACCAGGCGACCCAGGAGTGTCCATGAGGTTTAAGTGGAGGCTTTCTGTGAAAGCTGTTGTTTTCCTGTCACGGGTTCAGCCCTTTCCCACCTCCCTATTCCTGACACTCTGCCTGGAATACAAATGTAATACCTGGAGTTGCAGCAACTATTTTTCAACGAAGCGTGAAGACAAAAGCCTCTTCTCAGGGTGGTGGAAGTAGAAAACAGAAAAAGCCTGCTGAGCCTCCTTAGCAATCTTGGACTGGCCTGGAATTCCTGGTGCACAGGGCAAGCTTATTATTCAGCCTACTGTTTTCAAGTTTCTGTGATTTATGGCTAAACTCATTCCTGAATGCTACACTATGTCACACTGCTTTTTTTTCTCTCATTTTTTTCTTATATACAGTAAATTGGCTCTACCCACATGCACTCCCAGGCATGATAATTACAGCTCAGTACTATGCCCCTAATTACTTACCTCACCAATTAAAAACACCTTTAATTTGTGTTAGTTCTCAAGGTTACCTTTCATCTAAGAAGAATTACTGCACAATGCTTCCTCTCTCATCTTTTGTGCCACTCTGATCTTAAACACATGTTTACTCAGGTAAAATGATACCCCTTTTCTTCTACTATAAATCACTATTAAACAAATAACCAGAAATTCAGGCAAAAGTTTAGAATTATTTTAAAGATTTTTTCTAAATAACTTTAGATTAAAAATTGAATTGTCAAATTCATTTTTGTTTTCTTCATTTTTTCTATTCTTTTTTCTGTTCTTATGCAATGTTAACAATGAAAGTAGTTAATAATTGTTCAGTTTAGTATTCAATTCAGGTCAAATCAGTGCATTATAATTCAATCCATTCCATGTGGCCCTCTTTCAAGTATACTTGTTCTTCTCTCAAAGTGGTCAGTTCTCACCTTACAGATTCTCTTCCTCTTTCTCTTTAACATGTGAAATGTTTATCTGAAAGCTGCTTTCAGATATCCTGCTGTGTTTGGAGTAAGTGTGAATTCTCGTATCTGTGTGTCTGCTGACTCTCCTTGGCCTCTCATGTTCTGTGAGCACATCTTCAGAGGTAATTGTGACGTTTATTTAGGCGAACCTTTATGAGTTTGTTTCTTGTTGCTTAAGCTGGTGTTTGACTATAGACTGAATATTTGTTCCCCCTAAAATTCACATGTTGAAATCCTAATTCCCAATGTGATAGTATTTGGAGATGGACCCCTTGGAGTGATTAGGTCATAAGGGTGGAATCCTCATGAATGGGATTCGTGCCTTATAAAATAGAACTCATCATGCCCTGGCCAGGTGGATCAGTTGGCTGGAGCATCATCCCCATACACAAAAAGGCTGCAGGTTTGATTCTCAGTCAGGGAACATACCTAGGTGGTATGTTTAATCTCTGGTCAGGGTGTGTAGGGGAGGCAACTGATTGATGTTTCCCTCTCACATTAGTGTTGCTCACTTTCTCTTCCTTTCTCTCTAAAATCAATAAATATAGCCTCATATGAGGATTAAAAAAAAAGATACCCTTTATGTAAAGTTATAGTGAGAAGAAAGCCATCTATGAACCAGGCAAGGGCTCTCACCAGACACGGAATCTGTCGGTGCCTTGATCTGGGACTTCCCAGGCTCCATAACTGTGAGAAATAAATTGCTGTTCTTTTAGACCACTCAGTCTGCGGGATGCTGTTGCAGCAGCCTGATCAGACTAAGACAGGCTCCGTGGTGTTCACTGTTCCTGCACACATTTTTACCTTTGCCTCTTGGTTTGAGGCTTTCATACAGTGGAAAGAGAGAGATTGGGGAAACTTGGGTACTTACCTAAGAATAGTGACAAAGGATGGAAAATCCAAATTAGAGTTTGCAAGCTAAGCCATCTATAGGCTATTCAGCCCTCAGGTATGTTCTGTCTGTTTAACCCAGTGTTAGCTCACTGAGTCTTTTTTAAAAAATGAATTTATTGGCAACATTTTGACCTCAGACTACTTCACTTGAAATACGGACTTCAAACACCTTCTGGAAAGACCTTGAACACTGGTCTCCTAGTCCTCCATGACAACCTGGGGAGAAGGAGCAACTCCCCTCAGACTCGGGTGCTTCTCCAGTTTGCAAGTGTCTCTACTCTCTTTTTGACTCCCAATGCCAAGCCTTTATTTGTCATTTGTCCCATGTTTGTGGTAGTGTGTTATTTTTTCTGTAGACTTAAGAAGAAAGTGTGCTGTTTCTTGCAACTCTGTCTTTATCAATAATGGGAAATCAAAGGTTGACAAAGACAACAGCAGGTTTAACAAGAAACGAGAGACTACTGATTAGAGAAAATAGAGAATAATTTATGCATTTAATATTCAGACAGATGTGTCTCTTTTGAAAGAATATGACTGGGCCAGTTAACTGACTTTAACTATCAGCTTGGCTCCTACAGACACTTGAGTTTTTCTGCCACAGAAAAGACAGGCTCTAAAATCAATGTAACCTATGGGGCTTTGGACAAGTTGGAAAGCTTCTGAGCCTCAATGTAATCATCTGTGAAACCAGGACAATAAAACTACCCAGTATATAAATGAAAATCAACTGAGGTTGGGGAGGAAAGCACTTAGGGAATGATCAAGTGTTATTAAAATGTTAGTATCATTTTAATACTTTCACTTCCTTAATTTTCTTTATAATAGCTCAGAAATTATGTCTTAGTACTTGTGAATGAATGTTCATCTTGAGTTTCATATGAAAAATTCTCTTTGCCTAAAAGTGACTTGAGAGCATGAACTAAATAAAATAAAAGCTTACACTGTGTTTTGCATGCTCACAACTGTGGACCCAATTTTGCCCCACTCAGTACGATGGAATATTACTAGTAATGAAAATGAATGAAATCTTGCCATTTATGACAACATGATGAACTTAGAGGGCTCATGACAGTCCACTTGATGTTAAGTGAATTAAGTCAGATAGCGAAAGACAAGTAGCATATGATTTCATCCATATGTGAAATCTAACGAAACATAACAAATGAATAAACAAAACCAAATGAAAGCAGACCCAGAGATATAGAGACCTAGCTGATGGTGGCCAAGGAGAGGGGGTGGAAGGATAGAAAAAGATAAAGTTATATCCATACCTTACACCTTACCCCCAAATAAACTCCAGATTAATCAGACATTTAAACATAAAGGAAGAAACAAATTATTAAAACACCAAAAGAATCCATGGGAGAATCTTTTATAATCTTTTGGTAGAAAGGTCAGAAGCAATACAATAAAATTCAACTGCATAAAAAAATCTTTATAGCAAATGCCACCATAAAGAAAGACAAAATGATAAATATTAAACTAAGGAAAATGGTTGCAAGACATTTCACAATTAAAGCCTAAATTTCTTAATATGTAAGAAACATCTTCAAAGTTATAAACCAACAATCAAATAGGAAAATAAACAAAAAATATAAAAGATACAGAAAAGGAAATGAAAAAGCTCTTGGACCCATGAAAACATACTTTGTCTCATTGACAATAAGAGACACCAACATCTGATATACTCAGAGAAACCCTTTTTCCTTATCAGATTGGTGAAGATCCAAAAGTTTACTACTTCCTTGAATTGGAAAAAGTGTGAGAAACGGGCCTGTGGAGTTTAAATTGGAATTTAAATGGAAACAATTTTTATGCCATTGCAATAATTTTGTAAATCAATAAAAACTGCAAATATGTATCTCCTTTGTCACAATAATTCCAACTTTAAGATTTTTTTTCCATAGATTTATGCCTATGTGTGGAATAACATCTCTAACATGTTTATCGGGGCAAAAGGAAATAACCTAAATATTTATCAGCAGGGGACTGGTTCAGTAATGGCATACTCTGTGACAGATTAAAATATGGAAAGTCATGAATAGGAAACAGTGTCCATAATATCTTGTGTGTGTGTGTAAAATACTAGGTATGCAACATTGCGTATACAGCATTCTACAGAACTCGTATGAGAGGAGGAAAACCATGTGTACACATATGCATTTGCATGAATATGAATTAATATTTCTTAGAGATGCACAAGAAGCTGCTATCATGAGTTGTCTTTGTGCAGAGGAACTAAGTGGCTAAAATTCAGAGCTGGGAGAGGGGGGAAATCTTTTTACCTTTTAAAGGTATTGCATTTTAAAAAATTAAATGAAATTAAAAGTCGGTGTCTTACAAAGATTCACATTATATAAACGTCAAGAACAGACAAAATAAACTGCGGTGCTAGAGGTCACAGTAGTATGACCTCCACGGGGAGGCTTGGACCGCGGAGGGGCAAGCAGCACCTGTCTTGGAGGAGAAGAGCAGGATGCCCTCTGACCTCGAACTGATTAGATGGTGGTGATGAGGTCAACGCACATGGGCAAATTCATCAGCTCCGCATTGAACATCTGTGTACTTCATGGTATGGATATTATACCTCAGTACATTTTTCAAAGCATATAATTTAAATAATGAGAGAGGAAACTGATCTCAGTAGTTCTCCCTTCTCCACTGGGGGATACGCTCCAAAACCCGAGTGAATGCTTGAAACTGCAGATGGTACAAAACCCTGGCTGGCTGTTTTTTCTCTATACATACATACATACCAAGTAAAAAATAATATAAATGGAGCCACTTTAAAACAGAGTCAGAGCTGCCATTCCCGAGGAACTGCCTGCGTGTCTTACTCCTCAAACCTGCGGGATGTAAACAGGGCAAACGGACTTTGTCTGGGCCCAAAGCAGCACCGCACCCCAAACAGCCGTTGGTTGTGACTAGGCCTGGGAATGAAAGACATTCTTTAGAGTTAGCATCACTGTGTCAGCTTATCCACCCCCCTAGACGTTCCTCTCTTCTCTTTGTGTAATTACTCCCTTCTGTTTCTCATAAACACCCCTGCCTTCACCTCCTAATCAGAACACTATTTGGGTTTATGAAAAAATCAGCGCTTTCCTAATAGCTATTCTTTTGGGTCTCAGATAAACACTGGTTACCTCTGCCTCTGGCCTTTCATTTTTAGGTTAATGATAAAGTTTAATTTATAAATTATGCACATAAGAGTTAACAATAACTAATAATAAGACAGAACAATTACAACAATAGACTGTGATAAAAATTATGTGAGTGGCTTTGGGGCCATGATTACGTAAAAGAAAGATCACTTGAACACAAGCAGTACCTTGGCCTTCAGGACGGGCGGCTATACAGGGTGAACACTGTGGGCACTGGGATGCTTCACGGTCAGGGCTGGAAGGAGCAGGGTGCTGAGGAGCAGGTGAGATTTCATCGAGCCATTCGCAACAACATTTAAAAGCAATTTAAAGTTTGTGACTTGTTTATGTCCGGAATTTTCCATCTAACATTTTCAGACTGCAGTGGAACACTGGAACCGAAACTGAGGGAAGTGAGACCATGGATGAGGGCGGACTGCTGTGTACAACGAAATAGTAATATTCCATGAACTCCTCATAGTCTTAAAGTTTTAACTATTTCCATTTATTTGGTCTGAAGTTTTTTAAAAAAGAGTTTTCATGTGAGAACGTGTTTATATACATAGGAATACCAACGCAGAGGGAAGTTGTGGCCAATCTCTAGTGTTTTTTTCTTATTTCTTATTTAAACAAAAAATAACCCTTTATTGACCTATAAATAAAGGAGGGAGAAACTGCTCTCTATCCTTCTTGGTTCTTTCAGGCGGTCTAATAATTAAATCTACATGAGGTAGATTTGCAAGACAAAGTAACCAAATTTAATTACGTACATGGATACGGAAACCCCTCATACCTGAGAGAGTCAGAAACCCCACACATGAGAAGTTCAAGGACAGAAAATTAAAGTGAAGTATATATGGCATTCTGAGCTAAGGATGAGCTAAGGCTCCCAGGGACTTCAGAGGGAAAAAAGGACCTCACAGGAAGAGCAGACAGTAATCAGTAGTTTTATCTGCCATGCAGCTAGGTCATAAATGTGATCTCTGACAATCTTATCATGGGCAAGGACTCTAATTTAAATTCTTTTAGGTAATTGGGTTTGAAGGGAGTGACGGTTGCCTTTAGCTCAAAAATAATTTGCATACCACAGAAGCATGTATTGGGGTGACTTGTTGTGAACTTCCCTGCCTCACTTAGTGTCCAGTTACCCTTCTAGTTTTCTACAATCACGCTGTATGTGTGTGGGTGTGCCTAGACTCCTGAGTAAGTTTATAGTAAGTGTGATTAGGGCAAGTCACATGCTTTTAAGAATTTGATATTGGACTTTGTTTGCATATCAGATGAATTTCTAAACATTAGCTCAGTGCAGCTTTGAGTAGTGTACAATAAGTCAGCAAGAGTTTAAATGTGAGAGTGTGAGCCAGTGAAAAATTCCTCCCGAAAGGGAACTTTGATCTTTACCAGATCAGTGCCTGCTTCCGCCATGCAACCTCTGTCTTTGCTTTTGGTGGAACAAATATGTTTTCCTGCACTTAGTACGTTTTCCTAGCAACAGCAGTGAGTCGTGACAAGGTAACATGTTTGGAGCAATGTTTGGGTCGTAATGGCGTAATATCAGGTACCAATGACAAAGATGTCTGATGTGCTGAGTCACTGTGATTCAGGGGTTCTCCAGTGAAAAAGGCATGCAGAGAGTTTACCTTTCACTGCCTTGCTTTTGCTGGAATAATCCTGCGGACACTGCCCTATGGTCACCTTTCATTCACTAAAGCTCATGTTCCGGGTGTTTCTCCCTCTTACATAATAAAACAGCAAAGCACACTGCAGGCCGGCCATGTCACTGGGGCAAACTGAATCTGCCCATTGCCATGGAGATTTGCCTGGGAACCTTAGGCAGGGGTGTTGTCGTGGAGTCGGAACTGATGCTCAGGCATCAGGACATTGAGATTTAGCTTAATGAGCCAGAGGCGGGTGGGGGTGGGAACCTGTGTACGCGCAGGCCTGTGTGTCTGTGTTTCTTAACCTCACTTCACTGCTGGTTAAGAAAATTACTCAAGATTGAATTGCAGTAAAGGATTTCAAGCTGCTTTATAGAGAAAATGACAAATAAATAATCTTTAGAAGCCACAAAACCTTTAGGGAAACCAGTGAGAGAGCTCTAAGTTAGGCGAGGAGAAGGTTCTCTTGGTAATAACAGCAAGGTCCAGCCAGCAAGGGTGGTTACTTGTGGTAGAGGCGGCGGTGGCAAAGGGCATGGAAGAATCGATTGAGGCTGTGCTGGTGGGGGCGGAGGAGCTGGAGTCACCTTGTAGTAGGACAGTGCTCAGAACGCCGAGGAGCGTCGTGAGTGAGTGATCCGGGGTCCGCTCAGGAAAGAAGAGGGGCTGGAAGGCTGGGAGCTTCTGGGAGTTTACTGAGTGGAATCCCATGCCTCAGCAAAACAAATTTTCATTACCTTACGTTTGTTACCCTCTCATTCGTAGCTGGTTTTGCGGTGGACTGTAGTTATCTGCCTGTTCCACTGTATTGGAAGCTCCTTGACGGAAGGGGCCATAATGAATGAACCTCTGTATCCCTCGCGTTTACTAAATGTTTCTGTTGAATTAGTGAACCACTCCATCTCCCCTCTACTTTTTATCAGAACTCTGAGATGGGATGAAAACAGTCAGTGTCTCTACTGGTGGTTTAGTCCTCTTCAGGGTGCAGAAGCACTCCCGTGCACAGAGTGAGCGCCATGTGTCCACCCCGTCTGCCACGGTTACTGTTGGTCCTCACTTTGCTCTGAATCTTCATATGCGTAAATTTAACGTTGCTGTTTTAATCTGCTCTCATTCCCCTGGTTCCTTCTTTTAATTTTAAGCATATACAGTGTGGCTTTTGCACAACAGTTTGAAGTTTTATTTCTATGATCGCCTCTTTCATCTGCACAAATGTTCATGCTTCTCACACTTCCTGTTTCTCCTGAACAGTCTCCCAGGGACTGAGATTGTGATGACAGTCCTCCGGAGCTGACTGTGTATTTACAGCTCTGGTTAGACACCATCTCAGATGGGGACTGTGTAGCCAGTCTGCAGTGCTTCCTCTTTACTTAAAAAATATCCCTCTGTTGACCTCACTTCATGCGTTTCACTTCATTTCATTACCATTTCATTTTCCACAACTCTCTGTAACAGTAGGTATAGAGTGGGACTTCCTCATGTCCACCCTCATTTCCTCCCCACCCTCTTTCCCCTTAACTTGCCACCTCCTGTCTATAGTTTTACCACTTACTTGAACATGTGGCTGCTTCTTAAACCTTGGTACATTTCTCCTGGCCTTGATCCAGTGGGCTAATGGCATACCCCTCTCTCATGCTTACTTAGTTTAACATTTGTTTTGTTTAAAAAAATACAACCCAAACCCAAACCAAAGATTTCTGTGTTTTGCAATGATACACTCTTCTTCCTGACATCTGTGACCCTGAGCTCATCTGCCTGTTTAACCCATCTGATGAATGGGTTAATGCTGACTTTTCATTGTCACATTTGCTGTTAATGTCCTTCAGCTCTTGAGATGAGCCCGTGACTCTCATCTCCCTGTAGATCCACAACACCCTTTCACGGTCCTCTCCCAGCTCCGCATCTTTATCACACTCAGGATCCTCTTAATTTCACAGAGCCCCTTGATTTTCTAAGCCCATTTAAAAATTTACATCTTCGAGGAAAAAACTTCTTAAACTTTCATACCCCAATAAGTTTCTTAGGGCTGTGTGAACAGAATTTTCCTTGTATCATACTTATTTATCAACACATGTATGCATTTTGTAAACATTCTCAAGCTTTTTTTTTCTTTTCATGAATGTATATTGCTCCCTCAGACCCTTTCTTCTATTTGTTTTTTTTTCCAGGATGCATTATATGGTCTTCCTTACGCAGAGGACACTAGTTTAATGTGGGTTATAATGGATTACAATTAAAAATGTAAGATTTAATCCTTCCAGCTGAGTAAATATTTAACTTACTGGATATGACTGTGACAACTTGTCCAGGCACTGCCATTTCCAGCTCTCAGGGAGCTGACTTGTTTCTGGGCTAACTTGCTGCTGCTCTGGTCTTTACCCGGCTGGCTCATGTGGAGAGGATGGGGCTTACACAGGAGAGCAGGGTGTCGTTCTTACGCATTTTGTTACCGATGTCACATGCCAACCTATCATGGAGGCCAAGTCCATCCACACCAGGCTGAATGCTTGTAAACGAGGTGATGAGGTTGGGAGAGATGGAACCCACAGACGCCTCTCATGCCAGATTGCTGAGGTTGAAGTTCAGATTTTGCCATATTCTAGCTGCATGATTTGGGCCAATTTACTTAATTTCTCTGTTCCTCAGTTTCAGTTTCCTGTGTAACATGGCAGTGATGGTCATTGTATTGACCTCCTAGCATTGTTCTGAGGATTAAAGTATGTAACACAGTAAGCACTTGGTAAGTACCAGCTACCTCAGCTGCAAGTATTTTCACATTTCCCTTAAGTCTTTGTATGTACATGTGGATTCAGATGCAACACAGGAAGATTTGAAAATGAGTTGTTAGGTTTTCCACCCCTAAGTAGTAGATTCTAGAAGGTTAGAATAACACAGGGCAAGTTTTATCTGCGAGGGGAAAGCCAACTCCAGAAGGGGCTGTGATGGGGAAAACTAGTTCCTGCTGTGCAGCTGCTCTGCCCTCTTCAAAACCGTTCAGGTCAGGACAAAGAGAGGCTGGGGAGACACTTCAGAGCAGAGGAGACTGAGGACATGCGACAACTAAGTGCGATCGTGGTCCCGGGATGGTCCCGGTGTTGCTGTACAAGGCATTAGAAAAACCAGAGGAATGGGAATACAGCCTGAACCATCATGACTATTATTTCAATGTCAACTTCATCATTGTGGTAACTGTAGTGTGATTGTGTAAGAGAATGTTCTAATTCTTGTAATATGTGTATGTGTAAGTGTGTGTACCCATGGAGAAAGAGGAAAGAGAGAGATGAAGAAAGATTGGAAAAGTAAATGTGAGAAAATGTTTATATTTGATGAATCTGCATTACACAAGTTTCATCTCTTGTTTTACTTTCTTGTATTTTGGCAACTTTTCTATAAATTTAAAATTATTTCAAAATGAAAAGTGAAAAAAATAGTTCTGTGATTTGTAGATTCTGTTTTCCAATTTGAAATATGGATGAATTTTAATTTATAGTTTTTAAGAATAATGACAGAATTTTTTGAGCTGCAAATTGGAAAATTTTATCTGAAGTATCTCTTTAAATGTTTTTAATATAAAAATCCTCTAAAGATGACAAGTTAAAGGACATTAGTGAACATACTTCTTTGGAAAAGAATATAAATATATGAGAAGAAATAAAATTTAATAAACTACATTTATTGGTTAGTAGAAGAGTTGAATTTTCATCCATCCATTTTAAAGTCAGTGGTATATTGATCCACCTGTATTGTCCAAAGAACTGTTTGTTCAATAACTAGGTTTCCTCCCAATTTTGGGGCAAATATCAGAATAATGAAATTGAGTTATTGTTGAAATTTCCAATTCATCTGAAGTTTATAATGTAAAATTGTAAATGTTCTTAAAATATGTACATTCTTAAAATAAAAATACCCAAAAGTTAAAGGCCAAAGTCATGTATTTTCTTTAATTCTGAAATATTCACATTCATGGAATAAAATCTGTAAGTAAATTTTATCATCTGTGATATATAGTTTTTTTGTGCCATATTCAGTTATTAAGTTCTCTTTAAGGTTTTCTAATGCAAAGTTAATTTAAAATTATATTATCAAATAGCAGGGAATGTTCAAAACACAAGTTGGCTTCCTGTTTAAAATGGAATGTGTTCTAATGCAAACTTTTCTAATTTTATACATCCACGATCTCATCCAGACACCGGAAAATGATGAATCTGCACAACTGTGACACTGGAAATGAAGCCTGAGCAACAGCCAGATTCTGGGAGGAAATATCATGACGTGAAAATCTTATGGAGTTTGACTGAGAAGCCCCGTCAGGAGCCGTGAAAGCTTTACGCCGACACAGAAAATACTAGTGGAGGTTGAGGAGGCTTCTGCCCACTCAGTTCAGGGACTCAAGACCAGAGTCAGCCAGCAGACGGCAGCTGTTCTGTTGTGAAGGGGACAAATAAAGGGGGGAACAATGTAACCCCAAAGGAAAAAAAGGAAAGAAGGATGCCAGTGGAAATAATATTAGTGTCATTCAAAGCAAAATTTATTTGTCAGAAAAACAAGGATCATTTTATATTAATAATAGATATACTCCACAATGAAGATGTAAAATTCATGAGTCTTTTAGTAATATTGACTTAAATAAGGAAAATAGTTTATGAAAAATCAAGGAGAAATGGATAGAAATCTAACTGTTGTAAAGGGTACTAACATATCTTTCTCAAGATTTGGTGGACACTGGAAGATAAAATGAAGTTGAATCAGTAGGCAGATGTTAAACTGGAGTCTTAGAAGCAGAGACCAGGCCTTTCCCGTGCGTCCATGGGTCATCTGCAGCAGCTGGTTGTAACTGGGACACAAAAGGAATTTTACTATAGAATCAAAATGAGAAAATGTAGAAGCCACATTAATATGAGCACAGCTAGCATATGCTAAGAAAAGTTTAACCAAACAAAACTCTTTGATTTATGAATTATCTAACAATTTCCAAAATAAGATCTTAGAATATTTATGTTTTTGAAACTTCGAACCCCATCTATAAGCTAGAGGAGGGCATTCGCTGCTACTCTTTTTAACAACGAGATGTTGGGAGTGCCCCAACAGGGTCCTCTGACACCCATCAGTGGGCACTTCTGCAGCTGCAACTGAGGAATGTCTGTCTCTGTGTGTCGCTATCTCCACATACTATGCAGGATGCATTATTGCCTGAAAAAAAACTAGATGGAGGAAAATAACATAATATGCTACCATTTATTCAGAAAGAGTGGCAGGGACACAAATGTGTAAAATCACAACAATGAAAGAAGAGCATTATTTTAAAAACTGAGAACATAAAAAATTGGTTACTTTTAATGGGCAGATGGTGGAGGAAACATGGATAAAAGCTACACCTTCTGATTATACCTTGTTTTGTTCATTGGACTTTGGAACTATGTAAAGATTTTACATAATTATAAAAAATTAAATTAGAAAAAATAATTCCTCAAACAGAAAGCAAAATCAAAATTACTGTATTGAATTAGCAGCTTAACTTCATAGAGAAGAATTCTTTCAACTGACTTTAAAAAACAGTTGTTTAATGTATAAACCTAGGGATATATAACCGAAGAAGAAAAAGAATCGGAAATACACTTTAAGCTACTTTCAATTACCATGCTGTCTGTAACAACAGCATTGTTGTTCTGAAACCATGGTGCATGATGTAGGATACGGCAAATAAATAATTATGGCTATATTCTTAAGAATCAAGGTGTTAATATGTGAGGGGAAAGATATAAAATCAAAGAAGTGCAAATCTTATAATCCTAAATTTGAATTGAAAACCATCAGTAAAAACTGAGGATGTATTTTTCTTAAAAAACAACAAGAAAAGTGTTTCCTAGCTCTGCCCACCAACGTGGCCCACAAACAGTGACCAGCCTGGTAGCAACAAGCTTCTGTAGCACCCAGACCGTGATGTCTAATACTATTTCCTGCTAAAAGGAACCCAGATTCCTGAAGAAACAGTTCATTTCAAGACCGGGGTAGAAAAAAAATGCAAGAAGGTCCTGAAACATATCATTTAATAAAGGCAGAACTTTTCAATGGCCATCAAAGTAATGAAAAAAAGGACTCAGAAACTGGTTTGAAATGGCCCAGAATGGAAGAATGTGAGCAGATATGCTTCAGTCTATGAGTTCATGGGAAATAGAGAACTCATGGCCAGCTGTAGAGGGTTGGGAGAACTGGCAAATGCGAGGACAGGGTCAAGTGTTCATCTGGTTGAGGAAGGGAAGTCCCTCTGTCATAGAAGTTTTCCTGCTAAAACATGAATGAGGAATGAGAATCAGGGCACTTGAACACTTATGACGCAATGCGCTTTGGCTAAATTTCTAGCATCCCACAAAGAGAGACAGCTGGGCATTACACATCTGCTGATGAAAAGTCCTGTCATGGTCATCAGTGATGTCTTCTTGCTAAAATATCCACTGTTAAGTAATCGAGTCTTTAACAAAGTATCCATTGAGGAGTGAGAACACGGGAAATGCAGGGGACCGCAATATATTTAAAGGCACTATGTGGAAGCAACCAGCAAAATCCAGAATGTTGGAAATTCTACAGGACAAAGTGACCCGGTTTCTTCACCATGTAAACAGCAGAAGGAGGAGAGAGTGTGTGTATGTAGCAGACGCCCTACTCTTACCTTTTGTGCCTTCACTGTGTATCACCTGACTTCTGGCTGCCAGTAGCTGCCTCTCTGTGCTAAGCAGCTTTTTCCCCCTGAATCATGAAAGGCTGCTCTGCTCGCTTTAGAAGGTTGGAAGGGCAGAGGTGCCAGGCATTTAATGCTGCAGAAGCAGCCTTTAACCAACGGCTAAATGAAGTGGATGAATAAATACCCGGCTTCTTCAGCTCTCAGGGGGTTAATTCTCAGAGGGTGTGTGTGTGTGTGTGTGTGTGTGTGTGTGTGTGGCTTCAGTTATCCACTGGTAAATGGTTTAATAGTTTAATATGCATTATGTATAACATATATTTTAACCAAAACACTGGAATATGGGGGATATTTTGATGATTCAGTGGTACAGAATATGAGACAGAATACTTACTAGTAAGACTGACAAAATCTAAGATCGTGAGTGCTAAATTCACCTAAGGGTTTTGTGTTTCTGAAATTTGCAAGGTGACTGCTTTTGTTGGGACCAAGCCACACAGCTGATAAAATTAAAGCTTTATTTGGGGAAAATCTTTTAAATACAAAAATAGTTTATTAAGTGGAGGATTATGATATGTGTGAAGTCTTAGAAACCCATAAAGAGACACTTGAAAGCAATATTCCATCATAAAAAATATGGAAATTTTCCATCTTAAAAAATGTAGATGCATCTCTATATCAGTCCCTAAAAAAATTCTATCACTATCTGGGGTTCACAGTATTGGGGAGATCTGCTTTTGGCAGGATTGTCTAAAGATATGCTAGTCCTTCTTTTCAAGCAATAGGTAGAAAAATAGTAATTTAACCTTACAATAAGATTTTATTTTGATTCTAAAAAGATTCATTAGAAAATTCTGAGATGTATACTGGAATACTTTTGGAATGTCCTCCAAATAGGTGAAGTTTAAACTGGAAAGAATAAAAGGTTAAACATTTCATATTTATAAAACATCAAACTATTTTTTACCCACCTAGTTAAAAAGTTGGTACCAATGCGACTACATAGCTTTATATAGAACACAATTATTCTTTTTGTTAGATTCTATTTCATGTACTTATCTTTGTTTTCCACTTTCTTTTCACTGAAGTGTAATTTACATCATGAAGCTATATTTTATAAAACCTCCTAAGTGGTCTTTTGTTCTTTATGGGAAATGGTGTGGGAATCACTAGTTCGCGTGTTAAATTTGTAAACGACAACAAACCGAAGACCGACGCAGCGATGCGCGCATGACTGCTGTTCTCACGCGGACAATCGCGGACTCTGTTTTCTAAGGCACTGATCGCAGAGAATGAAATTCCCAGCCACATCGTCAGCTAAGTTTACTGAGATTCACTCTCTGGATTTAGCTGTTTGGCCTGTATGGTTAAAGCTTATTAAGTTTGCAATCTCTTGGAATTAAAAGTTATTGAATGAACAAAATTATTTTCAACGAATGATGGATTTAAAGTTTATGTCAACAAAGAGTCAAATAGATTTATTATAAACTCTAAAAAAAAAGTAATTTAATTCCCCTAACATGTTCAAAGATATTGTAGTTCACCCAAATAAATCTGAATTGTCTAAGCATTTAATACTAAGAAGGATTTTAAACTTCCTTTCAACTCAGTATATTAAAAATCAGCTAAGACAGTAGTTAATTCTAACTTCAGAAATTGTAATTCCTATTAACTCACACATCTTTCTTTCACATAAAATTTTATCTGCAGAATTTCTATTTTTCTTTTCAGAATTTCCATTTTGATCTTTATGCACAATTGTGCTGAGTTCTACTGCTCACCTTCTTTCAGCCTTTCTGCTGAATGGCTTCCCGAACCTTCTCTGAGGATCTGAGTCCACAGTAGGTGTATGAACGTCCATTCTGCCGAGACACTGGGATGGGAGGGCACAGAAGTCCCCTCTGAGCAAAAGTCCTCTCTCTTCTGCTACTTCTCATTGTTTTGTAAACTTGTCCTTAACTTCCATGCGCTTTTGCACCTACTTACAGTAACTCTAAGGAGACAAGTACTTGTTTATTTGGGGAGGGGGGGGAGGAGGCCAAGATCCTCGTAGTGTATCATGTAGACAGAGCCTTCTGTGTGCCTGTCCCCAGCCTGGAGCTTTGCATCTGTTGTCTCATTGTATCTTGTCAGCAATCCTACTAGGGAAGAAATACTCATTTCATACATTAGGAAACTGAGGCCCCGAGAAGACACTGGGCTACCTGGCTGTGTGCTGTCAGCTTGTCTAAACTGAAACCTTTTGTCTGCACCACCCACAGTCGCAGGGCAGAGAGCAGAGCCTTGAAGAAAGGGGCCGCCAAACCCCTAGCTGTGCTTTGACCAGGCCTGAGGCACCAGGTACACAAAGCGGTTATGGGCTCCCGGTGGTGACAGTCAAGGAAGTCCCACAATAAAGGGAATGTGGGCCACTGAAAGAAGCTGGGGAAAACCTTTTTTCCAGACTTCACCATTCCCCCTTACTGCCAGACTACATTGGAGCTTGTTTATCATAGAAGGCAGGGTGCCCCCCAGGTCATTGGAGCCACGATGTTTTTGCTGGAAAGGCCAGGAAGTGTCACTCTTGTGGAGCAGTCTTTTTCCAAATCCAGGGTCTCTCTTTTGTGTGCTTTGTCAGGTGCAACGTGCAAGTTTGAGAATATATTTGCCGTAATTCTTCATGCTTAGTTTTATTTTTCCTCTCATTATTTAATGTCTCCTTTTCCTTTGCTCTATCCAAAGATACCAGTCAAAGGAGCCAACCAAAATATCCCTCTGATCCAGACTTAGAATGTTCAGATATGGGTAGATGGCTCTGTTAGGTAGTAGAGTGTAACATCCAATTATAGTAAAACGAGGCAGCACATCAGTGATTCCTGACACCAAGCTCACCTCTCTCTCTCTCTCTTTCTCTCTCTCTGTCTCTTTCCCCTGCTGCCCGCAAGGTGCTGTTTTCTGATGGTCAGAGGAGAGAAGACAGGAGATGAGCTTGCCAAAACTTTTCACCGGTTTCCACATACCCTTTTTTTTTTGAGTGCCAATTCAGCATGATCTAGACAAGGAACAATTACATGCAAGGTTTGAAACTAGCTGTAGTAAAAGGGGATTTACTGCAAGGATATGAGTAGACATCCTGGAATACTGCTGAAGAAAGTATGTCTGGACCTCCTGGGAACTCTCTCTCTTGCATCGTCTCCCAGATGGAGGTCGCAGCTGCTCTCTGCTATTTCTTAGGACTGCCGCGGTAGCACTCACCCAGTGACCACTGTGCTGTAATAGCTACACAACTGCTCAAGTCTATTTTTAAAATGGGGTTCCTTTTAGCCAAGGCGCTGCAAGTTGTTTCAAAGGAAGCTATAAAATGCTTGCAATAAAAGTCATGTTACTTCACATTCATTAAAAAAAAAAAAAAAAAGAAAGAAAGCATCAATGTTTTATAATGTTTTTCCTGTAAGTGCAGGAGTGGAGGCAGTCATATCAGGACTTGATAAGTAGATAATGATAGGGTGCCAGAATTCCAGAGGCCGGGAGTCATCGTCAGGTGTGGTCAGAGAATTCACTCCTTCCCTAGGCCTGTGGCTTTGAGCCAGCCTACCTCATCATTCGTTCCCCTCTATTTTCTGCCCCCTTTTAATACTGTCTCAGTTTTTACCAGGGGAATGTGGTGTGTAAGCTATTCTGTTTGCCCTTTTGATATCCAGATAGCTCCTTCTGAGACCCACAGTGAGTGGTAAGGGCTGGGTGTGCTGCTCTAGCTCTTAGCAAGTCTTCTCTTCATCCTGTGTTAAGTATTTGATAAGAAGTCAGAACATCAGGCTGAGACAGTAAAATGATGAGTCGGAAACAGTTACACAAAGGCCATTCATTGAATCTAAACAGATCTAGAATAAGAGACCAAGATTAAGGAAATGAAAGGCAAATTTGTTTTCATCAAAAGAAATAAAAACATAGAGTATTCAAGGGGATAGATGGGTGGTGGAAAGAACTTGCAGTGATCTTGGTTCTCTAATAAATGACAGGTTGGTCACTTCTGTTGCGAAGACTGCAGCCCTACCATCCTGTCCACACTGCTGTTAACTTACAGAGGATGGGACTCGATGAGTCAGACATACTTCCAGAGTGCCTGGTCGGGGGGTACACTGGACGTACTAGGATGGCCAATGCTTTGGTCATATTAGATAAAGGACATTCTGGGACACAGAGACATGGAAGCAATTTTCTCCTTTATTAGGAAAGGATGATGCAATAGATGACAATGATCATTCGGGTGAATCCCTCCATGAAGGCTCAGAGGGAGTTCGTGCATCTGGCAGGCGGGTGGAAGGTTTCCTTAGTCCTAAGTGTTTTTCCAGGGCCCTGCATCCAGGCAAGAGTAGAACCAAACTCCCCAGTCCACCTGTGAATGACCTCAGGGAATGAGGTAACGGAGAGGAAGATACCCCTTTTGATCCACCCTGAAGGACTCCCCAAAGCCCCTTTAGTGTCTCAACTGTTTGGTCTAACCCTGTAAAATACAGTGTTCTTTTAATGTAATATTAGTTGATTAGTGAATTGATTGATAGGCATTAAGGATTTAAACATGAAAGTACATAATTATAACTCTTAAGGAGTTCATAGTTTACTGGGGAATATGGATAAATATTTATGATATTGTGTGATAAGGTCAATAATGCAGCAAGTGCAGATGTAAGGAATCATCTGGGCCCTGTGTCAGATAACATATCTCTGGGTGCCCTTCACGTACAGGTCAGTATGGGCTCAACTCCAGTTATTCTAAATGAGACCTGAGTCCAAGGATCACAGATTACCTCCTAATCTGGAGCCATGCCCACTGTCTGAAATTTACCAGTGGCCACAAACTTTGGTCCCCATAGGCCCATTCATTATTATGCATTCCAACATTGCTCCTTCTGGAGCAGACACCTGGCAGGTGGTGTCAGGAACAGTACAGCATGTGTTTGTCCCAAGTGATCTTTGCAACAGGACTGTCCCCAGTCTGGCTATTGCTGGGGAACTGGCATCTTTGCTTCCTGATTTGTATCTCGCTTCCTGCAGCCCTGTCACCCAGGGTCAGTTGATTGAAGAGGTCAAAGGGAAAAATACCAGGAAAGGAGAGACCTGAAGCTCAAGAAATCAGCAGTAAACAGTCAGCCCATCATAACCATGGGTAATTCAGCAGCATATGAAAATACATGACCCTTGCTATGAGTAACTGCAGGTATGCTTGATAAACATGCTGTCTCTCACTGTTAGCAGTTCTTTCTGTGCTAGTATATAGGAGAAAATAATTCTCCTTGCATGCAAAATTATAAAAGGCATACGTTAAGAAGATGAAAAAAAAAAATACTTCTGTTTTAGACAAAGCTTGTGAAGGTGCAAGGATCACCTATCTATTGGCCAAACTGAGTTTCCGTGGCTTGAAAAGTAAATATCTTGCCTTCTCATTCTACTGCGTGAAAGGCACATTTCTCAAGCTTTTCTTCTTCACCTGAAAGCAGGACTTGAGAAATAGTCAAAAGAAATACTAGATAAGACTGGAGTTTGACCAACCTCAGGATGAAAACTGTTCTTAGAAATAGAAAGAGATGCTTGCTTCCAGAAGTTTCTGAACACCATATAACACTGACAAAACTATAATAACTTGATAAAATAATAGCTAACATGTATCAGGTGCTTACTATAGTCAGTACACTTCTAAGTGGTTGTTTATTTTGGTAATTTATTTATTTTCTTAGGACATAAAGGATTAGCAGACCCTTTGGTTTCTCTTGTGTTCTAAGATGAAGCTGTCATGGAAAGACAGATTCAGCGAAAAGGGCACAGCCAACCTATTGCATAGAAGTCCCTGTGGCTTAGTGGTGGATACTGGACATTGTGCCCTGAAGGGAAAAGTGATGAAGGCAGAACAGACTGGGACGGATCAGGTCTGGTATTTTTGACACAGAGCCTGGATTATTCAAAGGTGATCTGATTGAGGGGATCCAGGCAGACGATCCAACTGAGGCATTCATCCGTAGGGGCTGGCCAGAAAGACCATTTGAGCCGAGAATAGGGGCACACGAGGCCAAAGCAAGAGGCGTGGGAATGGGGTGCAGAGGGGCCTCAGCCCCTGGGACAAAGTGGCAAGTGCTTTTTATAGAGCACTGGTGTTTGGGGTACTCTGGGAGGACTCTATGAAGAGGTCTCCAGCAGTTATTTGGGTATCCTCTCCCATGGTTTGGTGACTCAGGCAAAGAAGGCAACAAAGTGTGAGAATGACAATGACAATGGAGTCTCGTCAGACTTCAGGATTTTATCTCCTGCTTTAAGCCTCAGGATATTCTAGACTGTGATGCAGTCTTTGATAGCAGTTCTGGGATTCTGATTCTTCATGGCACTGTCTGGCATCCTTATTCTTATAATTACTAGGGGTTTTCAGTTGTTTAAACCCTACCTGGGTTGTACCAATACAAACCAGTGTAATGCCCAGGTCTTACCCTTAAGGTCATAGGCTTGTCAAAGAAATGGCAGCGCCAAGAGTCACTGCAAGTTGCTACTTATAATCCATGTGCAGGGTATTTGGTGTCTCAGGCAGTCTTTCGTCCCTAACTCCCTAAACTGAAATAAAGAGTCGGCAAACGTTTTCTGTTAAGAGCCAGATGGTAAATATTTAAGGCTTTGTGGCCATTGTAGTGGGGAGCAGTGATAGACAATGAGACAAATAAGTGTGGTTACGTGCCAGTAAAACTTTATTCCCAAATCAAGCAGCAATCAGATTTGGCATGTGGGCCACAGTTGCTAACCCGTGATATAGTTAAATGAACAGACAAACAAATATAAGTTTCATGGTTTCCATGAGCAATTTTTTTTACTTTTAATGGTCTTTTCTTAAAGAATAGGGGAAAGCAAGGACCATTTTGCTGGCATGGAAATATAAATATTGTCACTCCGTTCTGTCTTGCATTTGTAACTTTGGAAGCTAATAGCCTGAAACCAACTATTTGCCTGCTTTTAAGACACAGAGGGGAAGGAATGTGTTGTTCCAGGTTTTCTTTAAAGAGAGGGACCCCTTTTTCTATTTTTTCCCTCCCGTCTGCTGAAGTTCTTTGCCTGTAGATGGCCTCTGGGTAAGAGTTGAGCAACTTCTCTGAGATGGCCTGTATTCTTCCTTTTTCTCATTGGCAACAATGACCAACCTTGCAGTTTTACTTCTTCAGGATGACCTGTCTACATAAAGAATTAACAGATATGAAGACAAGGCAAATACCCTCTCTTTTAAAACCCTGGAAAACACCAAAACAGAACTTGGGTAAAAAACTACTTAAAGAATCAAGTCCAAAGGTTTAAAATGCTTGCCTTCCTCTTCCAAGGAATGAAGATATTCAGACCAAAGGGCAGAATTTGATTAATTCTAAATTGTTTTCAGCAATTAGCCAATCCACCATCCATTATTGATTGAATTATGACCTCCCAAAAGACATGTTGAAACTCTAACTCCTGGTACTTGTGAATGTCACCTTATTTGGAAACAGGATCTTGGCACATGTGATCAGGTAGACTGAGGTCCTTAGGCTAAGTCCTAATCCAGTTTGGACAGAGTCACCCACAGAGGAGAAGGTGCCGTGAAAACAAAGGCACTCAGGGAGACAGGAGCAGAGACTGGAGGGGTGTAGTACGGGCCAAGACACGTCAAGGATGGCAGGTAATGTCCAGAAGCTAGGAGAGAAGCATGGGATAGACTCCCCCGCAGGACCCTCCAGAAAGAACCAATCACCTTGGCTTTGGACTTCTAGACTCCAGAAGTGTGAAAGAATGAATTTCTATTGTTTTAAGCCACTCAATTTTTGGTAATTTGTTATGGTAGCCCTAGCAAACTAATACACCATCCTTGGGCTGACATAAAATACAAACTCAAATTCTGTAGAGTGTTCCCCTCTGCTCATGTTTGTTAAGCATCTTCCTCTTCTATTCAGATACCTCAGTAATGGAATAAACTTAATAATCCTGTCATATGCACAGGGTACTTTCTGGTTTTATTTTGATTTATCTTTCAGATAAACTGGGGCGCTTAAACTCAAATGGAAGTGATCGTTTTAATGCTCTCCCTTGTTTTGTTCTGTGCATTCAGAGCCAATGCCAAGGGCAGTTTGGCAGTAACTGATAATATGACTGAAAAACCTGATATGTCAGCTATTGTTCTACTGCATTAGCTTCTTTGGGTGCTATGAACTCATGAGATATAACAAAGCAGTGTATTGTCAGGACTCTTCTGAATATATGGCCACTGTTCACACAACTGCTTTTGTGTTAGCCTGTGCCTGCCAAAGGGTAATTCCCCGGTGCCTTTGTTTTCCTTTGGAGCTTTCCCCTCTAATTTGATCTGCTCTTGATGACATGGTTATAAAGAACACTGAGCACCTGGTATAGCAGACTCTCACAGAGGCACTGCTTTAGTCGTTCTGCAATGTTCCACTGTTACAATGGGCCCCCTGTTGAGTCAAAGGAAGGAAATTTCCCAGAAAGAAGAAGAAGAATAGCTAACATTTATTGAGTAACTCTTACGTGCCAAGTGCTCCTCTGGGTGCTTGAACTCTTTTTGTTCCCACAAGGACCCTCCCTACAAGGCAAGTGCTATTGCTACCCTCACCTTACAGCTAAGGAACATGAACAACAGTTATTAGTAAAATGTGCCCGAGGCCATAGGCTGGTGAGGGCCAGGGCTAAGATTATGAACTCAGGTTGTCTGGCTGCAAAGGCTTTAATTATTACTCTGTTGGCTTTCCACCTTGGAAACACTCCTATCTTGGATCTAAATGTTGTAATATTTTCCTCACTGAAAACCAGTGTTTTTTATGTCCTTTTCAGCAAATGCAAAAGTTGGATCTATGTGCATAGCCAAGGTTGCAGCACCACCTTTGCCAGAAGGAGACTAAATTAGGGTGTCCTCTGGAGTCCAGATCAAGGGGAATTTTGATTGGAATATGTTATGGATCCTTTGATTTTTGAATGATCAAAGGCACGTGGGTACCATTTTTAAGTAGTTTCATTTTCTTCAACTAGGCCCACTCACTGAAAATACAACTTTCTCAAAATTAAATGTTTTATTTTTATCATGTTATTATACAATAAAATGAGTGGTAGTGACAATTTGTAGGTCTGCTTATGTACTTACAGAACACACATTTAGGAGGAAGGGTATCAGACCCCTAAGAAAGAGAGGGCTGGAGTCCTGCACCTGTTCCGGGAGCTCTTGCAGGCCAGCAGCTCCCACAGCTGAGGGAGTCAGGAGGGAAAAGGGTTAGGGATGGGTCAGAATTGATCCTAGGGCAAGGGTTCAATCCCATCACCCCCAAAACCCCCAATCTAACAAAAACTATTTTAACTCCTTTAACTATCCTCAAATGATTTTCATAGATAATATAACCTACTTATACACACAATTAAAAATCAACATAATGCCCCAACTGAACCATAAAAAAAATAAAAGGAGAGTAAATGCAAATTAAGTAGTTTGATATTTATTTTTCAGGGCTGACTACAGTTAACAATCACATGATGAGTCAAATGTTCCTCACCCATGTGTGAATTCTGCAAATGCACCTCTGTGAGTAGACTCCGATCTGAGAGGGTGCTGGACTTGTGCGCCGTGGAAGGCTTTCCGCAGGAGAGGGGTTTTTTCTCAGTGCTGAATAATCTAAGTAAAGTCATTAACAAAACAATGTAGAATCTTCCCCTGATCAGAAAAAAAACTTGTCAACAAAGCAACATACAATTTGCCTTCTACTTTAGTGTCATTACTAGGATATTCAGCTTATATGGAAACCAAGCAAAAAATACTAGGTGTTAATATAAAAAATAGAATTGGGTCCTGGAATTGTCACCTACCTGAATTAATTCACAGTAAGCAGGATGTGAAACTATTTGCATTGTGGGACCATCCCATGCATTCCACAGCATCTGCCAGATATGACCTTCGTGGTTTTCACAACATCTTCTATGTCACAGTACTCCAACTGACATCCATTGGGCTAGGGCCTCCTAATTCACAAATCTCTCTTGACCCCTGTCCTTTCTGCATCTCTCCTCTTCTCCTCCCCTCTCTTTCCTCCTGCCACCATTCTTACTCACCTTACTTGTTCCCTTACCTTCCGTCCTACTTGCTCTGCTTTTCCCAACATCCTCCTCTTTTCTCATCAGGGAGGAGGTAATGGCCCTCTCCTATCACCCAAACTGGGTACTCAAGGTGTGCCCTTCATGTGGGCTGAGTACACACGCCTCCTGTAATTGAACCTTGATTGCTATTGGTAGGTCAAAGGGAGAGATTTACTGGGCTGGTCAGCTTCCAGGGTTGGCTGTGATCACTGACCACCAACCTCTGACCTTCCATGGAGGATCAACTGTGCAGGGGCAGGGTGGTAGTGCCCTGACGTGGTCTATAGCTGTCCACTAGGTATGCAGGCCCCAGGGTTTTCCAGGTGGTGCATACCAAGATCAGCCCCCACCTGTATCTTGCCTGGGACTACCCTGCCTGACTATAAAGCAATCTGAGGTGGCTGCTACTTGTGCTGGGCTTGGAGATTGCCAGGCAAAGCCAAGCTGTGAATCTAGGCTTACTGCTGCTAGTGTGACGCCTGGGGCCATTTAACAAGATGTGCAGGGGCTGGGGGCTCACTGCGGCTGGCTGTTGCTTGTTTGAAAGGATTTAGGAAGTTGTGAAGCATGAGCCAAGACCAGCCATTCATATGGAAAAGCCACTGTTAACAGCAGGGCAAACTTTGTTAGCTCAGCTGAGGGAATCTCAGATGTGGTACCAGCCACAGGCTCTGTGGCTGGGGGAGGGTTCAGAAAAGGGACAGTGGCCTCTGCCCATCTTTTAGTCTGAGAGAAAGCTGTCCCCCAGTTCTTGCCTTGATGCCAGATACTTTAGTTCCTCCCTGTATGCCACTGGTGTCTTTCAAGCTGCTACCCTGTTGCTAGAGCTCAGAGGAAGCAAGTCTGAGTAAGCCCTTGTGTGGGTTCTTTAAGAGGAACTGTGTGGGACTCCAGAAATTTCTTCCACCATCTTAGTCCCTTCTGGTTTTTGCAGCCAGAAACTACAGGGACTTATTTTTCTGGCACTGGAACCTTGGGCTGGGGGGTGTAGCATGGGGCTGGGGACTCCTTGCTCCCGAGGTATTCCTCCCAAGTTTTTATCTACCACTCATGGATGTGGGGCCAGTTTGTTCCATGTCTCCTCCCTTCCTACTAATCTGGATGTATGTGGTTTCTTTAATTCCATAGTTGTCAGACTTCCATTCAATTTGATTTCTGACAGTTCTGAGTGATTGTTGCTCTATATTTTAGTTGTAATTTTGTTGTGGATGTGTGAGGAGGTGAGCCACATGCACCTGTGCAGCCATCTTGACTGGAAGTCTCAGAATGTAGAAAATTTGACAGCTAATACTTATTGGGTATTGCCGCGTGTTACCAAGTATGCTTTACATGCATTATCTTATTAGTCTTTTTAATAACTCTATAATGACAATGCTATTACTAGCATTGCCACCACAGCCTCCCACTTACAAGTAAGGGACAAGAAGCAAAGAAGTTGCTAGGAAGTAGGAGGGCTGAGATTCAGATGCAGGCAGACTGTCTTGGGGCCTGGGTCCTTACCTACTAGTGTAAGCTGAGGGACTTCAGAAGAGGGAGACATTTTGGAAGATCAGATCAGGGAGCACTGGCATTTGAGCTGAGCTTACAGATGGGAGGAATCGCCAACGGTGGACATGGAGAAGGATATTCTGTGGCTGGAATGGCAGAAGCAGAACAGCAGCGTGAAAGCCCCCAGTGGTGTGCAGACCCTTGGGAAGGAGATGGGAGCTCAGGGCACAAGGAGGAGAGATGGTCAGTCCGGTAGTGCTTTCTGCTTTTAAATTGCAGAGGCCTGGATTTTTTTTCCCATTTGGATATTAAAGAAAATTACCGTTGAGCATTTGTAATTAGAATAAATACACGCTTATCTGTTTTGGGTGGCTGTTAAAGTTTGTTAAAAAGCCCCAGTGTTATTCCTACTTGGCTGTGTGTGCACTGTTTGCGTAAAAGGAGTGGTCTGAAGTAGGAGCTGGAGCTTGTCCTGATTCCACCCCGTGGATCTTTGGCTTTATTATTTCATCTTCCTCATTCTCCTGCCAGTGTGGGGTAATGGTGCATGCCCCAGCTTATCCTGGAAAGACATACGAGGCCAATGAAGGAACAGATGTGCAAAACTTCAGAAGAAAGGTGCTATGGAACTCCAAGGAATCAAATATTTTTATTATTCTGATTCATCTGCTCACTTAATATTTTTATTACTCTGATTCATCTGCTTGTACATATTAGTTATCGAACATTATTGGCCTTAGGCAATTCAGTATAGGTATGTTGCGGCCAGATTAACTTATAGAGCTCCCTGGTGTTTTCACATCATGATCTGATTTAATTGTTACAATCATCCTATGAAGGTTGTGATTAATTGCCATTTTTACAGAAACTGAGGCCCAAACCATTTGTTTAAAAAATGCCGGGCTAAGGTATAAAATCCCAGTCTTCGAACTCCCAGTTTAGACTCCACTTTCCAAGGACCATAAAGAGGCAATTAGGTGACAATGCTAGCTAAATTTCTGGGCAAAAATCAGGACAAGCAAACATGTATAGACTTTATAATGCTCTTTGAGCACAGTACATGATCCACAGTAACACTGACTTTCTCAATCTTTTTAAAAATTGAGCTGAACATTTGCCTCTTTTGCTTTGAGTCCTCAGATAGGGTTTGCCACTCTGGCAGCAATCCCCTGTGATTACATGTATGCCCCTGTGATTACATGTATTGCATCATCCACCAATCATTTGTTTACATGTCTGTTCTCAGACTCTACTCCCTGCCCTTGACCCCCCACCCATGGTCATCTTGGGTCTGCAGCACCTAGCAGGTTGCTAGACATAAGGAAAGCTCAACAAGTCTCTTTATTTTTTTTCATAAAAGGAGAACTTATTTGGAAGCCTTCAAAATTTAGCAGCATTTAAAGAGGAAAGCATATCCTCAATGAAATGAAGGTTAAAAAGAAATTGAAAAAAAATAAATAAATGGTTGCAAAATATCAAACCTTCTAATGTAATCTTTGAGTTAGTAATAATAGAGATATTACTAAGTTTAGCTGGTAGTAGTGTGTGTGCATGTACATACACAAACCTGTGTGTGTTGTTCTAAAAACCAATGAAAAAATTTTGAGGTAAGTATTACTCTACTATTACAATATCTAGTAATTGCTCTTAGGGTATAGAAATGGTCTTTATCCTTGCGAATGTCTCCACCTGGTCATGTCAAAATTCAATAATAGTTTAGTAATAATGGACTTTTAACTTCAAGCAAAATACAGTATTTATATGATCTGTATTCTACAGGGTCCACTGAAATGGAAATAATGCATGCATAAGAATTATAACAACCATGTTTATCGGGGTAGCAAAAGTAGGTTTACAGTTGTGAGCATGTGACACAGTTGATTCTTAAATTAATTAATTAATTATTATTAATATGATACAACTATAAATCTACTTTTGCCTACCCCTGTATTTGAGAAACACTGCTTTAGGAATTACATTCTATCAGAGCAAATGTAGCATCAATTAAATAACAGTAGTTAAAGTAAAAAACAGTAAGTCGTCCACAGCCATGAATATGCAGGGGTCAGGTGCATTGAAGGTGGAATCAAAGCTGCATGTGACCCTTGGACTGCAAAGTCCTTACAGCTCAACCCTCCACTCCCCTGGGGCCCTGATGATACAGGCATGCTCCCTTTCTCTGGGGCCTGAGCCCAGGGCTGCTCATTGAACAGCAGGGGCATTAGCTTCCTAGTCATGTTGGACAAATTTCCTCAACTCAGTGCCTTAAAACAACATACACTTATAATCCTGTAGTTCTGTAGGTTAGAAGTCTGAGTGAGCTCGGCTGGTTTCAATGCTCCAGATTTCACAAGGCTGTCATCCAAGTGTTGACTGGATGAGTTCGGCAGGGGTTGGGTTGGGGGCTCACTCCCTGTTCCTTTAGGTTGTCGTTAGCAAAAGCCAGTCTCTTGCAGTTTTAGGACTGAGGTCCATGTTTCCTTGCTAACTGCCAACTGGGGCTGGCTGTAGCTTCTAGAAGCCATTTCTTTGGTCTTTGCTCATGGACACCTACACCTCAGAGCCAGCAATAGTGCAGTGAATCCTTCTCACCCTTGGGAGCTCATTTGTCTTCTGCTGCTGTATCTCTGTCTTCATCTGGAGAAGTTTCTTTGTGTTTAAAGGATCAAGTGATTAGATTGGTTAATCCAGGGCACTCTCCTCACCTCAAGATCCATAACCTTAATTACATGTGTGAGATCCCTTTTGCCATGTAACATAACACGTGCACAGGATCCAGACACTAGGGTGTAAACCAGGGGGTGTCAAACTCATTTTCACCAGGGGCCACATCAGCCTCGAGGTTGCCTTCAAAGGGCAGAATGTAGTTTTAGGACTGTATGACTGTAACTGCTCCTTAACAGTTAAGCAAGAGATTGGCACTGCCGCTGGGTAAAAAGAAGGTGCTGGGCCAGATAAAACCAGCTGGATGGCCGGATTTGGCCTGCGGGCCTTGTGTTTGCCACCTGTGGTGTAAACACTGATCAGCCCATTATGGGGCTGCTTGGGAAAACTGAAATTTAAACTCTGCTACAGCCAATTTTGGCCTGTTGTGACCTTTTTTTTTTTTTTTTTTTTTTTTTTTTTTTTTTTTTTTTTTTTTTTTTTTTTTTTTTTTATTTTATT